>JAWZYV010000720.1:0-19626 GCA_038373885.1 Cheiracanthium punctorium | reverse complement strand
GCATAACAGCTGGCCGGCCGGGTCCAAGAGGAAGGAATGTTTACTTTAATAAAACCACGAACCTCTCCCTTTTTCCCTCCACTACCGAACCACTCTCTTTCTCCCTCCTCTACCCTCTACCATTGACTTCCCAAACAGACGTTTATTTATTTAGTTATATTTCTCTTTGTAAATTGATTTGTTTTATATTAAATCGTATGCCGTTACTTGGCTTCTTAAATCATACGCATAGCATCACCAAAAGTTTTTTTTTTTTTTTTATGTGTGGGTGGGTGGGAGATTGCACATAGCATATTCTAAAGTAAAAATAGCCATGTTTCCTTAAGTTTGGCAAGAAGAAAGGTTTTAAAATGAATGGTTTTCTAAACAAAGTTGGGGGGGGGGTTGGCGCACGCCCCCGCCCCCTGCCCGACGATATGCTTATGTCTCAATATTGACAGTAAAATACTTTTAAAAAGTCTATGAGAAGTAGGGGAGTTTTCTCAATGTAACACTATTTTAAAACTGAATTTTAGAACTGGATTTAAGCCATCTTTAGTTAAAATGAAAACTGCTGAACTAATGCATTGTGCACAAAATGGAAAGTACTCAGTTTGCAAACCTGCATGAAGAAAACATTTTGAATATTTGGTAATGGATGATAAGTCACAAATTGTTAATCATTTGACCAGTGCTGAAATGATTTCCTCTGTTTCAAAACAAGAGGAAAGCAATTCTGAAACAGAATCAAATGCTGGAGAGAAAGTTGAAAAACTTTCAGAATCTGAAGAAATTTCCATAAGAGATCAATATTTTAAATTCCTAGAAACACAAGACTGTGTAACCAAAGTAAAATTATTACCTGTTCAAAGGCTGCAAGAAAACTTATTTGTTGAGAGATTGCAAATTCTAAAACAAATTAAAATTAATATATTGTTTAACAAATAAACTTTAATGCTTTTGGTAAGTTCAATTTATTTATTTTTTCTGTAAATAAATAAATTCCATTTTTTTGTTTTTTAAAGTAGTATTTGTATTTAAAAAAAGTTTTAAGCATTATATTTATGTGTTCTAGCTATATTTTAATATGTTTACTAGGGAAGTTTAATGATATAAGTGAATGATCCATATAACACAAAATTCTATATAATGCAAAACCTTGCGTTTCGAGGTTTGCATTATAAAGATCTTCTACTGTAGCAAGAACATTTAGCATTGTGTTAGTACCTAGAATGTTAAGAACAAACAATATTAATTATTTTGAAAACCAGACATGCCAAATGATAAGGGAAAAAAAAATCAATGCCAAAACGTTTCCTTTGGAGCATATTGTGAGACCAGGGAGGAGAGACCTATTTTTAGACAAGCTGTTGCCTCTTACTCTGCAAACTATTTCTGAATAGAAGTCTGCTGCATGCAGAAAAGAGAGAATTTTGAAAGCCAAAGTAAGGAGAAAGTGAGAACATAAAGAAAAGTTAAAGGGCTTGATTTTCAGCAGATTCAATTTAAAACTGTAAAAATTATAGCAAATATTAAATATGCGATCTGCATCACGCATGCTATGAAGGAATCATTTTTGTACCGATTCACCCATTCTCAAGTTTTTTATACGGAGTCTTTTCTAAATGAACGGGTCCAGAAGACTGTCAGCAGAATGGAGCCATAGGAAAGGATCCTTTCCAGGACTTCCACTTAATAATAATAATTACAATATGTAATAAAATGCATTACTTTGAGATTGTCCTTGACTTTTGCATACACTCAGCCATCCATACCGGGAGACACAAAAGCAACAGTATGTCCAATGGCAGGTACGAGATCCATATCTATAGCGCCATTTCTTTTCTCTAAAAATTCTGGCAGGGCCTGATCCACTGCACCTTATCTAAAAACAATTTAATGAATTAAAAAATGCAATACTAATAAAATCATAACTATATATATATATATATATACAGACAGATAGTCATAAAATCTGTGTAAGACTCTATGTCAATGCAAAAATCAACCGATCAGAAATACTCAATACATATATAAGCAGTAGAAGACCGAGACCCGAAATCTGCACAGCTTGGTTCCAGACCTTGTGCAGATTTTGGATCATAATAGGAAAATTATCTCCTTCCATTCCCACTCAGAAAATAATAATAAAATACTGTACAAAACAAAGAAGGAAAAGAATATGACTCCTATTAAAATCAGAATCATAAGATAAAAATACGGAGGAAAAATACTATATTTTATTTATAAAAGAAATGCACGCTACAGATTAAAATCCATTTACAGTGATGCATATAAAAGGACAAATTACATCAGACAAAATTTAAAAATAAAATAAAATACAGAGATAAAATAAATACCAGTCATAACTGCAAAAGTTCAAAACACTTAGCTCTAAAGACTTTAAAAGACATTTTAAAAATATCCGAGTCCAAAGAAAACTTATTATAAATTTTATAAAATTTATATAACGAAAAGTAAATGTAATTATATTTTGTAATTGGATCCACAAATAAATGACTATTACGAAGAGACCTGTTCGGTACATTGACACAAATATTCTGAAGAATATCACTACAGTCTACCGTATTATTGACAACTTTAGAAAAAAATAATAAACAAAATAGATCACAACGAGAACTTAAACTAGGAAGACCAAAAATACTTCTCAAGTAAGATGAAGAAATATTCGGAATGTAAATAGGATTACTTTTGTAATATAAATAACATGCAAAGCACGAAACTGAGTCTGCACCTGCTCAAGAATTTTCATTTTATTTTTATAATACGGATCCCAAATAAGACTACATTCACTATATAAGACTACTACACTATTCAAGATTAGAGCGTATCAAACTGAAGTAGAAGATTTTTAAAGCATGAAGGTTAGAAAAGTCTTTAGTTTTACACTTAAGGAAACCAAATGTTTTTGTAAGCTTTAGAGATAATGTTATTGATATGGATTGAAAAATCAAGTTTCCTGTCAAAAACAATGCTCAAATCAGTTACAGAATCCAAACGAAATAAAGGAAGATTATTAATATGATATGAATCAATTAAAGTTTGAGATTTATGAGAATAACTAAGAATACTACATTTCATAATATTAAGAAGTAATTTGTTGTCAGTGCACCATTCCTATAAACTATTAAGATCACTTTGTAAAAGACAAGCATCATTAACAGACCGTATCTCTTTAAATAATTTCAGATCATCAGCAAATAAAAGATACTTAGAAAATTTCAAAACTGAACACAAATCATTAATAAATAAAGTAAAGGTTCCAAATTAGAACCTTGGGGAACACCAGAAGTACAGGTAAAATTCTCAAAAACAGCACCGTTAAAATACACAAAAAGCTGTCTATTACTCAAGTAAGAAAAAATCCAATCAGAAAGACTGATGTGAAAATCCAAGCCAATTAATTTCTTAAGAAGACTACCAAAGTCAATAGAGTCAAAAACCTTGGAAAAATCGGTATAAATGACATCAAGTGGATATCCGTTTTCGAACGAAGAAATAATATTGTTATTTAAACAAAATAAATTAGTAAGCGTAGATGGTTTAGGTATAAAACCATGTTCAGAAGAGGAAATCAAATTTTTAACTTGCTGAAAAACCTTATTGTGCATTATAATTTCGAATATCTTAGAAAAAGGACTTAAAATAGCAATGGGTCGATCATTTTTGCAATCACTTATGTCACCTTTTTTAAAGACAGGAATCATTTTAGTATGCTTCCAAGCATCCGGAAAAGTATAAGTTTTTGAAGAAAGATTCAATAAAATGAGAAGAGGATAAATCAGCACAACCTTTAACAATAAAGGAAGGTACATTGTCAACACCAACAACTGAAGAAGACTTCATCTTCTTAAATGCCAAAAGAACATCCTCAAAAGTAATATTATCAATTTTAATGTAATCATACCAGGAGCTGCCAAAGAAGGGAGAATTTCTGTCATAATCCGAACTAGGTTTGTACACAGAGCTATAAAGTAAGTGGCAAAAACGTTAGCGATATCACTATTATCATTAAAGCAGACATTTTTATGACAAATATTGGTAGGCAAAGATTTGTTCTTATTAAAATAAGACCAGAATTTTTTAGGGTCAGAGATCAGAGATCTAGATATATACAAAATTATAAGATTATGTACAAAATATTTAAACCTGTTAAACTTTTGTGAAGAGTAGTTTAAGAGTTTGGAATGTTCTAATTATAGTTTTAGATTTTCTTTTATAGACTACCATTATTTTTGGTCCGGTAACACTACTTTGTCCTCTACAAATAACAGATATTTCTCTCAGCGACAAACCTTCATCAAAAGTTATTTTATCCATCATTGGATCATCCTTAGAGTGACTGTAGTAGAGTCTGAATCTTGTGACAATCATTCAGAACAAATTTTGTCACTGTCAGTCATCTGAAGGTTATCCATATGACCATCACAAATTCTAAAATATCATTTCCTTCAAGTGGGAATTGCTTATATAGTTTTATTCTGTAGTTATACTACAGTTTTCTGAACTTGCAGTGGGCAGAGCAGATTTCATTGTTTACACTGGACAGACAGTGCGAATTTCAGAACCTTGCGAATTTTGGGTCTTCTACTGTATATATATATATACAGTCAAACCTCGATTTAACTTTGATTTAATGAATTCTTCGATTTAACGAAGGTTTTTAGCATTGATTTAACGAACAACAATCGCTGAAATAGGAAGACAGCGATACAGAAACAGTCATTTACAACTACGCCGTGGATAACGATGATCCAATGCCTGGATGGGAAGATGTTCCTAGTACTGGAAATGTTACAGAATATGTGTCTTGCGATGTACATAATAAATAGCATTAATTAGAAGCATTTAGTTATTGATATGTCAAAATTAGCATAAAAATAAAGAATGTAAATTGATTTCAGCAAAGAAAATCTAACTAGCAAACATTTAAAACAAAGAAAAAACAAAAAACATGACAGTCAAGTGACTGAATGATTTACAAGTAACCTATAAATGAGATGTGATGTTAAATCATCAACAAAAATCATATTAGAATTAGATGTAATAAAAGATCTGCACTCCAAAACAAAATGCAAAGCAGTCTCTCTCACTTAACGGCTTTTACATGGAGCAACTAACTTTTATTTGAATACACATCACTCCATTCCAAGAGCCCCTAATTTGCCCAAAGTATGGACAATAATACCAAAATAGAGATTATCTATTGATAATATTATGAAACTTGTCTGTTGGAAAACATTTCTGAAGATTAGGGCCTCACTACAACATTTTTTGTGCCCAAGACACTTGTCCAATTCCATGCCCTATATATAAAAAGGAAAACTTGTGTGCCCCTTTACATAGTTCTTGTTCTAAATTCAACGTTTTGGACTATTTCTTGTATGTGTGTCCAAGGCATGGATCCCAAGTGCCCGTGCGCTAATCAGGGCATTCACCTTTCAGACCAGGTATCCACAGCAAAGGCAAAGATTTTCGATGCCTGGGGTCACAGATAACTAGAGACTTTAACCTCCTCCCAGTGTTTAAGGTGGGGTCAAAAATTCTTGAGCAAGAAAGCGAAAATGAGAAAGGAAAAAAAAGCTTTAGCAAAATGCTGAAAGGCGGCAAAGAAGAAACCGCTATCTCACAAACAGTGGTGGATAGCTAAAGAAGCTAACTAGGCTGTAGCCTACAGCGACACATTTTTGAAGGCAGTGCTTTAATTCAACGTATAGCAGAGACTAGGAGGTGCTTTTGTTTAGTATATAGGATGGAAATTTGTAAATCCGATTCTACTCGATCCAGATGCTTTTTTTAAGGGGAGGGATGAAACCCTTTAGTTTTATTTTAGAATTTTAACAAGTCTTTTCGCGTTATGAGAAAAATGTGACTGCATCTTAAATCCTGGCCCCTCCTATTTGCTAAAATGTAATGGGGAAATTTTCATACTGGTACTTAGGGACAGATGCCCTTCTTTGTCCTCTCTCCACTAAGCTACACCTCAGGTCCACAACTGAGGGAACACATTTTGAAAAAAATATCTCAAAGCAAATAAATTTTAAGTTGAAAATGGTTTGTATATTGAATGGGCATCATTCATTGGGATTTTTTCATTTTATTATAGATCCAATTTCTATAAAAACATTCAGAAAAAGAGAAATTAATTAGAGATGCATCGATGGAGATGCCCAATGGACATTTTGCATGTGACGTCACCTGGCGGTATTTAATATGCCACGTGCGCGATCTTATGGTGATGATTAGTTTCGGTTTCAGCTTGTTTGGACCTAAGGGATTATTTGACACTTTCTTCTAGAAATATAGCTGTTGCAAAAGAAGTTAGAACATTAGTCCTTAACAAATAACAGATTTTTATAAATGAATTTTATCTTCATTGTGAGATTTCATTTAAAATGTAATAATAATTAAATACTAAAAACAATGGGAAAAGATCGTACTTTAAAAAGGTGTGGGAGGTTTTTGATGAATATTTGTACTATTTTAAACACAGAAATCTCAAAATCAACTCAATGATGCATTATTTATACAGTGTTTGCAACAACTCAATAATTTTAGAACGCTAATATTCTTTTTATTAATAAACTTTGAAGCGAAATGCGATATCATCGTCTTCTAAACCATCTATTTAAATATTAAAAAGACAGTAATTCATTCCGAGAGGTTAATAATGAGAAAGAGTAATTATAAAATGGATACCCAATGCACTTCAATAGGAGCTGGCGGATGTAAATACCGCCAGCAGACGAATTTTAGCCTCAAACTCAGAAACCATGCAAAATGTCCATACAATATATTCAGCTGCTGAATATTAACTCCTAAATTCCAATTTAAACCAAAATACTATAGTTCAATATCTTCATACAATTCTTATTAAAATGAGTCCTCCTTAAAAATAATTTTTAAAAAATTTAGTTTTAAACTTTTCATTAAAACTAAACAAAAGAAATTGGATTTTAAATAGCAAAATAATTTTAGCATAAAAAGCTTAGAATTATTATTACAATATAATATAGACAGCTTTTAAGATGCCTTTAGTGATTAGCTAGTTAGCACAATTGTATTATTTTATTTTTATACAATGAAATTTTGTTCATAAGGTTTAATAAAAATTATTACAATTGCTGTTTTAAATTTAATAATAAACAACAAACAGTACAAAATACAGCATTATATGTTCACATCACATTATCATGTTTCACCAATTTAAGTGATGCACTTTTATTCTGCTATGCTGATTTTTTCTTTCTTTCTTTTTTTTCCCTTCTTCTTCTTCTTTTCTTTTTAATTTTCATTCCCTTTGATAACATTTTATTTCAAATTTTTATGAATCAAGCTAAGACTACATTTCTTGAAAAATATTTTCTCATTTCTTCTTAAAAGTTTTTTTGTTCTTTTTTAAATTTAACCTTTAACTAAACCAAAACATATATTCATATTGGCATGGGCCGACTATAACATTTTTTTTATCCAGGGCACTTTTCAAGTTTTATGCACTTGCATATAGCAGGCTTTTTTTTCCGTGCCCCTATACATAGCTTTAAACTCAATTTTTTGACTTATTTATGTATGTGTGGCCAGTGCATGTGTCCCAAGGGTTCATTTGATAACCAGGGACTGCAAATTGGGAAAGACCCTAGCTCCTTACATGTTTTTGTCCACACTATTCCAAATTTCTTGACATAGAAAAAAACACCAACTTTTACTCCGAACTGTAATTTTATAACGGTATCGCAAAAATTGTATAAATATTTAAATTTACTTGATGAGTAATACTTAAGCATGATTATTATACATTAAAAAATTCATTTTTATAATATACAGTAGAGAGCCAGAAATCCGCACAGCTTGGGACCATGGCTTGTGCGGATTTTAGGATTTTGCAGATTTCGGGCCATAAAAGATAAATCATTACATTACTGATTTTTAAAAAGTAGAATACAATTACAATGAAGTAAAAATAGTTAAAAGTATTTCACTTATATTTTCACATTAAATACAAAAGCATTGGAAAAAAAAGAAGAAAATTACATGACGACTAGCAAAGCAAATGGTTTCAAAATTTCCTTTTTCTAATTTTGAAAGCATGATCTATGGTGATTTATTTTAAAATATTATTTTTGTCTATTTTCAGTTTCTTTTTTTTTCTTTCTTTTCTTTATTCATTCTTGCAAATTGTATATTATCATAAATTCTTGTTTTGTTACAGAACTTTGCTGTTCTAAAAATTGATTTATTCTTCTCTTAACTTTAAACTTTTATCAAATGGATTTATTATTATTATTACCCAAGTTTTCAACATCAGAATCATATTTATCTAGATTCAAGACAATCTTAAACAATTTCATCACTGGCGGATGACTTCGAATTTCATTATTTACATCAGAGAAGGTGTGCGGATTTCGGACCTTTGCGGATTTTAGGTCGACGGAATTTTGGCTCTCAACTGTATATATATAAAAATTCGATATTTCAAAATTGAAGGGACATAAAAGAAAATTTGAGATATTGAGTTTTGAGCATTAAAAGGTAAAAAAAAAAAAAAAAAAAAAAAAAAAAAAAGGAAGTCAGTTTCCCAAGAGAGCTTACACTATAATAAAATTAAAATTAATAAATGTACATGAAAATTTCTAGTAAGATTATTTTTCATGCATTCTATGTAAAGAAAATTCAAATGGTTATTAAATTTGTATTTAATATATTTGAAATACAATTGTATTATAAATTTACATCTACAGAAAGAAATCTGCTATAGTCACTTTGGGTTTTTTAGTAGGTTTGGAGTGTATTTTAGGAAAAAAATGAATTAAATACACAGATTCAACAGATAAATCATAATACCCAAGCATAATTATTACATATTAAGAAGTTGATATCATGTTTATAATACAGCAGAAGACCCAAAATCCAAACAGCCTGGTTCCATACCTTGAGCAGATTTTAGAATTTTGCAGGTGTTGGGTCATAATACCTAGGGAAAATATTCTATTTCCCTCCACCTCACCCTGAAAAGAGTAATAATAATAATAATAAAATACAGTAAAAAATAAGGTAAGAAAACTACATTACCTACATTATAATCAGAAAATATAAAAATACAGAAGAATAATACAACATACAAAATTATGTACAAATAATTTACACTTTTTAAAAATGTTTTGAACAGCAATTTGACACTGAAATTGTCTAATGTTACAGCAGTTCCCAGCTTTTTAATGCTGTGTCCCACCACACAACAGAGACTAGCTTATGGCAGTGTCAACCCCCCCCCTCACATTTTTCAGCAGAGACAGGGGCGTAGCCAGGGGGGGGGGGGATATCGGGATATATGACCCCCCGAAATTTTTGGATTAGTGATGAAATTCCGTCTATTTATATGCATATAAGTTCATATCCCCTCCCCCCCCCCCCCCGAAAAATTTTCTGCTACGCGCTGAGCAGAGATACAGTTTTTTTTATTCTTCAACAATGAATATTTAATTAAATTTTCTACAAAATAATGTTACTAATAAAATATCAAGTTTGAATGAACATTTTAAGCAAAAATAGATAGATTTTTCAGTAAAAACAAGAGTAAATAAGATAATTTTTAAATTATGCATTACTCTTGCTCTTTGGTTTTTCTCGTGCCCCCTTACAAATTCTCTGCACTCCCCTGGGAGGGGGGGGTCTCGGTCTAATCATAGCCTTTTTTTTTATAAGCATAACCAATATGTATGTTATTTTATAACATCAATCGATATTATTTATCATCAATCAAAATGATTCTTCTTTAGTATCTGGCTGAACTATTCGGCAGAATACTGTATTATTCAGCAAAACAGAATATTCAACTTTTGAGCCGAATACTGAACATCGATTACATGACTAGAAATTAGTGGATCCTGTTTTGAAAGGGTCAATATTAATCTTTGTTTATTAAGTAATTAACAAAAATTACAAAATACTCATTGGTACACTTGCTACCTAGAAGGGAAATTTGAGTAGAAGATTTAAATCATACTCACCAGATTCTGCAATGTGCAGGTCTGAAAAATAGCGCCCAGTAAAGTTAATGCATAGAAACAGCTTGTCAAATGTTTTATCTTGTTTTCTCATTTCTGGAATAAATGTCTCCAGAAACTTCTTTAAGATGGCATCATTTTCTTTCTCAAGATTTTCATCAAGCTTCACTTTCTCCCACAAAATTTCAGTAGGTGCAGTTACATGAGGGGACTTTGGTTTTTTGGGTTGAAAACTTTCAGATTCATGAGACATCTTGTAAAGTCCTTTTGAAATTTCTTTTCCAGCCTAAAATTGGATGCAAAATGTTACTCAGAGTAGTGATAAATATTAACAGTGTACACAAAGGAATCATTCAAAATATTGTATTCTCTTTACAAATGGTTTAAAAAATAAAACATTGCAAATGACAAGTTCGGACAAAGAAACTTGGTCAGAAAAAAATAAATCTGCAATAAACTCAAAAATGAAGTAAGGAATTTTACTCAAACATTTGCCGTGAACATCTCTGAGTCAATTTTATAAAAAAGTTTTTAAAAAAAAGAAAGAAAGATGGATTAAATAATAAGGTACAATGAATTTTATTCATTACTCATAATATTTTTGAATTGATTTTTATACACCAAACTTATCGACTATCATCATGCTACTCACGAAAATGTCTGGGCAGATCAATGTTAATCTTATATTTTGCTCTATCTTCAGAAGTAGAAGCGTAACTTTGGAACAAGCTTTCCAAATTTTCAGACTGCTATATGTAGCCATAGAGCAACCAATCTAAAACTTTAAAAGTCAATTATAAAGTTTAAAAATCAAAGAGTTAAAGGGGGGGGATTCTATTTTAAAGCATATAATCCAGTTTGGGGAAGTCTAATTAGTTGAAAAATCAATAGTATTTGAGATATTTAAGAATTTTGAAAATTTAGCTGGGATACTCAAACATTTGTCCAGAACCTTGAGAAGTTTACTGGACTGCTATGCATCAAAACAAGTTGAATTTTAAAAAAATATATAAATAATAAAATTATTAAGATTGTAGTGTTAAAATGTAATAGCAAAATATAGTGACTCTATTTTTTTATTGCCTCCAGACAAGAATCTAATCCAGGGGTACAGTTTATGAAAATAATTTGGTAAGGGGTACGCAAATGAGAAAAGGTTGAGAATCACTGCTCTAGGGGGTTAATTCCAAGTCAAGTGATCCAAT
This sequence comes from Cheiracanthium punctorium, assembly GCA_038373885.1. NCBI lineage: Eukaryota > Metazoa > Arthropoda > Arachnida > Araneae > Cheiracanthiidae > Cheiracanthium > Cheiracanthium punctorium. Next base: position 8,417 of record JAWZYV010000720.1, on the reverse strand, counting down.
TGCGAAGTCACTTTTTATTTTCTTATAGTTTCCTTTACTTGTCAAATGACCAAAAGTAAATATAAATATATATTACAGGTTTATTGTTGCTATTTCCAAGTAATCACGCATGTTCTAAAGTTGGAAAAACATTGCAATTTTTCAGTGCAACTTGTCTAGCACATAAAAGGATAATCTGGATTTGTAGGTAGGATTCGTAGGGCACCCATATTGGGTGATGGCATTTTGGCTAAGTGTGAGAAAAATATTTAAACATTAAATACATAATGAACCAAAATTTATATACATGCTTTTTTTTTTTCATTTTGGCTGAAAATTGATTGTCCTGGGTAACATTTTGGGTTCAATTCATTCAATACTTTCACTATTAACAATGAGCAAGTGGCATTTTACAATTTTGCCCAAGGCAACTCTTCTGCAAAAGTAGGCAACACAAGCAAACCTATCTAACACATGAAAGGATAATTTAGTGTAGATTAAAGCAAATGTAACATGCATTCACATGTATTATATTTCTTGTAAAAATCTATACAATAACCATACATATATATTTCAATATACAGTCAACTCTGGATATAGTGAGCTTTCAGCTATAATGAATGCATTTTAGTTCAGGTGTGTTAGAAATGTTCATAGCATTTTTTAGTTGTAGTGAACCATGGGACTTTGGTTACAGTGAAATTGAAAAATTCTGAATGGCAAAGGTAATGTTGTTCAATTCCTACGAAAAGTGTCTCTTTTGTATTGGAGGCGAAAGAAAGAGATTATCAAGCACCTATTCCAAAATACCCATGTCAGTGTCTACGCTAACGTATGCTAAACAAGGAGGGGGGGGGGTTATAATTTTCTTCATTGCTGCAATGCATTCTAGCATTCATTCACAAAAGCAGGGTACTTTTGAAAGTGGAAATTTCATTTTTGGCCCTGGATGGTTTCATTTCCCATTCCCAATGCAATATTCACAGGTTAAAAGCGACAGCATTTTTTTCCAACGGATGGAATGTACATTATCTCCGTAAAAGGGATTATTATTATGTGTTGGCTTTACTTAATAAATATTTCTAGAATCATAAATGAGATCCATTATGTTTGATTTACTTATTAAAAAATTAAATATTTATATAAAATACTATTTTCTAGGTTTGTATTAAGTTTTATTCTTCAACAGGGGGAAACATCAGTTTGAGTGAACTTCGGTTAGAGTGAATCTGCCGGTTCTCAGAGGTTTACTATAATCAAAGTTGACTGTACATATACCGTATATCCCGGTGTATAACACGCATCAGGAAATTTGTGACAGGTCATTAAATTTATTTTACATTTTATGTTATGCATTTTGTATTTGGTGCATTACATGCATATAAAAAAAATGAAGTCATTTTTTGAAGTGTGTGTTATATGCCAAGATCAGGCCCAAACTGGCCAAGTTGGCGATTGCCAAAGGCCCTCGGCCCAGGGGGGCCCACAAAAATGGGTATTGCATTTTGTAATTCATGTCATTTGATAAATATGTATATTTATCTGAGTCATTTGATTATTTTTTTCCCAGTCATCTTACAACTTTACCCAGTGACACAGCGGAGGACCCCAGAAACCTCACGGTGCAAGGGAGTCTCTGAAGAATCAGGGGCCCCAAAAGCTCCAAGATAGTTCAATGTGGTTTTAAGGCACATAGACTATTTTTCAAATACAGTAGAGAGCCAGAAATCTGCACAGCTTGGGACCATGGCTTGTGCGGATTTTAGGATTTTGCAGATTTCGGGCCATAAAAGATAAATCATTACATTTCTGATTTTAAAAAAGTAGAATACAATTACAATGTAGTAAAAACAGTCAAAAGTATTTCACTTATATTTTCACATTAACTACAAAAGCATAGGTGAAAAAAGAAGAAAATTACATGAAGATTAGCAAAGCAAATGGTTTCAAAATTTCCTTTTTCTAATTTTGAAAGCATGTTCTATGGCGTTTTATTTTAAAATATTATTTTTGTCTACTTTCAGTTTCTTTTCTTTATTCATTTATGGAAATTGTATATTATCATTAATTCTTGTTTTGTTACAAAACTTTGCTGTTCTAAAAATTGAAGGTATTCTTCTCTTAATGTTAAACTTTTATCAAATGGATTTTATTATTATTATTACACAAGTTTTCATCATCAGAAACATATTTATCTAGATTCAAGACACTTCTGAACAATTTCATCACTGGCGGATGACTTGCAATTTCATTACTTACATCAGAGAAGGTGTGCGGATTTCGGACCTTTGAGGATTTTTAGGTCGGCGGATTTTTGGCTCTCAACTGTATTACACATTCTATAATTTTCTATTCTCCCTGAATTCCTCAGTACGGGGCCCCTTTTCAATCTCCATCTGAGGGCGACCAAAGGTGCCAGTCCGAGATGTGCAGTCTATGCTTTGGAACCCCCACCCCCACCCCAACTTTATATTTTTTGATAAGCTGGGCATGTGTTTGAAAAAATCGTATATCCTATCTTAGTGGCAGATACAGAAAAAAAATCCCTGGGCAATTCCACGGTGTCGGACGTAAAAATTGCATAAAATTTTGTCATAAAAACTAAAATTACTAAGCATTAAAATACTTAAAACAAATCAAAATATTTTTTTTTAATACTTAACTATGTTTGTAGACTTATGAAATATAAAAATAATTTCTGCAAAAATTTTTAACTTAAAAAAAAATATTAATAAATCATGGTGTCGGATGTAAGAGGCTAAAACTGAAAAATGAGACTTGCAAAACTAAAATTCAGGTCAATGGTTTGATCTGCAAAATTCTAACTACTTTTATGCTAAAATACATTGATGAAAGATAAATAACTTATGGTTTGTTTTTGTCTATTTAAATTGAATTAATTTGCAAATTGATTTTGAAATTGGTGTCGGACGTAAAACGTACAAAAAATTAATTGTTTAAAATTAATTTGGATTGCACATTTTTAATAGTAAATGAAGTCCTGATTTGCAGGGAAAATATTTTATAAAATAACCCAACCAATTTTATACAGGTACAACTTTAAAGCAATTTAGTGTCGGACGTAAATTTATCAAAGTTCCTGAGATAAAAAAGCTCCTCAGGACAAAAATATATCATAAAAGTTCGATTTTGTTAAACTATGCTCTTCTAAAGTGTTATGGCAACCATTTGAATTCATTTAAACATGAAATATATTGTAATTATATATCAAAATACCATTTTCAAAATGATATTTAAAAAAATGAGTCAGCAGCATCACTATAATGTCTTTATTTAAAGGCCTATAATTCCTCCAGACTTAAATTTTAGTGACAATTTTTATTATTTTCTTATACTTTAATTCATAACCTTTAAAATGGTACCTCATTTATGAAAAAAAAAATGATTTTAAAAATTTAGTCACCAGTTCCCCATTTCTGTGGAATTGTACCCCTGAATCACCGGACATGGAAGGCAGTGGCTCATAAAAAGAACCTGAATGTTTTATAACCCAAGATGCTCTTTTACAAATACATAAATAAACCTATTCCATATTAAAACTTTCAGGAAAATTGTTAAGTAACAGAATCAAATCCTCAAAGAACACAACCGTTGTTTATGTTTACACCTTTCCTCAGTGGTTGTTGATGCCCCCAAGGAGGGGAATTTTGAAAGCTTTTTGTTGAGGACTCTCAGACCGACCTTGCGCTCCAAACAAAAAATACTACCAAAAATAAAGCTGGTTAGGCTCGTGATTTAGCAGCTCATTTGGTCACGTAAATTTTAGCAGATTGTTTTTGTCAGGTGTTTAGTATCTCCGACTCCAAATTGCATCTGAATCGACTTTACTAAATTTAGTAACTAGCAATTGGTTTAGTAGCTACTAAATCTAAATATAGGCCTAAAAGACCTTTCCAGGCTCACATAAAATAAGGTGACCGTACGTCCTCAATTTTCCAGGACAGTCCCCAATTTTTGTGTTTTTTTTTGTGGTTCGTCCTCAAAATGTATAGAAACAATTGAGGACAATTTTTAATTATTACATTTTTTTAATTAGAGTATTGTTAATTATTTCTGAATTGGGGACATGTCCTCAATTTTACATTCGAAGGTCACCTTAACATAAAAGACCAATTTATAATTTCATATGAAATTATAAATTAGTGCGGGGGGAGGGGGTCAAATACCAACGATGTTCCAAGATATATTTAAAATAAAAAAGAATGCTTATAAAAAAGAAAATAAATGTACAGCTTTAGTATTGCCTACATGTTAGGGAGTTTTAAGCTCTGGCAATGGTAATTAGTACAATCCTGGCAATTTGAATAGATCAAGTAGCCTGTGACATGCTTCCTTTCAGTAAACTCTTTGAAATTCAGTGCTAAAAGAAAACCCTCATGTAGAACACTACTGTGACCCAATTTTAAACACATTACATGCTTTTATTTGGGCATTTTTAAGGAGATAACCTAATATATTCACTTATTTCTTTAATCTTTAAAGTGTGGGAAATGAAAAATATATAATTTTTTTTTCTTGTCTATCAAGTCGGAAGATTCATATTCCAAGCATGTCAATAATTATATTTTCTGAACATTGTGAAATTATATTGCAATATTTAATCATTCTTAATTATTGTATTTTAACTGTAAATTTAATTTTGGTCTTTTTTAATTTCATGTATTTGCAGCTGCTGTGCGAATGCCGAGTAAAGAAATAACTGACTTTGAAGTGCACAAATATGTCAAAAACTGGCTGATGAGGTCATGTGTGATAGAGATGGAGGACGAATGCAGAGGGCCATCTTGAAGGCAAAAGACGTGGAGCAATAAATTTTTTTTTTTGTAATTAAAAATAAACCTTTTTTTAAAAAGCAATATTTCTATTTGTTATTGTTTTGGTATATGCTTACACAAACACGGAATGAAATACATTTAATTCTGTAAAGTTCATTCAAGTGTTTAGATTTCAAAAAACAGATTTACATTATTTTTATACGTAAAAATTATTTTAAATGTTACTGATATAATTGATCACTTACTTTTTTAAATCTTTTTTGGGGAGGGAAAGACGCAGTTGCTACTGGTCATGGAAAACCTGGAGAAGCCGAAATTTCATTTTGGAAAAAAAAAAAAAAAAGTCTGGAAGAAGTCTGAGAAAAACATAAATTTTAACCCAAACCCTGGAAATCTTTTAACTCTGTGATTGGACCTGGGAAAATTATCAGAAATCTGTGTTTGTAAACAATGTCAACGTCTAATCTTACTTTGGGAAGCTGGAAATATTAAAGAAGGTATCCAAAGTTGACGTCCTGAACGTAAAAATAATCTGGATTTTTGTCACGGAAAAGTCGTACATTTTTTTTTTTTTTTCAGAAATTGAGTAGCAACCCTGAAAGATATCGTAGCTCTAAAAGTTTTGAAAGACAAATGAAATCAAAATTTTGCCTAAGACTCCAGATAATAAAATTCAGAGCTCTCAATTGTATATGCAACTTCAACACTAAAATTTTTACTACAGATGAATCCCGTTCTATCGAAGCCCAAGGATCTGATGAAATCATCTAGTTATAGCAAAATTCCATAGTAATGATATTGTGAATTCCTATATTATTTGATTTGGGGATTAATAAAGCCTTCAATATAACAAGATTTTTATTGTAACAGACTTTGTTAAAACAGGATTCAACTGTATTATTATTATTATTAGCTTGTTAAATATTGCCATTTTTTATTGAAAGCAATGTAAAATTATGTAAATAACAGGTTTATACAAAGTAAATATATTGAAGAATAGTTCATAAAAGCAAAAGTTTTCAGTCTGGTGGGGACGTCCACGTCTTGGTTTAAGAGATTCATTACAAATAAGAAGACCGATTTTATTTCTTCAGTCTTCCTTTAGAGCATAAAGTTTTGTATTGCTGCTTGTCTGTTTAAACTGACATTTCAGTGATTAACCCTCTCGTCACCGAATTATGAAAAATCAGAGAAAAAAAATCTGTCTAGCATTTAATGCATCTGAAATACTATTATAAATCATGCAAAAATATTTTTTTCTAATTTTGATTAACATTAGATTTTTCTAATATTCATTTCTGCATTTTCGAAGCATTTTGTTATGTTAAAATTAATTTAAAAGGATGCACATATTAGGTAAAGGTTGAGGAATAAGAAAAAAACTATACTTACCTTAATAAGAAAAAAAAACTGTAAAAAAGCAGCGTAAATATTTCCTTAATTTTTCTCATGAAACAATGAAGTGAAACTGTAAAATGATCTAAATTGACTAGTACTGCAATCTAGGCACGATTTATGCATCTAGTTAAGAGCCTCATATACTTTCTACATGAATTAATGATATGATATCAGTGAAAGAAAAAATACTAAATTCATTGTTTTCTCTCTAAATATTGCTATTTGAAGTAGGAGCCTCATACGAGTTCAGGGTGACGAGAGGGTTAAGTGTTATTAATAATTGCATTGATATAGAATAAATATCTGTGAATATAATCTTGTGTTACTCTGGTCAAATTTTCATTAAATTCATATATTAATTTTAGTGAGTGAATGCATGGGCAGTCCTCATAATCCATATCTCTACATTAATTATTTAATATACAGAGGTAATTTTAAATAATATAACTCATTTAAATAAGTTATGCTATCTTTAGAAGGGATATAGAGCATACAAAATTTCTATGTTAATTACTTAATTAAAAATAAAGCATTTTTAATTGTATGTTTATATTAATTACATATATCTTAATTAATACATTAAATAATTAACAATTAAAACTACATAGTTGATATAATAATTTTGTAACTGTTGTGCTAAATTTACTTTTAATATCTATTTAGTAAATTTATAAACATATATACATCTTTTAATCAACTAATTTAATGAAAAAGAGTCATGTAAATAATAAAATCTCATATTTCTGTCAATCTATGTGTTTTTCAAAAATAAACAAATAATGTAATTGGTTATTCACAAAAATGTAGGGAATTTAGCTTGCAGTGAATGTTTTAAATATTAATTGTATGAATCTCACAATGAAAAAATAATGGCAGGTCATACTTCATATGAGGCTTTGCCAGTCATAGTAACTCTAAAAGTGCATGGGCCAATTCACATAAATCCATTCCAGTGTGTTAAAAATTCATTGGTAAGTGATACATCAGATGGTGCTTTGACCATCCTTACACATAAAGTGAATGGGCCAATTCCCCTAAATCCACGTCCAGCGCGATGAAAACCCATAGGTAAGTGATACCTTCGCACGCGCTACGTCCAAGGGGACATAAAGTAGGTGTATCCATGCACTTTCCCCACATACGGCCCAATGTGTTTTCATTGGCAATTGGTAACGCGTACGGTCGATGGCCAGGGTGAAATTGCTAGTAGGAATGTTACAACTGAAGAAAAAAAGAAGCCCATTTCACTCCTGAAGCGCTCAACGCTTAACTTAAGTACGAACTGGAATTCTCTGGCGCTGCATATTTTCCCTCCCCCAGAATTTTGTTTCTGGCTATGCCTTCGGGCTAGGGGACTTGCTTCACCCCTTTCACCCAAAAGAGATTGCTAACCCTAGTAGCAATGACTGCTTGTTTTCTGCTCGGTCGTTCATCGACTCATCGTTAACTCATCGACTCGTCGAATTCAGTCATCGGCAAGTGCACTTTCGTTTATCTGCAATAGATGAATTTTTATTCATGGATAGAAGTGATCTAGACGAGCAGTTTCGCCGATGGTAAACCGAAAAACAATATCTTATCCGAAACTGCAGCTCTATAGCCATCTGGCCTTGCAGGTGTCCCCAGTGGTTTACACTTTACCCAAATTCCTATAAATATTTGCGTAATTTAGATGTGCCTTTGCATAATCTAAGGGAAATTTTGAACAATTCTTGAATTAATATTAACAGTGATTATATGACATTTATTAACAGTGAAGATATAGTTCGCACATTTTTGCGGATTTTAAGACGTTAGTTTTTAATTTTTGTCTAAAATCCTTCAAACGATACGCAGTTTAACTGTTTGTATGAGTACTTCGCATAGAAACATTTTTAATTTTAAGGAGTTAACAATGAACCGCTCGTATATCGTCATTGAACACATGCCACCCATTAGAACTTTCACACTCTTGGCGAAAAATTCAGTCTTGACCACAGGCTTTGTTGACAGTGACCTGGCAACCCCCGATTCCGCCAAAGCTCTCCCACCCCGCTATTCCACATTCTTATTACTTTTGGTGTACGGTGCCGCTAATAGTGCATTTTTTAGACCACTGCCCAACTGCGTCCGTCGGATTGCCCGCTGGTAGGAGAGAAAGAATGTCGGACCCCTATACCGTAAGGGAGCTGTCCTGTGCCAAGTAATAGATTAACAGCCAACTGCGATACACCAAGCAAGTGAAAGAACGAATTCTCGGAGTGA
>JAWZYV010000719.1:0-38282 GCA_038373885.1 Cheiracanthium punctorium | reverse complement strand
TGAGATTCTTGAGAGCGAAAATTAACATTAAAATCTAAAGAATCATCGGTAATTCATGATAATTACTTAGAATCCAGGAACTGTCCATGTTGTAGTATTATTCTTTAACTGTTTTCTTATACCATAGTTCCGTCTGGACGTTGGGTTTGAATGGGGGAATGTCCATTTTCTAGTATTATACTTTAACTGATGTTTTTCTCTGTTAGTTGGGTTCGAATGCAGGTAGTGTAATTTTTTGTTTTGTCTTTCTATCACAGTATTCTTAAGCGTTGATTTCGTCTGCTGGTAGGTTTCGAATTATTATTCTGTATCCGTGTTTTTAAACTGCAGGTTCTGTCTATTTTTTGGGATTGATTGTAGACAGGGTCCGCTTCTTTGTGGTGTTCCATCCCCGTGTTAAACCGTTGCTTGCTGCGTCTTGAGGTTGGGTTAGGATCCACGGAGTGTCCATTTGTTTTTCTTTTATTTTGTTATTAAACCGTTTGCAGCCAGTGTTTGTTTCTTTGAGATGTTACATACCCGTATTCTTAAACCGTTGTATATATATATATATTATTATAAATATATATATATATATATATATATATATCATTACTATATATAAATATATATATCATTATAAATCTATATATATCATTACTATATATAAATATATATATCATTACACTATATATATCATTATAAATATTGCGTTCACACAAACTACGTTCTTCTAAATTTACTAACATTTCTTAAAATACAGCTTTTGGGCAAAATAATAACAGACATGACATACATAATATTTAGGAGTTTAATGGCCTAACGGCCAATTTAACTGGCATTTGAAAAATAATAATATCACTTAGCTTCGAAACTATTGCTTATGATCATTACGAAATAGTATTCTAAAACAATTATGTAATTAAAACACATCTGAAGCCAGTAATTACTATATATCACGTTCTTAAGTTTATGTATTTAATTTTTTGAAGTTCTGCTAATTCAACGATCTCCATTTACTTCGCCTCGATGGAAATATAAACAACCTGAGATGCGCAGAAGCAGAAGATGCGCAGTTACCCAGTGTGCATAGCGCCATCTGTTTGCAACTACAGCGTTATCCAGCTTTCTAAGAGAAGTGTCCCCTCCAATAAATTTACCTTCGTGGAATCGAAGTATGATCCTCCAACAGTGTTCTTAAACGAAAATTTCCCTCTGCTGTTCAGGTTCATTTGCAGCCACTGTCCCTTTAATTGTGGAGTTCCATCCCCTTGTTCTGTCTGGGTGTTGGGTTAGAATCCAGGAAAAGTGTTCTTAAATTGACGTTTCCATCTACTGGTCCCAGGGACCGCTCTACAGACGTGGGGGCCCAGGGCACAGATACTTTTGGGGGCCCCTGCAGAAAAATTTTCCGCAGAATATTACTTAATTAAATTAAGTTAAAACCAATTATCATTCCTAAGTTAACCATACGTAAACATTTACAAATCAGTAAAATGTCACGACAGATACCACTTATATGAATTTTTCTATTTTGAAATGTTTCTATGGGTATTTACAGCCGTCATACACATTTGAAAAGATAAAAGGAGAAGCATGCTGAGTTGTCCGATCGAATTTGCAAATATCGAATTTATCGAATGTCGAATCGAATGCATAATTTTTAGTTTTACATGTTACATTAGATTAAAAATTTTCAATATTTGTGATGAAATGAAGTAATCAGAAATTTTTCTCTTGAGAGATTATTTTAGTAGCTATTATGGATACATAAAAGGAAGTTGGGCCCCTAAAAATCGGGGGCCCAGGGCACGTGCCCCGAATGCCCCGCCGTAAATCAGTCCCTGACTGTTCCTGTTCGATTGCAGGCAGGCTCCATTTCTTTGTGATTTTCCAAAACCATGTATTGTATATTATTCATCTAAAAATAAGGATTATCGAGAACCTCCTGTGAGGTTGGGATTACATGTAAAATATTATGTTGGATATACAGCTGCGGAAAAAAAAGTCCCACTTGTACTTTTTTCGGCCGTCGTTCGTCGTACAGCAAAGTTACAGATACCAATCGTTTACGATTGACGCGCACTTTAATTTGCTATGCATAAAAATTGCATAGGGGACCATCTACATATTAAAATTCGCACCAACTTTTTTTTTCTCAATAGCAACCCCTAGATTTCACTTCATATTTCAAAAATTTAGCTAATTTTAACCCCGTACAACAATTTTCACAACAACAATTTCCCGGACAACAATTTCTGTCCAATAAATTTGTACAGAAAATGAGTGAGTTATGAGCACCCAAAATCCCCCTCCCCATACGTTAAAATATTTTTTCATACTTCAATTCATATCTCATATAATATTGGTAGTAAGAAGCTGATTTTTATTAGTACTATTAGAACTAAACGACCCAAACATAATTTAATGTTATTATGATTTTTAATAAATTATTAATATGAATTATGAATTATTAAATTGATATTCAAAAAAATTATGAATAGCGACCTAGCCAAATTTCGATAGAAATAGATGCAGAAATTAATATTACATGGCTGTGCAAAATTTCAAATTTTTACGTTCAGTAGTTTAATTTATATTAAATAAAATGTGTTGTTTTCATGAGTTAAGGGACCATATATAAATTTATTAAGTGAAAATCTTTTGAAAATTGCATAAAATAAACGTAAATTATATTTATTTTGTGCAAAAACACAGTAAAAGATACCAGTATTAAAAATATCAAATTTTGAAGCAAATAAATTAGAGATTTTACAGTTTGATGGGGATCCTATAAAGCGTGTATTGTTGCGTCCGCTACCATATTCCCCCAAATAAAATATTGTTACGAATTTTCGGGGCAACCCGCTGCTCTGGGGCTTAAAATGGTTTAAAATTCGTATTCTACGCTTCAAATAGATAAATTTTGCTTTTTGTTGCATCAAAATCGGCCAATTAGAACCGGAGATACGGAGGTTTCGCTTTCCCATATGTTTTTCTATGGGCTTCTAGAAATCTCGAGAAATATTAGTCCTAGAGCTTAGATCTCTTCACTTTTGAGGACTTATTTTTGGCGCCAAATTTGGCGATATTTCGCCAAAAGTCGCCAAGCTTGGCGACTTTTTGGTCATTTGGCGCGATTTTCCCAATGGGGCCTGGAAGTTGTTTTTTCCTGCATTAAAAACGCATAATAACCTAACATTTCTCTTCTATGACGTAATCAAAATTCACGCTTTATGTAGAACCCTCGAGAAATTGACTTTTCTGGAAACCTCTTGTACCTCCTGCGTCGGCTATTTATAGAAGCGTGCATCGCCCCGAAGAGTCAGTTGCGAGTTGAACATTCAATGTGTGAAGAGCTCTGAGTACGCTTGTTTTGTGTGAACTGATAGTGCTATAGAAGCTGTGTTTTAGCTTGCTTTGTGAAGCTGTTTTTAAAGTGCTGTGTGTAAATTCTTCATTGCTGTGTCTTAAGGGATAGTGTACTATATCCCTTGAATATTTCCACGGAATTTTTGCCTGTAAAAGTGACTTATTTTTTGTGAGAAATACAGCATTTGTGAGAGCTTCTGATCCAAGCGGATTGTTAAAAGCACGTTACTGCTAGATTGTGCTTGTGAATTGTGTGCAGCTGATTGTTCTACGAAGTTCTAGAAGAAATAAAGTTTGTGTTCCATCCTGACAAGTGACTTTTTACTTGAACTTTTTACACCAACTGGACTTTAGAACGACGAACCCCAGGAGTAGCAGAGTAATTCCGCAACATTTGGTGTCAGAATCGGGGTTCTAAAGAAGGACTTTAATTTTCCAGTTTATGGTTTTGACTAGACAAAAAATGGAAGAACAACTTCAAAAGCTCATGAATATGATGCAAGAAATGAAAGCCGGACAAGACGAGATGAAAGCCGGACAAGAACAGATGAAAGCCGGACAAGACGAGATGAAAGCCGCACAAGAACAGATGAAGGCGGATTTAGAAAAGAAAATTGAAGCCGGACAGACCGATTTAGAAAAGAAAATTGTAGCCGGACAAGTCGAGACGAAAACCGGATTGGACGAATTAAAGGCTGCACACAATGAAATGAAAACCGGATTGGAGGAGTTAAGAGCCGCACACGACGAGATGAAATCAGGACTGGAGCGGAAAATAGAAACCGGGCTAGAAGAAATGAAATCCGGACTGGAGAGAGTAGAGACAAATCAAGAAAATATGGAGAAGAGAATGTCGCTCCTCGAAGAAAGTCAAGCGAAATACGAAGAAAGAATTGAGGAAAAGATCGATCACAAGTTAGAAGAAAAACTGGACAGTCTGGTAAAGCTGGGAAAGGTACCAGAAAACATCAGGTTGTCGTCACGCCACCCAGCAGTGAAACTAACGCCTTGTGACGGAAAGACTCCCTGGGAGGCTTACAAGACCCAATTTTCAATCGTCGCCAGAGCCAATGGTTGGAGCGAGTCCGAGAAAGCTAATCAACTGGCCGCTTCCCTTAGCGGAGATGCAATTAATGTATTGCAAACTATCGGAGCGACGAAGATAGGAGATTTTGACGCCCTTGCCAGTGCCTTGGAGATGAAATTCGGAGAGAAGTGCCAGAAAGAATATAGTAGAATCCAACTTAAGTCAAGGATGCAGAGATCTGGCGAGACCCTTCAAGAGCTGGCTTCGGACATAGATAGGCTGTGTCATCTAGCCTACATGGACCACCTTGATAATGTCCGAGAAGAAATGGCGGTGCGTCATTTTATTGAAGCCATCCGTGATCCAGAAACCCAAAAGGCACTCATGTTGGAGGATTATCAGGATTTGAAGTCTGCTCTGGTGTTCGCAATGAAGCTAGAGGCAGCCCAGCGGGCCGTGAGAAAAGATCGGCATGCTGTTAGAGCGGTCACGGTCCAAGAGGAAGCTAACAAAGACACAGAGAGCGTCGAGAACAGATTGAAGAGAATTGAAGATCTCATAGAGCGAAAATTAAGATCCGATAGAACGAGAGATGGCCCAAAGAAAGTAAAATGCTGGAAGTGTGGCGTCAAAGGACATGTACAAAAGCATTGTGGTCGAAAGTCTCAAGACCAGCAAGAGAAATCTAAGAACATGAAAGAGGGAAACTAGGAGGTGGCCATCTCGCGGGGCGGAGGTTGCCATATAGTCAAAAGCCCCACCTAAAAGTCTTGCAGATTTCATCAGTGAATGGTGGCAGTAATGGACTCTTCGTACAGGGATACGTTAATGGTTCCCCATGCCACATGGTGATTGATACTGGAGCGAACGTAACCATCATAAGGACGGATCTGGCCAAGAAATTAAATTTGAAGATTATCTGGACTCCGTCCTCGCTGACCCTCCAGACTGTGACAGGTGACAAGATCGAAGTGGGCGGAAAAGCGCAAGTAGAAATCACGTTTGGAAATGCCAGATACGACCATGTGGTATATGTCGCCAATATTACAGACTCTTTTATTCTCGGACTCGACTTTTTAAAATCGCACAAATTTAATTTGGACTTTAAGAATAATGAGCTTCGTTCAGACTCAGAAGAAATAGCTGCGTTCGATATTAGAAATGAAACTGTTTTGCCTGTTCAGCAAATAATAGCCCAGACTGATATCACTCTACCTCCCAGAACTGATTCAATAATTTCTGGAACAGTAAAAGAAAGCAATAAATTCCGTTTTGGATTAATCGAACACCCAAACAATAGTGATTCCGTCAGAGGAGTACTTGTGGGAGCAACACTTGTGGACTTGTCGAGAACAGAAATTCCAGTTAGAGTAGTAAATGTGACGGACAAGTCAAAGGTGATAAAGAAAAATGAAGTGTTGGCGACATGCACTCCTGTTACCTGCATTAATAAGAACATCAACCAAACGACAGCTAAATCTTCCGAGTGCCTGACGAAGGAATTATTACAAGACGTGGAGTTAACGGCAGAACAGAGAAGCGCTGCGGAGAAAGTAATAGCTGAATTTGAAGACCTCTTCTCCCGTACTTCCGGTGACTTTGGCCGTACGAGGTTAACGCAGCATAGAATAGACACAAGCAGCCATTCTCCCATCAAGCAACATCCTAGGCGGCTGCCGTTTGCTAAGCAAGAAGAGGTGAACAGACTTTTAGAGGAGATGCAGCGTGATGACGTCATCGAGCCATCGACTAGTCCGTGGGCCTCGCCGATTGTTTTGGTCCGAAAGAAAGATGGTTCCACCCGGTTCTGCGTTGACTATAGACGTCTGAATGACATTACCAAGAAAGACAGCTACCCTCTTCCCAGGATAGACGACACATTGGACACTTTATCGGGAAATGAATGGTTCTCCACTCTGGATCTCAAGAGTGGCTACTGGCAAGTAGAAATCCATCCCGATGACCGTGAAAAGACTGCGTTCACCACGGGACAAGGATTGTGGCAGTTCAAAGTTATGCCTTTTGGACTCTGCAACGCACCGGCTACATTCGAGCGTCTAATGGAGACAGTGTTGAGAGGACTTTCCTACGAAGCATGTCTCGTTTATTTGGACGATATCATCATCGTCGGAAGGACTTTCGAAGAGCATCTCGAGAACATTCGAAAGGTACTGCAGAAATTAAAAGAGGCAAACTTGAAACTAAGTCCGTCGAAGTGCAACTTGTTCCGTCGGGAAGTACGTTACCTCGGGCACATAATATCCGCCCACGGAGTCCGAACCGATCCCGAAAAGACGTCCGCAGTCCAGAACTGGAGTCGTCCCGAGAATATCCACGACTTAAGAAGTTTTCTCGGTCTGTGTACTTACTATCGAAAATTCGTGAAGGGCTTTTCTCAAATTGCAAGACCTCTTCACAAATTGACCGAGACTGGACAGAAATTTCTATGGACTGAGGAATGTGAGGACGCATTCAACGAACTGAAGACGGCTTTAACATCTTCGCCGATCCTGTCGTATCCTCACCCTGACAAGCCATTTATCCTGGACACAGACGCAAGTAAGGAGAGTGTTGGAGCAGTTTTGTCCCAGGAGATAGATGGCCAAGAACACGTCATTGCTTACTGGAGCAAATGCCTCTGAAAGGCAGATCGTAACTATTGTGTTACGAGAAAGGAACTTCTTGCTATCATTAAAGCCGTGGAGCACTTCCATCATTACCTGTACGGCCGAAAGTTCCTGCTCCGAACGGACCATGCCTCTTTAACCTGGCTTCTAAATTTCAAGAATCCAGAGGGCCAAATAGCCAGGTGGATACAGCGATTACAAGAATATGACATCGAGATACGTCATCGGAAAGGGGCATCTCATGGAAATGCAGATGCTTTGTCGAGAAGGCCCTGCATAGACAGTTGTCGCTATTGCTCCAGGGCAGAGAAAAATTACCATCTGAAACATCCCTTTGTCCGCCAAGTTACATCACCGGCACCATCTCAAGATCCCTGGAGTGACGAAAATGTTCGGGTGGACCAATTAGCAGACAGCGACATCAAACCTATTGTGGAATTTATGGAAAAATCCAGCGCTAAGCCCAGTTGGCAAGAAATATCATCTTACAGTCCGGCAACAAAACAGTACTGGGCTTTATGGGATTCGCTTCGCCTGAGGAATGGAGTCCTGTATCGTAAATGGGAGTCGGACGACGGCAAGATGCTCCGATGGCAGTTAGTACTCCCTCGCTCGAGGATTCCGAAGGTTCTAGAAGAACTTCATAATGGCTACACTGGAGGCCATTTTGGCGTAATGAAGACCCTGCAGAAAGTTCGCGAGCGCTTCTACTGGGTTAGGGCTTGAGGCGACGTCGCAAAGTGGTGTCAAGCTTGTGACGCCTGTGCCGCCCGTAAAGGCCCGAGGAAACGAAGCCGTGGAAGACTACATCGTTATAATGTAGGAGCGCCTTTTGAGAGGATTGCCCTCGACATCCTGGGACCTCTTCCGCGAACTTCGGATGGCAACAAATACATCCTAGTTGTCATTGACTACTTCTCTAAATGGCCCGAAGCGTTTCCTATTCCCGATCAAGAAGCTACGACCGTAGCAGAGGTACTGGTGCAAGAATGGATTTCCAGATATGGAACCCCTCTGCAACTTCATTCCGACCAAGGAACGAACTTTACCTCTGCAGTCTTTAAAGGACTATGCCATCTTCTCGGAATGGACAAAACCCAGACTACGCCTTTACACCCACAATCCGACGGCATGGTGGAGAGGTTCAATCGCACAATTTTAAACAACCTCTCGCTTCTGGTATCTAGGAATCAAGAGGACTGGGACAAGAAACTCCCCCTCTTCCTGCTGGCCTATAGGAGCGCCGTCCATGAGACTACCGGCTTCACACCTTCCCAGATGCTGTTCGGCAGAGATCTTCGTCTTCCCGCCGATCTAGTGTTCGGCCGCCCTCCAGATGCGCCTTCATCGCCAGAGGAGTACGTGGAAAACCTTCGGGCACGGTTTGAAGATGTACATCATTTTTGCTCGGGAGCGGATCAACCTGAACACGGAAAAGATGAAGACTCGCTACGACACGAAGGCTACGGGACACGAGTTCAACGCAGGTGACAAAGTTTGGCTATGGAATCCTACTCGACGGAAAGGCCTGTCTCCCAAGCTGCAATCGCCGTGGGACGGTCCTTACACAGTCCTAAACCGGCTGAATGACGTCATCGTACGGATTCGTAAGTCACCAAACTCGAAGCCAAGAGTTGTACATTACGATCGGCTAGCCATCTACCGCGGTTGTAATTAGCTCAGACTATGGTCACTATGGCGTAATTCCTCTTTTCTTTCATCTCTCATTCCTTTCCTGTCTTTCTCTTCTCTTCCTCTTTCTTCAACTCTCTTTCTCTCACTACTTACGCCATGTTTAGTGTACATATTTGTAATATATTGGATTTTATTAATGTGTATTTGTTATTACATTGATTACTTATTACAGTGTAATTATTTATTATGTTGATTATTTATTTATTAATGTGTATTTGCTTATTGTGCTATTGATTACTTGCTTGAATTATGTTGTTAAGATCTTGTTAAGTGTTATACAGTGTAGGTACCTGTGTGACCTCCTAACTAGGGATTGTACTGCCCGGGACGTGCAGTCCTTGGGAAGGGGGCAATGTTACGAATTTTCGGGGCAACCCGCTGCTCTGGGGCTTAAAATGGTTTAAAATTCGTATTCTACGCTTCAAATAGATAAATTTTGCTTTTTGTTGCATCAAAATCGGCCAATTAGAACCGGAGATACGGAGGTTTCGCTTTCCCATATGTTTTTCTATGGGCTTCTAGAAATCTCGAGAAATATTAGTCCTAGAGCTTAGATCTCTTCACTTTTGAGGACTTATTTTTGGCGCCAAATTTGGCGATATTTCGCCAAAAGTCGCCAAGCTTGGCGACTTTTTGGTCATTTGGCGCGATTTTCCCAATGGGGCCTGGAAGTTGTTTTTCCTGCATTAAAAACGCATAATAACCTAACATTTCTCTTCTATGACGTAATCAAAATTCACGCTTTATGTAGAACCCTCGAGAAATTGACTTTTCTGGAAACCTCTTGTACCTCCTGCGTCGGCTATTTATAGAAGCGTGCATCGCCCCGAAGAGTCAGTTGCGAGTTGAACATTCAATGTGTGAAGAGCTCTGAGTACGCTTGTTTTGTGTGAACTGATAGTGCTATAGAAGCTGTGTTTTAGCTTGCTTTGTGAAGCTGTTTTTAAAGTGCTGTGTGTAAATTCTTCATTGCTGTGTCTTAAGGGATAGTGTACTATATCCCTTGAATATTTCCACGGAATTTTTGCCTGTAAAAGTGACTTATTTTGTGTGAGAAATACAGCATTTGTGAGAGCTTCTGATCCAAGCGGATTGTTAAAAGCACGTTACTGCTAGATTGTGCTTGTGAATTGTGTGCAGCTGATTGTTCTACGAAGTTCTAGAAGAAATAAAGTTTGTGTTCCATCCTGACAAGTGACTTTTTACTTGAACTTTTTACACCAACTGGACTTTAGAACGACGAACCCCAGAGTAGCAGAGTAATACCGCAACAATATTTTCCAGCTATAGAATTAGATGCAGTAGATGTATGTCTTCTAATACAATGTCCTATTTCTGAAAAACTAACATCCTCAACTTTCGAGGCATGAATGTGACCTTTTTTATTATCTGAAACATTAGGTCTTTGGACTTCCCCATACTTTATCAAACATTCAAAATCATGTTTTTCGGTAAAAAATTTTCATCTAACTATAAATTAAAATACCGCCAAAAGTCTTAAGAATATTGCACTTTGCAGACGATAGTATTAAATGAAGAAAGTGAAATAACAAGCACGGTGATAATATTGGGTCGGCAAAAAGTAATTGCGTTTTTTACATGAAATTCAAACAAATAAATTTTCTACCAGGAAATCATTCTTCAAGTTCGACCATAGCTGAGTAATATTCAAGCTTGTAGTCAGAAGAGCAGAGAGCAGCCTCTTAACTCCTGTCAACATTTCACCTGTCTAAAAGAACCATCAACGGAAATACTCAATAACAATTTCAAAATTACAAAGATTTTCAAAATCGTCAGCAGTCATTTTCATTTTTCCCTTAAATCTTATCCAAGGGTCATTTGGACCACAGACTAAATATTGTATTCTACTCTTGATATTCTCAGAACAAAAAACTTTAAGAGAGATGGAAACAATATTTTCCTTGAAATAATATTAATTTCTTTTAATTCTCGAGAGCGAAATTAATGAAAAGCGAAAAGTTCGGAACCTACAAATAGCGATTTTTAATTTGCAGAAAGTCCCTTAAAAACGCGCAAAAATGAATTCGCAATATCTCCGGAAATTATCGTAGAAAATTGGTGAAAATTTATATTTAGGGTAATTTGAAGGTTTTCTTTCGTTTAATAAAGTCAAAATATGGGGTTGCCATTGAGAAAAACGAAGTTGATGCAGAATTAAATATGAAGACGGCCCCTTATGCAAATTAAATTAATTGTAAATTAAAGTAAACGTTATTTGCAAACGAATGGTATATACTAAACGAATGGTATATATATAACGAACGACGGCGAAATAAAGAGCAAGTGGGACTTTTTTTTCCGCAGCTGTACCTTCAAAACGCTTATTGATATATAAATAAAGATTGATGGCTCTAAGATACGGCTCTTGACTGTTTTTCTTGCTGTTCACACGATGAATTCGGGGAACGGCGAAAGCAGGCCGAAAAGGTAGGTTTTCAGTGGTTCTTTTTCGGAGCGCGCACGTCACTTCCTTTAGTGAGCGTTACTTCCGTCAGAAAAAAAAAACAGAATTATTCCCTAGTCGCCACTAAAGAAGTTTTACTTCAAAAATTGAAAATAATGAAAACTAAGGAAGACTTGTTGACTTTAAAGCTGATTTTAACTAACAAAGGTATATAATCATAAAGTTCATGTAATAATTATATTACAAACACATGCAAATTTACGTCAGTATATATTTAAGGATAACTCTACTATCAAATCCGATCGAATGTAATTAATCAAGTTTTACTTATCGCTAAAGTATGGCATTTGTATCCATTTCTTATTCAAACGGTTTCTATTTTTTCTGCATTTTCCCCCTAGTTTTTAAAGAAGCTTGTGCTTTTGTTTTTCAGATCAGGCACAAATACTCTAAATATTAATATTAACGCACAAGTCGATCCCCCCGTGTGACATTAAAAAAAAAAAAAATGTCTTTCATACAGTAAATCTGCCTTATACTGAATCAAAGTTTTGAAAGACTGTGCGAGAAAGCAATTCTGGGGGCAAAAAAAGATTATCAGCCGTTGCGTAAAATAAAAAACTTCATATTCAGTTTTGATTATACATCCAAATAGAATTTAATGCTCTTCTGGAAATGCGCGGAAACTTCTCGTATTTGAACGATTTCGTTCTCGTTTTTTTAAACATTTTGTTAAACGATACCTCTGGGGGTTCCGATTTCAGGTGGTGGTTGGTCCCTCATCTGGAATCGGTTCAAAATTAGGGACCGACAAGTAGAAGTCCAACACCCTCGGGCCAACGGCACCCATCTTTCCATGGATAGTGTCGTCTATCCATGGACACGACAACAACAACAACATATTGTTTATTTCCTCGTTTTTTTCTGCTATTTGTGTATACAGTCAAATGCCTCCGAGCGACTACCCCTGTATAGCGGTCACCCCTCTAAACGGCCGATTTTTCGGCTCATAGACTTAATGTTAAAATAACCCCTATGAGCGGCCACCGGACCTCCTGAAAACGGCCACCGAGTGGGATCGCCCATCTCATTTTTCGGGAAATTCTACTCACTCCATGCTTTAATTTTGAGCGGAAAAACTCAAGGTCAAGTTTATGGTTAAATATAAAACCCAGGAATAACTGGAATTGAATCTGTTATCTCTTCCGTATTCTCCCCACACCTTTAAGATGGGGGAATACCTATTGCATCACCCATGGAAACCGGGGAAGGAACTGGACAACCAGGCGTTGAAGGTGTCCTACAAATGAATTTTTGTCCCTTTCAGGCGCTAATTCCGTCCCTGACGAGGAATTTCCCCCTTTAATGGCGAGCAAGCTAAACTTTCAACACAAGCGACTTTAGGGAAAATCGAGGAAATTATCGAAAATTCAGAAGCGATTACAAATCAAACGAAAGATCTGCTTTTTAAAGTAAAAAACGAACTTGAAAAAATGGTTGTTTCAGAGGAAAGTAAAAATTTAAAACAGACACAAATTGTATCCTTCTTTCAAAAAATGTAAGAAAACATTCAATAAAGTACTATTCTCTCTTAGGAAAAGTTTTAAATTTCATTTTAAATAAGGAATATTCAATTACCCGTTGTGTAGACGTTTTTAATGACTATGTCATTTTATCTCTCAGCACCCTTTATTGAAAAATGTGTCCCAAAAATGCGACATAATTTTACATGTATTTAAATACTATTAGTTCACAACAGCTTTAATCTATTGTTAGAATATTTCGTAAGCTGTAGAATATGCATCACATGTATTTTTCTATAAATAGGTTACACTCATAAAAATTTCAACAAAGGGTTATCAGGAGAAATACGCGAAAGATGAGAGATAAAATGACAAAGTCAATTAATATCATTTTAATATGGCAATAATGAAAGTAAAAAACTAGGGGGGTCAGGGGGATCTCCCCCTGACGAGGCTCGAACAGTCGAGTTATCGTTATTTACAATAACATTTTGGGGTCAGGGCCCGATCATCACAATATTGGGCCCAGGGCAAACACAAATTTTTGGGGCTTTGCACCGGACCATAAATATTTTACGGGAAATTGCACGAAAACAGTATTATGCATCTAAGTTATTTTAGATACATATAGCTACTTAAATATACTGTTTGTTTAAACACTAAATATAAATAATAGCTATAAATATTAAAGGATTTTTGTATACATAAATAGCATGTATTTATGAAAGGAAATGCAAAACTTGCCTAACATTATAGGGGGGCTTCAAATACTGTCACTTCTGCATATCAATATTTGTATAGACGAGTTATCATTGCCTATCTGAAGTTAATAGGGAGTTAAAGCAACCCACTTTCATTCACGGTAAGGTTAATGTTAAATGTCACCAGATATTACAGTGCATGCTTGCATAAACAGAAATTTTTAAATTTACATTTGCAGGATAATTTCGAGTGATTTTTAAGTTAATTTTTTAAAGAATATAAATTTTTTAACAAATGAAAATTTTTATCAAACAAATTTGTTGAAAAATACAACATTTTTGGGCCCTTGAAATTGGTGGGCCCAGGGCAAATGCCCCGGTTGCCCTGCCGATAAACGGGCCCTGTTTGGGGTGCGTCATCTTAGTAACCCGAGTATGAAAACTTAGCATTTGAAAAAAGAAAAAAAACGAAACAACAAAAATAATTATAATTTCAAACGTAGTATTGAGTTTTAAATGGTCAGTGAGATCCAGAGCCTTATTATCGCATGGGCAAATCGGGACTTTGCCCAGGGCCCCCGTCTCAAAAGGGCCCCCAATATCAAATGTTGTTCTGAAATATTCTTTTTTATATCAAAATTTTATGAAAAATAAAACAAATTTCATAGATGGGGGGCCCCCCAAATTCATCAATGCCCGGGGCCCCTGTTGGTCATAATCAGGCTCTGGTGAGATCTATGTCACTTTGATGTCACGAGTTTAACACGAATTAGAAATCCATTCAGATAAATACATTCTGCTTGAAATCTATCACTCAGAATGTTTTTTTAAATTTTGTCAGATAATAAAATGCGCATTCAAATCTTTATTTTAACATTTGGTCTTTACATTTTGGTGCTTACTTTTTACGAAGTAACATACATTCGATCAAATTCACAAATCTAGATCTTTTAGCAAGGCTTCAGGCCATATAACATTACAGTACGACTGTAATATCCACGTGCACCGAAAAACAAAGCAATATTTATGCTTTCAATAATTTTTTTAGCTTAAAGCACGCGAATTTGAAATAAATCTAATAAGCGGTTTCATTTTATGTAATCAAATTATTATGTCTTTGTAATTTAACGAGCTACCTTATGTTATTATTATCTCAGGATCCACCTGCCGAATGTGAAAAATTATTTATGCTTGAGATAGCCTGTGTATATGGCGATAATGCTTGCCAACTTTAAAAATTGCCAAGATGTAAAAAATCGCGCGAACGACATTTCAATTTTTTTTTGACAAATAATGCACAAACGATATTTTAAATAATTTTTACGAAATAGCACTCAGGACGCATTTTTTTTTTTTTTTTTTTTTATGCGATGATTTTCATTAAATTAACTCATGAGATACTTAAGTTTTACCAATTTAAATATTTAAATAGTATGCGATGTGATAGTACAGTATAATTATAGTATATAGTATACTATAATTATTATGTAAATATATTTTATACTACAGTATAAAGTATATTAACATAATACACAAACTTAATATGCGTTTCTTAAAAAATAAAGTGTAGTTATTTTCATTAAATAAAAACGTTTATACTAGACCAAAATTGATATAATTTTAAACACGATGGGTGCATAAACACATTGGGAAAGAAAATAAAGCAATTTTGTAATACATAAGAAAGTATTGAAAAATTAAACATAAATGTTTTGATTTATGGGAAACCTACACGAGGGCCATTGTCTACTTGTGGGAGGAAAGGTGCCTTAGACGGGAAATTATTATTAAAAAGAAAGTATTTTTTATTTGCTTTCATTAATATATTTTCTAATCAAAACATCCTTTGCTTCAATTTCATTGTGATTGCTATTATTTTCATTCATATTTGAACCTTCCTTCTCGAATAAAATTTTTTCTTTACTATTTCAGATTTCAAAAAACTGTTTGAAAATAATTTAAATTTGAAATAAGAACCAATTTTTACTCTTAAGGTATTGGATGTTCAAATAAAAATATACTAAAGGAAAAATATTTACTCTCATGAAAGACTGCAAAAGATTGAAGTTGGGATGCTGGCAGGCAACGACATTTTTACTGAACAGTGAGATTTTATAGTCTAAACAGGGACATTTTATAGCAAAAAATAAATCATAAACTATGAAATTATATTATACAATGATATGTACTTACTTGTTTCAGAAACCATTCTATTTCCTATCGATGAAAACTTTGTTTGTAAATATGACGAAATTTGCCCCGTGCTACACTACACTCACACTTGAAAATAAAATAACTGCAGCCACTGAAGTCACTTTTAAACAGGTTCAAGGAATAACATGTAACTCGAACTTTTTCTTCACCGACCACTGCAACCGCAAGCTGAGCAACCAATGATATTGAGCAAAGCCACAGGTGAGGTTTAAATACAATAGGCAACACTAGGGGCTTAACATCACAGACCTCCCGTGCTCTTCACATCGACCTTGAACTGAAGGAGCCGAAGCACGCTTGCGAGCGGGAAACCAGTTTTTGGTTCGAACATTTCCAGCCAGTCGATCACGTCATTTTGGGATACATTCACCTTTGCGCCCATACATTAAACCTGGTGAACTCTTGTGTAGCATACAATTGTATTGCTAAAGCCGGCCAAGGACACTCTTTTTTCACGTAAGTATGATTTTAGACGTTAAATTACTCCTTATTTAATGTTTTACTCTATTCATTTAAGAGAAAACTTTCTTTGATCATCATAGTAATAGCACAAGGAAATAGATGTATCCTCTTCCGATGAATCAGATGCAGAGGATGATAACACTGAACTAGAGGATCAATTACCAGCTGTTGAACTCAATAATTTTATTCAAGATTTTGTTCAATATGTATCAGGTTTTGTTGTAGACAATTGCTAAAAACTTTAACGTGTGAACTTTGCATTTCTGCAATATTATCTAATGAAGAAAAATCTGGGCTGATAGCCTATAGGGCATTTTCACCTGATACTGGGTTAATTGTACCAGCAAATGATGTTGTAATATTATGTAAACACACAGGAATTGGTTTTCGCCAGACTGAAAAAGCATTTGGTCTTGGGGAAAAAATATTCTTTACATGACACAGGAAGTTTTGAAGAAAATTAATGTAAATAATTTATTTAAATGCCTCGAAAACCATATGTTTGACCATGAAGCTGAAAATAATCATTTTATAATTTTAGTAAAATGTATAATTGACAAATATTTACAAATAAGAATGCACCATGCAACCTGCATATAATTTAAAAAAATAATTGTAAAAATATAAGGAAAACATTCATGAAATTAATTTTATTTAAAAACCAGTAGTTGCAATTTTTCAATTTTAACAAGCATTATTATTTTCAATGAGTTGGGTTAAAAATGCTTTTTTGTAGTAATTTTGTATTTAATAAGGGTGTTTATATTTGTAGTATAGTGGTGAATATATACCCCATCCTCATTCAATAATTTTAATAAAAAACAAAATTAATTAAATTTCTAAATAACCCATCTGATCCCCATTATTCTAGTCTTAATTTACCTTTTTGTCAGTGTTTTATTAGTTAAATTTTACTTAATTTTTCTAAAATAATTTTAAAATGAAGGAGTGTAATTCTAAATTTAATAAGATATTTAAAATTCCTAGATTTTTCTTAGCATTTTCTATTATTCAACTCCTTAATTAAACAATAGTTTACATAGTTATCTATTTAATATTAAACAAATATTTTTAAATTCTTAATAAACATGGATCTATATTTTTTCCTTCATTGAAGCATCTTATTTTTTATCCACTTATTAGCCTACTGTATTAAATTTTGCGATGAATTGTAATTGTTTTTAAAAATATGTATTTTGAATGCCAAAATTAGGGAATGTAAGAGTAAACGTATTTGTTTAAGTGATCTGTATTTTATATTTAAGAATTGTTGGTGCACTTTTTAAGTGGTGGATTAATTAATAAAAATGTTTTTTTTCTTCATTAATTTGTATTTATTTTGGTCGAACATTTGGATAATTTCTTCTTTATCTTTTGAAAATTATCTTGATCTATTATTTTTGTCTACCATGTAAATAATTTCCTCATCAATTAATTATTTTAAATTATCGATTACTAAGATATATAATAATTCTTGGCAAGTTAAAATACCAAAAAGTTTGTATTTTTTAATTAGTACTCTTTCCAGTTAGTTAATTTTGGTCTTTACAATAGCGAAAAATAATCATTTATTATTAAAGAAAGACACAATCGCAATGAATTAAATATTAATATTCTATTCTAATTGGTTGTGTATTAAAGGGAAGTAAGAATGAATTTTAAAATGCTCATTCACGATGTTTTTAGCGGCTTCTAGAGCTAAAACATAGCTGTATATCTACGCGACGAGATGCGCAATACAACGCCCGCGATCTTCCAAACAACGACAAAGGTCAACTGTGGGTTGCTCGCCCAAGATGTTCGAACACGGGTTCCGCCCCGATGCTCCGTCTTCTTCAGTTCAAGGTCGATGGCTCTTCAAAAGATTTACTGTAGATAAAGATTTTAGTGTGATGTTGATCAGAATGAGTACATGCGAGTCCCCTAAGCTATGGAAATTATGACCTCATCATTTTATAAAAACTAGTGAATTTATCTTCTAAATAATTAATTATGGATACTTGATTTGACTTTATATGCCATTTTTGCATTGTTAATTATATTATAAATCTTCTTACAAGCTATATTTTGCTGCAAGTGCGCATTTATAGTTTTGTAATTTTCCTAGTTGCTACCTTCAGTTACTCCTTTTCAATCAGCATCTATGATTTATATATATTCATTTTGAATACTTTGTAAAATACAGCTGTCTATTTAGACTATCTCCATTCTATTTTTATTTAATTTCCCAACTTTATCAGCAATAACGTTCAAATTACTTCTGCATAGTGTTAATGGCAAATTTTTTACATTTTAAATAAGAACAATGTTGTATTGAAATCTTTTGAATGGCTACAAGTGGTACCACTTCAAAAAAATCAGAGCTCTTTCTTTTTATATATAACAAATCCCGGGTTACCTTTTTATTGAAAATTTTATTGAATTTTTGTGTGAAATATTATCTTTATTTTGATATCAAATACTATTGAAATATGTATATGCAAGAACTGTTGACAATATTTTTCAGCTGACAATATCAGCAATGCAAGAACCTCAGCACAGTTTTAGATTTCGTGATTTTTTTAGTATAACAATAGACTGAATCATGTAAAATCAAGACGGACAATTTTAAGGTTTTCTGCAAGAACTTTATGCAATTTTTAATATTACTGGACTTTGATTGATATACTGTTTTAATATTTATGCTGAACATGTAATTTTTTTCTGAAAACTTGGGGGAGTATATGTCACGTTGACACAACGTGCATATTTTTTAATGAAAAAATATGAATACAAATCCTAATTAATATTGTCTAAATTTAAACTAATAATCTATTCTAAATCTAATTTAAAAGTTTTTAATAATAACTATCTTTTAAAGCTTTCATTTTTCCTCTTGGCCTTCTCAATTACAGCGCATTAACGTACTTCTAAAGCATTTCCCTTTCAGCTGCTTTGAAATAAAATAACAGTTGTCGCCAGTTTTCTATCCTACTAAACGAATAATCATAACATCCCTTCGCTCGCATATGTTTTCTCTGCTCCGCGGAAACAGATGTGTTTGCGGTTTTTCTCTGCTGCACAAGAAGCATATTGCTCGAAAAACATCTGCTAAAATTGTTCCATAAAGTTCGGGCTCTTTCTATAGACACATGTTTTAACGGTTTTTTCTTTAGCAGTTGGAGAGTAATTTTTGGTGGGGCAAGCCACTCACTTCATGTGAGGAGGCTTTGCCCACCACGACGCGTTGCGCGGATTTGCATCTATGCCGATCACACGTTTGGTGACGGAGGTTTTCACCCGCGGAGATGCCAGGCCGCTATGGTATCAACGTTTTTTTTTTATGAAGATGCTCCCCCTAGTCATCATGTTTTTATATGTGTATTTTTCTCAAGTTTTCAATAATCAAGTGAATCTGATGTTCTGAGCAAATAAATATTTAAGCCAAAAATAAAAAATGGTATGTGATCTCATCTTTTTTTTTGTTGTGTGGTTCAGTGTTCCTTCCATCACTGTAGGAGAATCGACGAGCGGAAAGATGGATGTCTCTCGCCACAACAAATACTATGGGTCAAAACTTTGTTGGCCCACTCCTTCAAGTGTGTGAATCGTCATTTTGTTATGCTTCGCGGATTTGTTTGCTCGTATTCGAAGTGAAATAACTACGATGCCGATTTAACAAAAATCTTTTTAACTCCGCTGCATTCACATGTAAATCTTGATCCTCTCTACAGAGCTCGATGCTTAGTTTTGATTCTACACAACGCAATGTTGGTTTCTCCATAATATGCGACAACAAATACCAACCAACGCTTGTATTTACGATCACCACCTTCCACCGTACATCTCCATAGGATAAAATTGGTGCCGGTGAACCAGGCACGCTCCTACATTAGATTGTGTATTAAAATCGTCTTCATTTTCGCGCTAGTGCTACAGTGTGTTGTTTTTTTTTCTTGCGGCGTTGTGCCGAAGCAAAAAAAGAAAAGGAAATTGTGTTGACAAATGAGCGCTTCCTTTTACTTCAAATTTTTTTTTTAATTTTTTTGGGGACCCCAACCTTTTTTTAAAATTTTTATTATATTATGTGTTAACACCCTTATTTTTTTCCTTTTACGAGTAAGTGTTCATATAAATATATCTAGTATTATAGTTTTATGCATTATTTGAATTTTGATTAAAGTGATTAATATTATTATGATTGATTTTTTTGCTATAAATATATGCGTATATATATTTCATAAAAAGTAATTTTCTTCTAAATAATGAACATTATTTACATTTTTTGCATATATCTATCTTATAATTTTTGCATATATCTAAATAGTTGATTATTTCTGAGTATACTGCTGAAACCAGTTAAATAAATTAAGCAAATTTAGAAATGTTTATTTGTGCACTTAGAATTTATAAGTAGCAATTTTATATTTTTATCATATTTTTATCTGTGAATAATTTTAAATGAGTTTAAAAGGCAAAAATAAAATAGCCAAATCGACAAATATGTCTAATACAGCCATTCTTAACATTCTGCCTTTTAAAGGAGAACCTCATTTATTGGAGTTTTTCTTTAATCAAGTAAAGGACATACAGAATTTAAATAATTGGGATGATGCTCAAACAAAATTATTTCTAAGTACTAAGCTTTCAGGTGCTGCTCTGCAATATTATGCAGAATCTCCCTTTTTTGCTGAGGCAAAAACTATTAATGAAATTCATGTACAATTTCAAAATTTCTTTGGATCTAATAATACTCAGGCTAATATAAGCCAATTACATAGTCTAAATTTACTTCCTAATGAATCCATGCTGAACCTATCCCATCGCTTAGATCTAATTACTAAGAAGGTTTACAGCAACATATCTGATAAAGAAGTGTTAGATACGATAAAATTTAATCATTTTCTTAATGCAATTCCTCGTGATATCAGAAAAATATTACAAATCGAAAAAGTAAATAAGTATGATAAGGCTGTTTCCCGAGCTCATGAATTGCAGCAAATTAATTCTGCTGATTCCCCACCTCGAGCTCAGTCCTCCCAAATAAGATCATTAACCGAGGAAGTAAACTCGCTAAAAGAACAAATCAATAAACTCGAAGATGATAATAAGGATAGTGTTTCTGATAAACACAATAACTCTAAATTTCAACGTAGTCATCCTTATAATAGACAATTTCATAACAACTATAGAAACATTCAATATAGATCTAGGCCTAATAATAGAGATTTCAAAAATTCCAACAACTATTTTCCTCGACAAACAAAGGCAAATAATTTTAAGAAATATTCAGTAACTTGTCAGTTCTGCTACAAAAAAGGGCATAATGTCCACCAATGTTTCAAAGTGAAAAACTCTTTTATTCCAATTCAGGCTATGTTCCAAAATTCGCCTACTAGTGATGCCTCTCAACAAAATGTGGTATCACAATTTTCTAATACGAATCCTACTTCTTTTTTACCCAGTAAGGATCATTTAAACTGCTAATGAGAACTCCTGGTGCTGGTACTCGAGATTCTCAAGTGACTTTACCCCAACCAGCTACGTCAAAACTTCCACCTATGAGAACCCTAGCCCCCGATGCTCGAGTTTCTCCTATGACTTTTTCTCATCCAGAGACTTTTTCTTCACAAAGATCAACACATACTCAAACCTTGCAACCTATAAAAATTTGTAAGAATTCTGAATCTCAAACTGATAATTTTGTGATGGATGAATGCCAAATTATTGCAAGTGTCTCTGATAATTCATTTAAACTTCCTATTATTCCAATTCAACTGCATAATAGTAATATTCCTATGCTCATAGATAGTGGCTCATCCTTATGTATTTTATCACAGAATGTTTTCAATCATTTAAAACATGCAATTAATTATAAATTTCTTTCACGTTCTGTTAAAATTAGTACAATTAACTCTGAGGTTGCCTTTTCTAGTTGTGTTGAAATTTCATTTAAAATAAATAATAAACATTTTAGACATCACTTTTTCATCACCAATGTGACCATTTCATCTCAATTTCAGGGTATTCTTGGATTTGATTTCATTCAGAAATTTAATTTACAATTAAATCCACATTCTGGAACTGTTTCGATTGGTGACATCCTTGTTCCCTTAATGAAAAATCAGAATCTGAACAGGGAAATTCATACAACCACTGTAAATAACATGACTAATTCTGAATCGCCTATTACACAAGAGTTAAGTAATGACACGCCTATTACAATTAAACTTGATAAGAAAATCATTTTACATCCTGATGACTTTCAATATGTAAAACTTAATCTGCATAACTGTCCGTATACTGAATTTTTGTTTGAACCTAATATACAATCATTAAAACTAGAAATTTATGATTCAATACATTCCATTGACTAATTCTGATATTAATAATCCCCATTTTTATATCTATGTAAAAAATAATTCTGATGAAACCATACACTTAAACAAAGCAATGAGTATTGGAACTATAAGTCCTATTGAAGAAGCTCAATTAAATATTCACACAAATATGCCTGATGACCATGTCAATCTTATTACTGCCTCTGATGAAATAATTCAAGAAAGAAAGAATGAGCTTACAGAAAATGACTTTGAGTTGAAACATTTAACTCACAATGAACAAAACCAAATAAAAGAAATATTAATGAACCATTTTTCTGCTTTTTCAAAATCCTTGAAAACCTTGGGACACACAGATAAAATTAAACCGCAGTTATCATTTATAAATAAATTCCCAATTAGGACATTACCATTTCCCATACCTCAATCCTTACAAGATGAGGCTCTGAGACAACTAACAGAACTCCAGGAAGCCAGTATCATTGAAAGAACTCCCACGGAATGGGCATCTCCTATGCTTTTAGTAAAAAAGAAAGCTCTAGATCCTAATTCTAAACCGAAATTCAGACTGGCACTCGACTTAAGACTTTTAAATGCTATCTTAAAACCATCGGCTTACCCACTACCAAAAATTTCTACAATCATTTCTAATTTATCAAACTATAAATATTTTACTGTTTTGGATTTATGTAGTGCATATTGGCAAATTGACTTACCTCATGAATACAGATATATTATTGCTTTTACTACACCCTTGGGGTACTTTTCGCAGCAACCGCCTTGTTTTCGGTTTAAAAAACTGCTGCCAGCACATTTCAAGCTTTAATAGACAATATCTTACAAGAGTCTGAGGTTTCTGGAGTTATGGCGTATCAAGATGATATTGTTATTGGTTCAAATTCTTTTGAGGAAACTCTTCAAAAACTTGATGCCTTACTTAATACTCTAATCAAAAATAACATCACTTTATCCCCAAATAAATGTCAATTCCATCTTACCGAAATAGATTATTTGGGCTTTCATTTATCAAACCATAAAATTTTAACAATTTCCTCCAATATTATCAAAATTACTGGCTTTCCAATTCCTAAAACAAAAAGACAATTTAAACGCTTTCTAGGAGTTTGTGGATTTTATCGAAATTTAATACCTTCACATGCTGAACTAACATATCCTCTTGTCCAGTTAACTTGTCCTAAACAAAGTTTTCAATGGCTTGACATTCACACTGAGAGCATTCAATAAACTACAGAAAATTTTCTTCACTAAACCTTTTGTTTGTTTACCTGACTGGTCTAAACCTTTCATTTTGAATACTGATGGTAGTCATCAAGCAATTTCTGGTGTCATTTTACAAGAATTTAATGGTGAATTACATCCTATTTCTTACTTTAGCAAATCTTTATCTAAATCTGAAAGAAATTATCCAGCCATAAAAATTGAATTAAAGGCTCTACATGACTCAGTTTTAGCATTTAAACATTTTCTATACAATCGGGAATTTATTGTTATGTCAGACAGTAAACCATTAAAGCACTATAGAAAAACTACTTCTCCTGCTGATCTCACTACAAAATGGCTATGCGAATTAAGTGAATATACTTTTAATTTCAAACACATTCCTGGTAATCAAAATCTTTTGGCTGATTACTTTTCACGTCTTGAAGAAACGCCACCACACCATGACATAAATTCTCAACCAAGTACTTTAAATTTAAATAATGATGTACTTCCTGTCATTGATGATGCAATTCCTGAAACACATGATAATTTTGAACATATTTAATGTTCACAGTCTTCGCCACAAGACCCACTTTTAGAATTTCTTGTAACAACATTTCTTGATGAACAACAAGCAAATGACACAAATTATAAGTGTCACCAAAATATAAGTAGATTTGGAATCTAATAACAACAGCAATAACAATAAATGTTATTTTTCTACATCCTCATAATCAAATTATTGGACTATGCTAAAGAATCTTCATCTTTGGAAATTCATCCTACTATTGTTGTTCCTAACTCTCTAAAGAAAAAGTTTTGGCCCATTGCCCATTTACCACATTTTGGTATTGCAAAAACATATGAATTCTTCGACAGCGTTATTTTTGGTTTGGTATGTATGCTGATACAGTTAACTTTATTAATTCATGTACTAAATGCATAACTCTAAAATCTCATGCTACCTCCACCTTTTCCTTGGGACAAAATTATCACAGAACGGAATATAACCGATAGGTATGGTTTGGACAAAGGGTCATTCGCGGGGGCTCAGAGATTAGTTGGTTTTAGTGATGCCGGTATTGTTGCGAGATGGGAGTAGGGGGGAGTTATTAGAGTACAAGACGGTTTTAGCGTGGATAGGTGGTGGCGGGTGCGTTTCGGCGGGAGGGGATGGTCTGCTTTCAATCGGAGGCAGTATCCTGACATTTCTCCCTACAGTCACTGACGTAAGGTTCTCCATTGGACGAGTGCCTGGTGTGGTAAACCGGTTCCTTTGGGGCGGGCCGCAAAGAAATTTGGTAGGTCCAACGAAGTCATCCTACTTCGGGCACCCTCAGGCTGTATTCAACAATGTAGGGGCCCCTAGTGTTGCTCTACGTAAGCTATTGTTTTCTTCCGGGTATTTGCGCGTTGGCTAGTAGGGGGGTGAACCAGTTGAGCAGGGAGAGAATACATTTCTGGTTAAGTTGGAGTGTAGGAGGCAGAATAACGGGGAGTCGCATTGGTTCTCCTAACGTTATACAATTTGGAAGAGAAGTTTACTATTGTGCTGTGATACGTCAGATCCCTCATTAGACTGTGGCTACTTTTAGTAAAGAGCATGTGTTGGAACAGAAGGTATGGACTCACGGGGACACTGACGATGTGTGATCGCGTACTCTGTGAGAAGTAGCGTTTGGACGGCATCAAGCTGAGTTCTTTGGGGTTATAGATTATATGGTAATACTGGAGCCTTGAGCAAGGTGTGGGCATGGGACAAGAGGGAGGGTGTGGGGGCGTACGGTTTGGCCCGTTTTGTGTTATGTGATGTATCTGTAATGTAGGGTCGGCGCTGGATGGGGTGTCAATTTTTGGCGAATCGGGTTGGTTGATATTCCAGGTTAGTTGACCATTTCCTGACTCAGGCTGGGACGAATTTTGGATGCTGGGTGAGGGGCGGTATTAGGGGCATACGACGACGTTGGGCAAGGAATGTAGGGTAGAAGGAAGTTTGGTGGGTAGTGGATAGTGACTGGGCGCAATAGGAGATAGAGGTGATTGGGGAGGGACTCAGGGTTGTTTTTTGGTTAGGGTACGGGGGGGGCGGGGGGGTAGGCGGCTAGTGGCACTAGCGAAGTTTACTGCAGGGTGATTTATCGCGCGGGGTGGGTTTAAGGGGATAAGGGAGGCGGGGTTTCGCACCTGCGCGGTTATGTGGAGTATTGTTGGGGGAAGTACATTAATGCTCAACGTATGTGTCTGGGGTGTGTGGCAAAGTGGCTTGGGACAATGGGGGGTTTCTTGGAACAGCGGGCACACGCTTATGTCATTTAACGCCCCTGCTACTACTAGCTAATTGGATGTAATCCGGTGCCGATGTAAGTAGATTTCACAAAACTTCTGCACTCATATTGTTTTATCTTTTTTTCCCCTCTTTTGACTTTCCTTTTTGGGAAAGATAAACGAGGGATTTGGTTTATGGTCCTGGTATATGACCTTGAATGGCATTGTGGCAGTTGGGGACTTGGCAAAGTCCTATTGCCGGGAGCATATTTTCCGTGGAAAATGGGATTCTGGGGTGGGCCGGGGGGATCATTGGGATGGGGGGTTTGTATTGGTTGTTTGTTTGTTTTAGTTTGTATTGAGGGATGTGTAGGGGGGGGGGCAGAATTAGGGTTAGTGAGTGATTTAGGTTTGGTAGATAGTGGTGTGGCGACAGGGACATCACGGGGGAGGGGAATTTTGGGACATTATGGGGGTTATGGGGTAATATTATCAGAACAATGGTTTGTATTGTATTCGGTGTGATTGGATACAAAGGAAAATGGGTCTAGGCATTCTATTAGCTGTTGAGAGGCTGAGGGGGTGTGTGTTATTTGAACGTGTAAGGTAGTTACCTGTTATTGAAAATGGTATGTATTGTGGTATACACGTGTAGATATGAGTGCGGGTGGGCGGAGATCCTAAATACTATTGAAATATGTATAATGCATGAACTCGTTGAAACAATCTTTTTCGTGCTGACAATATCAGCACCCCATGCCAAGAACCTCAGCACAGTTTTAGATTTCGTTGTTTTTTTTTTGTCTGGTATATACAAACACTAGACCCTCTGTTAACATGTGAAAAATCAATGAAGGACTTGTTTAAGCGTTTCTCTGCACTCTGTTACGGGAGGATAAGGGCGATTTTTTCCTGGAATTATATGATTGTTATAACATGTTTTAATATTTAATGCCGGTAAATGTAATGGGTTTCATCTGTAAAACTTTGAGGCTAAGGGGTGTAGAGGGCTAGGGGTCTAATAATTTGGGATGATGGTGTGGTCGATTGGTTTTTTGTGGTGTATTATAGCCAGTTTGGTTGTGGGGAAAAGTTTCGGGTAGGTTCTCGATTGTTGAGTGGCGATTTGACGTTGGGCTTTCTGGGGGTCGGTATGTTGTTCGTGCGGGTTTGCTTTCTTTTTCCTCAGTGGCCACTTATCTCATTTACTGCGCACCCTTGAACGTACTTCTAAAGCATTCGTACCCTTTAACAAGCCATGAACTTTGAATTATATATTAACAGGGGTACAGCCAAGTTTTCTATCCTACTAAACGAATAATCATCTACATCCCTTCGCTCGCTTATGTTTTTCTCTGCTCCCGCTGTGAAACCACAGATGTTTGTTTGCCGGTTTTTTCTTTTTCTCTGTCTGCTACCAAGAAGCATCTTGCTCGAAAATACATCTGCTTAAATTGTTCCAGAAAGTTCGGGCTCTTTCTATTGCACTGGGGTTTTATCGGTTTTATTTTCTTTAGCAACGTTGCGAGAGTAATTTTGGGTGGGGGCCCCCAAGCCACCTCAACTTCATGTGAATAGGAGGTTTCGCCCACCACGACAGCCCGTTCGACGGTCATTTGCCCACCACATCTCATGCCGATCACACGTTTGGTTTTCGTCCCAGCGAGGTTTTCAACCACGCGGCAAGATGGCCAGGACACGCTATCGGTTACCATCAACCCGTTCTTTTTTTTCTCCCCCACTGACCAAGCATGCCATCCACCATTGTACATCATGTTTTATTTGCTTTATTTTTCTCATGTTTCTCAATTATCCTAAGTGAACTATGTGGTTCTGAGCAAACTATAATATTTAAGGCCAAAAAAAAAGAAAAAGTGGTATTGTAGATCTTTCCTTTTTTTTGTTGTGTGGCCTCTCCAGTGATTCCTTCCATCAAGTGTAGGGACGGATATCGACCAGAGCTCGCGACGGAAGATGTGAATAGTTCTCTCCCGCAACAACAAATACTATGGGTCAAAATCTTTGTTGGGCCCTACTACACTTCAAGTCGTTCCGTGCCAATCGTAATTTTGTTATGGCTTCCGACGGATTCCTGTGCTCTTGAGACCGATATTCACGTTGTCGTGAAATAATCGACAGAGGCCAAGAGGTGATTCTATATAGCGTGTCGTACAATAACGCTGCACTTCTCACACACATGTATAATATTGATCCACGTATGATACAGAGCTACAGCAAGGAGTTGTGGTGGATTTGAGTAAAAACATACACCCCCCATGGTGGCGTGTTGATGACCCTTATGTCGGAAGATCATTCTATTTGAAACTTAATTAGCGGGGAGGGTCGTTGAATCAAATAGGAATATCCGTGTCATGAAGAATTGTGGTGTAAAGATAGTGGGGGGGGGATGGTTTGGTGTTGACTCAGGGTGAGGGGGATCAAACACCAGAGTACTTAGAGTGGTAAGGGCGGACGTAGAGTTTGGCAAGGGCCAATGGAGTGCGGGATGAGTGGTTGGGGTCGGGAGCGGGTGGGGAGAAGGAAAAACGGTGGGGGGTTGGATTGGAGGAGTGGTGGTACTAGTCCGTGAGGTGATCTTAGATAGCAAGAAGGGGGAGTTGGATAGGAGGCGTACGAGGGGTGTTGGGGGTTGGTGTCCGGGTATGGGATAGTGGGGGATGTTGGGGGGGGTAGGACTGAGGTAGAGGTGGATGCGACGTAGATGTGTCAGTGTGTCGTGTCGTCGTGCTGTGTTGCAGTATGTGTCGCTCGTCAGTGGTCGTGTGTCGTTAGTGAGAAGTCCGGGTGACTACGTGTGTTCTCAAGCTTACTTATTTTGATTAACATCTATACTCGACTTGTTGGTTAAATTTTTTTAATTCGGAAACGGTGGGAATTCCGGTGAACACACGAGTATCTGTTTTTCTACGTAGATTGGTTTGTTCTTGTTGGGGTGGTGACGGAGCGATTCAATGTAAGACAAATGATCATGGACCTTACACAGAGTAGGGTCGTGAGATGCTAGCAAAATGGGTCCGGCTATTATAATTGAGGCGTCAGAAGAATTCGGTCCTCCGACAAAATATAGTTTGTGGAGGCTGTTATGGTTTACCCGCCTGTTACGTGACACGTGACAACGCCTCTGGGACTTCTAAACGGAAAACGGGCTTACCAGTCACCACTAGACAACACAACCGCCTGGCGAAATCTTAATGGAATGTAACGCCACCATGGGGTGAGTCGTTATTCGTTGTTCGCTGTAGTGCACAACAGAGAAAACAGGTCGGTGTTATACTATTTGTTTGAATTATTTTTTGTGGGACGCAGTTGTGAGCCTAGAAAAGTGGAGTAGGGACGAATCTGGCCTGGAAGATGTTGGTGTGATGGTGTGATCAGTTGTCATATACGCTTGTATGATGGGGGATAGATGCTAAAGTGTCCACGTCAGTCTGTGAAATAACTTCTCTACACTAAATGTCGCACACCACGCGAGAACACCGCGTAGGATTGCTGTCGGCATTAACAAATATTTGTTTTAATCGGGACCTTTGTTAGCAGCGCTACGTCTTGGGTTTATTAAAATGCGCGAGCAGATCGGAGTTTATATTGGTTGGGTTGGTCGTGAGGATGGCTTTGGGTGGTAATGGTAGTGGGGATAAGAGGGGATGAGGTTTTTTGATGTTTGGCGAGGTTGGCCCTGGCGGTAAGGAAAGCTCTACAAGATGGTTTAACCATGAATTGCAAGCGGGTGTATAGCCGGGATCGGCTAATCCCGGGGAATGCGGGGATATGAGTCCTTGGTGATCCTATAGGTTGTTTGGTGTGCGAGATGGGTGGTTATTTTGTCGGTTGTATGGGTGAGGGTGGTTGCAATTGAGGGTTTGTAAGGGGTCGGGAATTTGGTCTGTATTTGAGTTGAGCTCGCGGATTAGCTTTAATCACTGTGACTGACAGACTTAAATGTTATTGATATATTAGCAGTACATAACGTTATCATGCTTGTGTGTTAATGAATTAATTATGATATTGGGGCAGTTGATCTATCACGGGGGCGTGGGCGTTTTGTTGATGTGGTTGGGCGGACTGTGTGCTGGATGGTATAAAGGAATGTTGGGGATTTATTTTTTCTCGAGAAAATGGAGATGTTGAACGGTTTGTAACGCTTTCCAGATGTGAGGAAAAGTTCATTACTTTATTCATAAATCGGGTACTGTACCTTAGACAACTCACTGGGCGGGTGGCTGGTGGCGTGACCTATAAAATGAGCTGTTTTGTAGACATGACTCAAAAAATACGAGATTTTTTTCGCTCATTGATATTTGTGATTATGGAGGCACCTCCACCCCCCCGCTCTCTAACTAATCGGCCCACCCAACCCCCACCGGAGATACTGGATTGTTGGACTAGCACATTGGTATGGACGTAGCGTTATTTGTTTACGACGGTATGAGGAATAGCGTGGGGTCTACAATTTCGATTTATTCAGTTGGATATCAAAGTATTTTTGTAACTCCTCTTCTTACAAAGGAGTGCAGTTTTTGAAGCTTGCTTAATGTTAGCAAATGCACAAAAAGTTATACCACTTTTCTGTAGTCAAATCTTATAAATAAAAATGAAAT
This sequence comes from Cheiracanthium punctorium, assembly GCA_038373885.1. Taxonomy (NCBI): domain Eukaryota; kingdom Metazoa; phylum Arthropoda; class Arachnida; order Araneae; family Cheiracanthiidae; genus Cheiracanthium; species Cheiracanthium punctorium. The sequence goes on along the minus strand of JAWZYV010000719.1, from coordinate 7,832 downwards.
TCTGTTTGTTTGTTTGTTTGTTTGTTTGTTTGTTTGTTTGTGGATTTGATTCGTATACAAATCCACAAAAATGGACCTATCGGCCTGAAATTTAGCACAGATATGTAAAATAATATAGAATAAATCGTAGTCCACTTTAAAACTTTGAAAGTCCACCCATTCCCGGAATTTAAGAGATTTTTTATGCTCTTCACGCAAAAATCTTTCCGTAATTGTAACCCCTGTAGTGAAAAAAGTGTGAAACAAGGATCGTGATTGCCATGTGTGGCGATTTTGCCGAATAAAATGTTTTAAATTCTCAAAGTAAAAATAAAAGAATAATAATGATTTTTTTTTTAGTTTACATACGTAAGGTTATTTTTTTTTAAATTATAATATCGTGTGCATGGGAAATCAGAGCAGGAATGTAATGCTTTTACACGCAAAACAATAAGAATTGAAGATTTCCGAGCTAATAGGTAAATTATTTTAGTTTCTCGAAAAAATAAAATGGCTCAAATGCCGATTTTGTGAAAGTGAGTTCTAGCGGTTTGCACAGATTTTCGGCTTGGCTCAATTTATTGAGAGCTTAAGGAAATAGATTTTTGAAAACAAGTGCAAAGGTTTTTTTAGAATACAGCGTTAAATTTTAATGATCCGTGAAAGAAATAATGCAGTTATTAAGGGATTTCAATTGATCTATCTCCAGAATTCTCGCCAAATGAGTACATTTGATTTAAGTTGGGGGAATTCCGCCAAATTTCAGAAAATTGAAATCTTCTCATTTAGTACATCGGAGTAATGATGAATAAAAACACGTGTATAGTTGATAATTTTAAAAAATTCGGCTGTATTAAGGGATTCAACTTTTCAAATAAAGGCTTGCTTTACTTTTTCGCGGTCGAAACCATTTCCCATATATTATTGCTGCTAAGTCAATGCTTCGAATGATTTCCTGAAAAAACGCTTGCAAAATGGCGTATGTTGGCACTTTGGCGAGGCTTAGATTTGAAACTGGATTTTATTTGAGACTGGGATATATAATGACACTGGTTATAGATAAAAATAAATGTTGGTATGAGTGTATGAGGTTGAAAAAACTCCAGCACCGTTGAGCACCGTTGCACCATGAAATTTGGTTCACCTAAGTCTTTTATCATGGAGAAGATTTTTATGCTATCCGTTTTCCTCTAACTTGCCACCAGGTGGCGCAACAGAACGGCGAATTCTATTCCGTTTAGCCGTTTGCTATGCGAATATCATCTAACCGATTTCGATGAAATTTGGTACACGCGAATATTAGAACACGGAGAATATTTTTCATTATCCATTTTGCTGTAACTTGCCGCTAAATGGCGCTGAAAAGCATCAACTTCTATACCGTTCGACCGATCGGCATAAAATTTTTTATACCTACACATTTGAGCACGAAGAATATATTCTAACTGCGTTCCTTTTGATGTTACTCACCACTAGATGACACTGCAATGCATTATTATTTTAACTCGCCCCTAGATGACGCTGCAGCAGGCCAAATTCTTGACCATTCAAACGGTCGCTATGAAAATCAGTATACATAGCTATTTGAACAATGAGAATATTTTGGCGTTATCCATTTTGCTATAACTCGCCACTTGACGGCGCTGTAGCAAATCATTACTTTATTGAACCACTGGATGGCCCTGCAGTGTATCACTTCTTGACTGTGCAAATGATCGTTATGAAAATTGGTATACATAGATAGTTGAACACGGTCGCTATGAAAATCAGTATACATAGCTATTTGAACAATGAGAATATTTTGGCGTTATCCATTTTGCTATAACTCGCCACTTGACGGCGCTGTAGCAAATCATTACTTTATTGAACCACTGGATGGCCCTGCAGTGTATCACTTCTTGACTGTGCAAATGATCGCTATGAAAATAGTTATACATAGATATTTGAACACGGGGAAGAGTTTGGCGCTATCCATTTTCCTATAACTTACCACTAGATGTCGCGTCAACACATGAACTTCAGGACTGTCCAGCCGATAGTCATGAAAATTCGTATACATCGATATCTGAATGCGAAAAATATTTTCGCCATATCCGTTTTGCTAAAACTCGCCACTAGATTGCGCTACGCCGCATGGCTTTCTGCACCGTACAAACGATTGCCTTGCAATTCGGTATGCATGATTATTGGACACAATATAACGCGATATCCACTTTGCTATATCTGTTTATTACAATGAATAGTAATCACCACAAATTGTAATATCAAAAAGTCCATTCCTTCCCGTGCGAAGAACGGGTACTTCAGCTAGTAGAAATATAAAATCTTTCTTGTCAAAGAAAGAACCTATTGTTTGAAAAAAAAAAAAAAAAAAAGCCTGTAAAGTTGTGGTGATCACTGCTGATATTGTGGCCTGTCAGATTGCCTGTTGGGGCTGTAAGGAAAAAGGTAAGTATTGCCGTGTATGGGCACTGGCCTCAAGTGCACTGCAATTTATAGAGGTTTGGGCAGTTTTCTCCTGATATACTTTTATATACAAACATGAATCACAAAAAAAGACAAAAAAAAAAAAAAAAAAAAAAAAAAAAAAAAAACCAACATTGTAATCTTGAAAATTTTGTTTAATTAAAAGATTAATGAAAAATCCAGTGTAAAATTACTGATTTTGTAAAAATAAGTATCACTTAATTTCTACACAATTTCAATTTGTTTCTTTTACAGTGTGGTAACAAATTTAGTATTTTTGGTATACTGAAGGAATCGGTGTTTTCTTCTTATTTTGACTTTAACCCGGATTCGTCGTTTTCCCGCATGCATCGTTTTTTACTACACACCCTTGAAAAACGATAGATCGAGGTTCAACTGTATAGAGGTTTGGGCAGCTTTCTCCTGATATAACATGAACATGAACCCTTTAAAAGCTCTTCCACCAAAGACATCCCCAAGCATTACATTAAATTTCCCTTGGATAAAACATTTTGATTCACACGCATTCTATTGTTTAATGTTAACTTATTTTCTAGGTGTCGTGCTGCATCTCTAAAATATTACCAAAAGTTGGTTGGTTGGTTGTGTGTGATTATGGCAGCGCTACACTAGGACGATCTGCCCAGCGATTCTTTTAGAAATCATGCAACTTTGCGTTAGAGACTCGAAAAAAAAAAAAAACAGAATTCCTCTTAACAAATTGTACTGTGAACTGTTAAAAGAAAAAAAAAAAGAATCTATAGGGGATAGAAACGAGGAGAAACTCTCAGAGAAAATACATTGGAGATTTTGTAGTATTTACCTAAACAGGTAATACTACCTTGGTCCATTTTAGAAGGCAATCTTTTGCTTACGAATTTTTTCTGAAAGCTGCATTTGACATGCAGGTTTACTGAGAATTTTTTGCATAGTGTGTTTGAAGAGGAAGCATTATTAATTTGTTCGAGTGTTCAACATCGCAACTTTGTTTCTAAAGCTGCTGAAAAGTATAGCGATGCCGATGGCTTTTCATAAGAAACAACCTTAAGAATGAGAGTATAAAGTTAGGGTTAATACAGGAAGAGAGAATAGTCGCGTGTGTGATCTGTCTTGTCGTGGACCTTATTGCACGAATAATTTATTAGCCCTTTGAGGCGCAACCCTTTCCCAATGCTGAAAATGGGGCAGCCGTTGCCATCGCTCGACTTAACTACCAGCAAGATGGCGGACGATCGAAACGTTCATCGCGTGCTACAGATCTATAGACCCTTTTTTGACGCAGACTAGAGACCCTTTTTTGACGCAGCTGGCTGTGCCCAGCACAGCCAGCTGTGTCAAAAAAGGGTCTCTAGATCTGTGGCACGCGATGAACGTTTCGATCGTCCGTCATCTTGCTGGTATTTATGTCGAGCGATGGCAACGGCTGCCCTTTTTTCAGCATTGGGCAATCAATCCAGCTGTATATTCCATTTTCTCGCATTCTTCCATTTTTCAGCAGATGTCAGTGCTGTTAAAAATAATCGTGACATTTTTTTTTCGGAAAATGACGTGCTAAAAAGTAAATTATTCTGGTGGAGCTATGTCACCCGCAACTATTTTTATAGAAATCCAATCTATTCTTCGTGAGTGGCAACAGTCAAAACTTCAGAGTTTGGTGTTCCCAGAGCAGGAACACTGCGCGTTTAAGGGTTAAACTAATATATTACTTTTTAAATTCCACCTACTGAGAAGTCATCTGAGAATCTGGTTGCAAAACCAGAAGGGGAATATGACACGGAGCTAGGCATTCACAAAAAACTTGTGCAGTGGAGTTACAATATTACCGTGTTTACTCGCGCAATAGTCTGTCTTTTTTTTTTTTTTCAATTTTTCATGGTGATAGTCTAGGCGCGACTATTATGCGGGGAAATCTATTACACAATATTGTAAAATTCTAATGCCGAAACATTACTGCTATAAAAAGATACATTATATATAATAAAATTAGTATCTTACAAAATGTTTCTAGAGCTGTTTATTAAATAGTCTTTTGGACAGTTGCACACAAAATGAAGGCAATTTTCTTATTATGGTAATGATTTCATAGATATAAAATTTACGAATAACCTTTGTGAAAATTTTAACAAAAAGATCTAAGTAACCTAATTGTTCAATATTCATAATAAATCACTTACACTGAAGGTATTAGCAGCTCTCCAGTTTTCGAAAGAGTACAGTTGATAATTTTCTATTTTCTACATCGCGATCGTTTTTAGTAAAATAATTAAAAATGTGAATTAAAAACAATTAAAAACTAAAATGAAAAATTTTATAATTAATTCTTGACTGTTCGCTAAGAGATAAATTAGTATGAAATATTTCAGTTCATTTCGGACTGGGAAGTTAGCGAAAAATTTAGATTACGATGTTTAGATTTAGATGTTTCATCCAGACTCTTATTAGAAGATAATTAAAAAAAATAAACTTTAAATTAAAAATTTTAATTATTGATTCGTTTATTGTTAGCTAAGAGACATGATTATTCAAAAATTTTCGGTCTATTGATTGGGAAAGCGGCGTGAAATTTTAATAAAAAATAATTTATTTCTCAGTATAATCCCGCCGGATTAGCATCGTAATCCCGCGGGACTAGCCCCGCAAACATTTGTGCGGGATCTGGATTGCATTATCTAGATATTGTCCGAAAACTGTTCTCTATACGCTGCACAGTGTGAGATTTTCGTGATCCAGCTGGACAAAACTATTTTTTTCCCAAACTGTGCGGGTGAAAAATACAATTAAGGATTTGGATGAAATAAAAACCGAACTATTAAGCTTAAAGAGATATTTTAACACAACATAGTTATAAATAAGAACGATACACTGTAACAAATGTTTAAAATGCGCAATAAAATTAAGTAAACCATAGTAAATAATCAGTATTTGTTTAATAATACGAAAGATGTAAAAGTGACGTAGGTTGATAACACTTGGATAGCAGAGCTGTTTTCTCGCATTACTTTCATTAAAAGCTGGATATATGTTCTTTTGCATTCGGTTTGTTAGCAGCCATTTACGTGATATTGATGCGTTGACAGATTTGCGCGGACGATAGGGCTTGGTTTTCCGAAAGAACACTTTGTTTCGAGCCTGAAACCAGTCTCCTTGCTTTTCTTTATTGTTGTTGTTGTACCTACCTCTTCCAGGAGAAAATAGGCACTTTTCTTGAACTATGTCAGCTGAATTTCTCTTGCCTTCTTTGCGAAGTTGTACTTCATAGAAATCTGTTCCTGGTTCGATGTTTCTAGGATGTGTTGTACTCGCCGCTGTTTTTTGTTTGTGTGCTGCAACTTTCAGGACTTATTTCAAGCTTTTACCAGTGAAAATTAACGTCTAATAAAGCACACAGAACCCTTACATTATGTCGTCGTATTATGACAGACCAACAGATCTATTTTCAGTTGAAGAACAGTCCGCTAACAACAGAGAAAGACGACAGCTATTTTCACTTCTACTCCACTGTCAAAAAATCAGGTGATTCAAATCAAAGTTACTTTAATTTGACCTACACTAAGAAAATCTGGCAATGAAAATTTGGTTGCTAAGGCAACTAAGGAAGTTAACATTTTTAACTAAGTTTACTTGTTCAAAATATGCCCTGTGTGTTTGTAGTAGTAAATAAAAAGAATTAGTTTTGAAGAACCGATTAAAAGGAAAATGTTGTTTATTGTACGAATATCTAAAACATGCATTAGGAAATTAAATTACACCCGGTAGGTTATAAGCATTTATTTCTGGAAAACACAATTACACAATCGTATAATGCGGTATTATATACTACAATTCAAGTTTAAACTGACACAATTTTTTTCTCATACAGAAAAAAATGTCTTACGGTACTCGGGATTAAATTAAAGGACTTATTAAAGTAAAATCTTATGTAAACCAACTTTAATACTTTTACAAAAACAAAATTAATACCCAATCGGTAGCAGTACACAGAAAAACAGCGTGTTCATCGAGCAAACACTGACAAATGATACATAGAGCTGTAATTTTAGTCACGATTGAAGCTAAGAAGAGCAGATCATAAAGAAATTCATAACAAGGCGCAAATATGCGCAAGGAAATTTAATTATTTCTGTTAGGTTACAAGTACCCATTTCAGGAAAATACAATTACGTACTGGTATGTGATATTCAATACTGAAAAACTCACTGTTAAAACTGACTTGCATGTTTTTCTCATGCAGAAAAAACTGCGAACACTTCTTTTGATACTCGTGAATAAATTAAATTACTTATTAAAATAAAATCGCATATAAACTAACCTTGATGCGTCTACAAAAATAAAATTATCGCATAATCACTATTAGCACACAAAAACACCTGTGGAAGTCAGAATGCACAAGGTCGGCCTCTGCGACTCTTCTTTTATAATTATCAGCAGCTTTTTGGAATATAAACTTTAATTTCATAAAATGTGTTTTGTTTCCTTTATGAAAATATAAAAATTGGACCTGTGGAAGAAGGTTTGAAAATTGACTTTTGTCCACCTATCTCAGGAAAATCTCACTCTGTGCGCGGCGTTGAAAAAGAATCACATGTAGTGAGCCGAAGTACTTCAATCGGGTGATTGTGCACCTCGTACATTGCTTTTGTTCGTTTAAATATATAATTAAAACATTCACTTACGATGCGTCTTTTTTAACACTTTCCAACAAGTTTGAAAGGGTTTATGATTTCGGTGTGTCTGTCTGTCCGTCCGTGCTCCAACTTCTTTAACCCTTTAACACGCAGTGATCCCGCTCTGGAATCACCAAACTCTGACGTTTTGACTGTTGCCAGTCACGAAGAATAGATTGGATTTCTATAAAAATAGTTGAGGGTGACATGGCTCCATGAGAATCCTTTACTTTTTAGCACATCATTTCCCGTAACAAAAATGGTCACGATTATTTTTAACAGCACTGACATCTGCTGAAAAATGGAAGAACGCGAGAACAGCTGGATCGATTGCCCAATGCTGAAAAAAAAGGGCAGCTGTTGCCATCGCTCGTCTTAACTACCGCCATCGTCCGCCATCTTGCTGGTAGTTAAGTCGAGCGATGGCAGCGGCTGCCCTTTTTTCAGCATTGGGAAAGGGTTGCGCCTCAAAGGGTTAAATATGCATCGATTTCGACGAAATTTATATATGTTATTCTTATCTACTGTACCATGTACCCTATTCAATATGGTCTGTGTAGCATTTATAGTTCTCCTGCAGGAGCACTCAAAATATTCCCAATACATTGCGCTCTATGGGAAGTTATTCTCTAAAACGTATCATCCTTACTACATAGTTACCCTGTGATCCCTGACTTCAAGAAAAAAATTTTTCCGCCATTACTGCAAAATTGTTATAAAGCT
>JAWZYV010000718.1:205000-515366 GCA_038373885.1 Cheiracanthium punctorium | reverse complement strand
GTTTATACAACATTTACAACTCATCAGGCAAATTAAACACCGTTACGAAATTAATGCGTGGATTTTTGTTTTTGTTTTTAAATTCACACTGTAATTCCAGGCAAAGTTTTGGTAATCGATTATTTTTGCTGATTTTTCCGCATATTTTATCTCGTTTATTCGAAATTTAATTTAAAAAAAAATTGTACGATATGTGTTCTTACAATATACAGCAGGTATGGGCAGGCTTTGATAGTATCTTAAAGTTTGGCCCGTAACTATCCAAAGTACCGAGCCGTATAATTGGAATTTATATGGGATTTTGAATGGTTTGTATAGGTTTTATATGGGGTTTTGATATGTTCCGCGGGCAGGATGAAAGCCAACGCGGGCCGGAGGTTACCCGTATGTGGTACAGAGCTCTACTTCATACGCTTTATACTTACTTGTTCGAATTAAAGAAAGTAATAAAGTAATTAAAAAACTTTGTAAAAAACACACATAAGAAGTAAAAGGAAAAAGGATACGCGTTTCGTTCAAAAATTGTTTTGAACTTCTTCAGTCCAAGTCCTTCGACGTAAAGAACACAGGGAACTGAAAAGAGAAAAAAACAAGCAAGATGTTGCCACAAGGGGCAAAGAAAAGTCGAACAAAACCACGGAGAGGGGAGAAAAAAATTAAAAAGGGGGATAGAAAGGAAAGGAAAGAAGCACAAAAAATACAGAAATAAAAATGAATAAAGAAAAATAATAAAAAAGGGAACACACAAGTACAAACACACACACAAAAAAGAGAGAACAGAACAAACAAACAAAAAACAAATAGCACACGTTATTTTTTTTTTTTATTTTTTTTTTTTAAACCACGAACAGGACAGCACAATAAATAAATATATAAATAAACACATATATACATATATATATATAATTTTTTTTTTTTTAAATAAAAACGAAAAAGAAAGACAGTAACACACGTACATACACATTAAAGAAACAGGGGGGGAAAAAAAAGGGGGGGAGTAGACGAAGAAAGTGAAAAGAACCTTACAACAGCAATTATATATATATATGTATATATGTGTTTATTTATATATTTATTTATTGTGCTGTCCTGTTCGTGGTTTAAAAAAAAAATAAAAAAAAAAAATAAAATAACGTGTGCTATTTGTTTTTTGTTTGTTTGTTCTGTTCTCTCTTTTTTGTGTGTGTGTTTGTACTTGTGTGTTCCCTTTTTTATTATTTTTCTTTATTCATTTTTATTTCTGTATTTTTTGTGCTTCTTTCCTTTCCTTTCTATCCCCCTTTTTAATTTTTTTCTCCCCTCTCCGTGGTTTTGTTCGACTTTTCTTTGCCCCTTGTGGCAACATCTTGCTTGTTTTTTTCTCTTTTCAGTTCCCTGTGTTCTTTACGTCGAAGGACTTGGACTGAAGAAGTTCAAAACAATTTTTGAACGAAACGCGTATCCTTTTTCCTTTTACTTCTTATGTGTGTTTTTTACAAAGTTTTTTAATTACTTTATCGTTTAACACCAGTATTTTGAGTGTTTTTTCAGTTAAAGAAAGTAATATCCGAGACGATAAATTCAAAGCTTTTTCATCATTCTGGCGAAATGATATTATGTAAAGATAGACGTCATTTTCATATTGCGTGTTCAAAACTGCTTAGCAAATGTAAAAAATTTTAACAGGCTGTACTGAAAAAATTTCGTCACATTTGGATTAATGACGTATACTTTGTACGGTTTGTTATCAATACCTGTTCCATGGTAAGGTATCTATGTAAATTAGATTATACTTTTTTTCGGTACATTACTTGAAATTCAAAAATGTTGCGATTTCTATCCGTTTCAAGCACCTGGAAATCTAGTACGACCGTCAAAAAAAAGTTTGCATGTCTGTCGTTCTGATTCTGTTCGTGCCGCTTTTTCAGTTCGAGCATCACGTAAAAATGACTAAAGCGAATGAAATGAAATTTGGTGACATGTGTGATATGTGGTCACTCAACTTCAACAACAGGTATCGATTTTTTTTAAATTTCGATTAGATTTTGAGTATTTGGTAAAATCTTTTCAAAATGCATAAGTATTTCTTCGCGTATCTCATAACAACTTAAAAGAATGAAACGAAAATTGGTCACATAGTTAGTCTCACTCAACTCAAAACCCTCCAAGCGTTTGTGACGTAAAATCCCGTCTACACTATTCCAGTTTTCACTGAAATGCATCTATAATTTAAAATATTTATAACACTCAGGTATCATAAATTATGTTTTGATAATAAAGTTTATGGGTATTTTAGGAGTTAACTTTTAAATAATTACACAAATCTTCCTATCAAAAATTAATTTTTTAAAAATAATTTTGAAACTGCATGAAAATTTCACCATGAAAACAACTTTACATTATTTGCCCATTTTCAAAACGCTCAGAAGATTAAACTACAGGCCGCGATTTTTTTTTTTTTTTAATTTTGATAATATTTTGAGATTTAGCTAAAATGTATTCAAAATGAGAAAATATTTGTATTTTAAGCATAAACCACTGAAGCGAATGAAATAAAATTAAGTATCGCCATAGGTGGTAGTATGAAACTTTAATTTTGAAAATAAAATGTTTTCTCTATTGACAATTTCACTCAGTACTTACAGTGATTAGTTACTCTCTAATCTGTAATCATTTAATACTACACAAAAGTTATATCTTTACTTTCTATTCTAATTCCATTCTTTGTACTCTAGCAATGTTGATGAAAATTCAGCTTTTTGGAAATTTGCATTACATCCTAACCCAACAACGACGGTAAATCAGGTACTCAAAAATATGAATTGAAGAAAACTCAGTTAATGTATAGATAGATAGATGGATAATTCTTTTCGCAAGCAATAATAAAAGGGCATAGTTGTCGCCATAGTAACGAATATTTCGTTATGGATTTGAAAAACAGTGTTTTTGAAAAGTTCTTTACCTTAACAAACAATTTCTCATTGTTGTTAGTATATTTATTATTATTATTATTATTATTGAATATACCTGAAATCTCCAAACACAATGTAACGAATACTATGTAACGAAGATGGTCAAAATTTGAATAACGATTTTTTTTTTCGCAATTCCAATTCTTTTTTTAAGGGCGTAGTTCGAAAAAAAACCCTGTGAGTTTTGGTACATAATTGCAGATAAACTAATTACGTCATGCACTACAAAATTTTTAGAATGCCTCTTCACAAGCTGTGCTATACACTGCAATAAGCGATAAACCTGTATCACTAGCGAAACTTTCAGAAAAAATTCTCAAAAATCGAAAATTTAGCAGGATGTGTCACTTTTCGAAAATTTTTCGTGCAATTCCATGTTGAAGACTTTTTACCAAAGGCACAGTTATTTCATTTATTACGGGTGGCAGTGCCGGCACAGCCAGCTGTCGTCAAAAATGGGTCTCTAGATGTGTGGCACGCGATAAACGTTTCGATCGTCCGCCATCTTGCTGGTCGTTAAGTCGAGCGATGGCAACGGCTGAACTTTTTTTCGGCACTGGGAAAGGGTTGCGCCTCAAAGGGTTAATACGGAATAATTTCGCTTTTAGTCGTACAAAGAGCAGAGAGATGGTGTCTCTGACATCATTGTCTGTCCGTGTGGTTGGCCGTGAACCGATTTCACTGACGCGCATGCCCTGAGCGGTGTGACTCAGCATACAGAGCATCTGTTTCCGGCTATCAACTCATTTTCTGCTGTGCCGTGATTGTCTGTAGGAAAAAGTAATAAAAAGGGAATTCTATTTTTTGCTGTGTTGGTCAGGTGGAGAGCGCAGGGAGACAAGAGACCCAGGCCAATAAAAACGCCCGCTAATGACGATTTTCACTCTCTAGTCTTCTGCTGCCGAATTCTGTGGCATTTTTTGTCGCTCAAGGTCGGGTACTCTTGTATCATTGTTTTTTTTTTTTTGTTGTTTTTTGTTTTTCTGTGAATGTCGTCCACGTTTATTTCGGACAATTTCATTGTGTTGCCTTTCCCCTCCCCCCCCTCCTGTTTCTCTGAGTTTTATAGGATGGTACTGAGCGACTATTTTCTGGAGGAGAAAGATTCGATGTCGATTTTTACTTTTCCGAACATGTACCATGTAAGGAAATTATTGTAATCATGACAAAATTCGACTTCGAGATTTGGGTGTATCGACACGTTTTGAGGTCTTCCGAGTTCATTGATGCTGTTTTTACGAGATGCATGTATGTGTGTATGTGTGTTTGTGTGAATGGGCGTAACTTGGGCTTCGAAACTGGGGGGGGCAAAAGTCATTTTAAATGAAAGTCCATGTATGCGTGCCCGTACACACACATGCATATATATATATATATATATATATATATATATATATATATATAGTGAAACCTCTCCGAGCGGTCACGCCTCTAAACGGCCAATTTTTCATGGCACGGATTTTTTGACTCATAGACTTGATGTTAAAATAACCTCTATCAGCGGCCACCCGACCCCCTTAAACGGCCACCTCATCGCCCATCTCATTTTTCAGGAAATTTTACTCACTCCATGCTGTAATTTTGAGCGGAAAAACTCAAGGTCAGGTTTATGTCGAATATAAGTCCCAGGAATACATGGAATTGAATCTGTTATATCTCTTTTGTATTCTCCCCACACCCTTAAGATGGGTAATCACTTGGACAATCAGGTATTGAAATTGTCCTACAAATGAATTTTTGTTCCCCTTTCAGGGGCTAATTCCGTGTCTGACGAGGAATTTCTCGATGTTTGTAATGGCGAGCAAGCTAAACTTTGAACACAAGCGACTTTAGGAAAAATCGATGAAATTATCGAAAATTCCGAAGCGGTTATAAACTAACCAGTTAGAGATCCGATTTTTAAAGTAAAAAACAAACTAGAAAAAATGGTTGTTTCAAAGAAAAGTAAAAACTTAAAACGGACACAAATTGTATCATTTTTTCAAAAAAATGTAAGAAAGCATTCAATAAAGTACTATTTTCTCCTTAGATAAGTTTTATATTTCATTTTAAATAAGGAATATGTGCCAGACTTGTTCATATTACGCATTATAGCAATTATCTTATAATAGTAAATAAAACTCTTGAGAGCGGCCACCCCCTTGAGCGCCCCCCCCCCTCTTGAGAGCGGCCAAATATTCTCGGTACGGTGGGTGGCCGCTCAGAGAGGTTTCACTTATATACATATCTATATATATATAAACTATAAATTCGGTCTTTGAGCTTCCGTCAAGGGAGACCCCCCTGAACCCCCCTAATTTTTTAGTTTCATTATTGCCATATTAAAACGATATTAATGGACTATGTCATTTTATCTCTCACCCCTTTTTTCTTTTTCTTATATTTTTCCTTTACATTTATTTCATCGACTGGAAGTAGGAGGGTTTCCTGGTCTTTCCTTGCAAATGCAAAAGTGGGTCGATGATAACTGAAGTAACTTTTTTAGTATACTGAAGTATAATTTTTAGTATCTATCTTAACACACCAAAAATTTTGCTTTTCGTTATTGGATATTGTTGAGAGAGCTTTAGGCGCGTAGGGTTGCTGTATTTCGCATGGTAACTCTATTGGCGAGTCATCCGAGTGGATAAGAATCCATGCTGTTAGGCTTATGTTTAAAATTATTCTTTTTCCACTTTCACATTCGGTAGCCCAGTGCTCGATGCGTTTATACCTTTTACAAGTTATTCTTGATGTATCCTTAATTTTATGAGTCGGCTGGCCCGAGTATTTTCCATAATTTTTATTTTTAGACGCATGTTTTCTAGGAGCAGCCACGAAAGCACCTGAGTCTTCCGCTTGTCTATCATCGTTACGCCTGGCATTTGATTCTGAGTATTTCTGGCTTCGGAAGCTCATCTCTTGATTCCATAGCACATCGGAAATTGTCGAAAGGAGAAGGGAGGCTATATAACAGCATTACAGTCAGCAAGTCGTCGTCTATTTAGATATCCATTTCTGAAAGTCTGTCCACTATGTCGAAGAATTTTCTCAAATGGTCGTGAATTCCATTAGACGAGTCGGGTATTTTATATTGAATTAAAGATTTCATCACGCAGCTTTACGAGCAGGTCCTTTACACTGATAGATTTCTCCCAGTTTTTTCAAGACATCTGATGAAGTGTCACAATTTTTTATTTGTTCGAGTTCAGATGGCGATTTACATAGAATTATATCTGCTTTTGCTTTTTCGTCCATTTGGAGACCCACGTATCGAACTCTTCTTGCGATTTTTCGTCATTTTCCAAAACTTCAGGTTTAGGCTTTGAACCTGATGCATAAATCCAGGCATCATTCTTTATTAAAAGCGCTTTCATTTGCATTTTCCATGTTTCGTAATTATCTTTATTCAGGGTTTCAATTCGCCAAGTTCCAGTCGCCATTTTGAGGATGAATGATGCAGCCTTGAAACGAACGTTAAAAATCAGCAGATAAATAAATTAATCCATCTGGTGTCCATAACCTTTTAGAAATGTTAGCAGAGTTATGGCACAAACATAGTAAACGTGGGATTTTAACATAACATATTATTAGAACGGAAGAAACAGGCACATCACATAACAAGGTAACATCAAGAAGGGAAAAAGTATATTTGTTTGTGTTTGTGGGATTACGGCAGATTAGCTACGCGTGGGCTCTAGGCCTATGGGTGGGGTGCCTTCCGTGGAGGTCTTTCTAAGGGCTCTTAACCCGTATTTACGCTAAGTGAAAAAGGTATAGAAGAAGTAAAAAGAATGCGTGCGCAAGCACAGTTACAGTTAAATAGATAAGTGTTTATTGAGGGATACAGAATTCAGGAGGATAAGACATATATAAAAAAAATAAACAATTCATTACTCAGCAATTTATTCTTACTTTTATGTCGCATTTTTGGGACACATTTTTCGGACAATTTTCAATAAAGGGGGCGAGAGATAAAATGACATAGTCATTAATAAATCATAAAATATTTCTTCTATAACAATGGAAAAAATACTGTACTTAAACGGATGAAATTTGAGATCAGTTATTTTTAACTCTTGAAAACAAAAAGTAAATAGTGCAAAAATATAATTAATAAAATAGATAAAAGGGATTACTTTTTTTCCCCTTTTATAAAACCAACTCCACAGCCACTGGTACCACTGGGGACCGAATCAGCTTTTAGTGGTAGAGTCTGTGTGTACGTCCAAAACAAAGTTCATTGGAAGGATTGGAAATTGCAAATCTATGTGTTCACTACAAAAAAAAAAAAAAAAAAAAAACTCCACAGCCACTGGACATTAGCAGGACTTGACTGTCAAGAAACATTTGACGGTCAAAAACTGAAGCGGCCGACTTTGATTTTCAAAGGGTTTTTCCAATAAGTAAGAAGAGGCATCATTTTTAATTTAAACAAAACTACATTTTCCCCCTTTCCCCCTCAAAACGCAACTATAATGGATGTCTTCTCCTTAACGAATTCCTGACAAAAAAACCAAATGATCAGTACATTGTAGTATTTTCTCCAGACTAATACTCAATCTTTATTTAAAATTTACCGATTTGACACAAAAATTACGAAAACTACTTACCTGTACTCATACACAAAACAAGTTAATATTTCACTGCAAGATACAGATATTCGGCTGGTAAAAAACTTGACACACAGTCATCATTTACCTATTTAGCTTAGCTCTTTGTAATCCATTCTTTGCAGCTCATTCAATAATCCCTCCAACCCTCTTGGACATCTCCCGAGTTCTTTGTCGATATTTCCCCCCCCCCCAACCACAGGCCGGCCCTAACAGTTTTGCCGCCCCGGACAAAAATATAAAATGCCGCCCCCCACAGTAAAATTACTATTAAGAGAAATAAATTGTTCACAGATACTGTTTTCATGCCAATAAAACTGGAATAGCTCTTTAAACATAACACAGCATAAGAAAAACCATTTTTATTAAAAACCACACATTAAGCTAAAAACCAAAAGAAAGGGAGAAAAATAAAGAGTTTTTTTTTCCTCACTTTTAATTCCGCAAAATTCCTGACTTTTTCTCTAAAATCAATTTTTCAACTAATTCATGTTCGATAGCCAATGTAGTTAAATTATTTAACCTATCTGGAAGAGTTGTGGAACATAATAAATGTTTAGTAAACTTCAATTTTGAGAAACTCTTCTCTGCACTTGCCTCAATTATCGGCAAAGAAAGCGAAATTCTCGAAGCAATAATAAGATGTGGTGTAAAATCTATAGTTGAAATTAGCTTTAAAATTTCAATTGGACTTTCCTTTTTGCCTAATAAGGCCGTAACTGACACTATTTCGTTTACTAGATCAAGCGCGTTTAACTTCCCAATTCTCCATCGGTCAATATTAACTCTCAATTGTTTACACTATAAACAGTGTTAACGCCTCACCATGGCACAGTGGTTATATCACTGGAAATGGTAGACGGGCGAAGTTTGAAGGTCCCAAGTTCGGGTCCCATCGCGTGTCCGTCGACCTAACCGTTCGGAGTTTTCCGTGGTTTTCTCCGAAACTTTGCGTAGATAATCGGCCGTAATCCCACAAATAAACACTGTTACAATGTTTAATTAGCACTTTTTAGGAGTGTCTTAAATGGTACATTCGATGCCGTGCAAAAGTTTTAAAATAATTACATTGGGGTTATGCCGTGCAAAAGTTTAAAATAATTACATTGGGTACTTATTAAATTAAATCTGCACTGTAAGGTATTTATCGCTTTGTTTACTGTAAAAAAAATAAAACTACCTTAAATTTTAATTCAGGATCTTTCACCAGAACATCTCGTGATTCTCAATCCAAATTAATATGTTACGTGGCTGCTTAAACTCAGTGTTAGAAAGAATACTATCTCGTTGGTTAGTTCTCTTGCATAACAGAACATTTCATTTAAAATCACATCCAATCGAAGATCCTTTGAAAAATCTTTACAGTTTCTTCTTCTTTCAATAAGAGTTCTAGAACAGGTGGTAAATCGTTGTCTTTTGACTGCAATCCTTTCCTAATTGATTCACGCAATTAAAGATTCTGTACCAAATAATAATAAAGCATAGGAACATGAACTGTTTGAGAGAGTTAAATAATCCTAGCCTCATTGGAATTAGATTTGTCAATACCTTTATACCTTACCAAGAACACGATCTGTTCAATTTTTTTGTCATCAGGAATGCAATCTAGAAATATGGGATAATATTTGGCTAGTTGAATTTCATTAACAAGCTGTAATTTGAATCCAACTGAAAATTTATGTAAACTGGGTAAATATTTGTTTGCACATCACATATAAACAACGGAACAAGGGCGTAGCCAGGATTTTCATTAGGGGGGGGGACAAGACAAGGAGACCATGGAGTACAACTGCTCCTCCTCCCGGTTTGTAATAATCAGACTCTATGACTAGCTCATTTTAGGGGGGTGGGGGCAGCTGTCCCCCCTCCTGGTTACGCCCATGCAACTGAAGCGAATGAAATGAAATTTATAGCAACACCAAAAGTGGCAACTTAATTTAAACTGCAGTTGCTAAAATATTTCTAATTCGTTTAAAAGTTTTGAGATTTAAAACTGTTGTTTGAAAACTGTGTGTAAATGTATGTTCTCCCATTGTTAAAAAATGGCTCATTTGAATAGAATGAAATTTGGAAGTTAATTGAAACAATAGATACCAAAATTGTTTTAAATAATTCATAGACTTTGAGATTTTGTAAAAATCGCTTTAAAGTTTGTTCTGGCATCCGTCAATAACGGGTTAAGAAAACAGAATGAAATTAGGCCATATGATGGGTAACAAAGCATCATCGAAATTTTTAAAAGATTTGAATAAATTGAAAGGGTTTGCAAAAGTTGCATTGCATTTTTTCTTTTCTTTTATAGGGGGCGGGGAGAGAGGGGGAAGGCGTCACTTTAAGGCGTCTGGAGGTAAAACAATAAGAGGCTGTTCGACTTAAACAAATTACTTCGATTTCTTTTTTTTTAATTATTACTATTTTTTTAATTTTGAGAAAATTGTGCAAAAATTTTACTGGCATAATATTAAAATTTCTGAAGTTAATAGAACAAAATTGAGTTACTATCGAAGCGATTGAGTTTAATAACATTGTACGTATATATATATATATTATTTTGAGAAAATTTTGTGTGACCACTTCGTGAAAACAACTAGTGGTCAGACAAAAGGGAATGAAATGAAATTTTGTTAAATGGTAGGCGGTTAGTAAATTAAATTTCAGGTTTTTAATTTTCTACAAATTTGAATTATTTTTGAGGTGTGACGTAAACTTTGATAAGTTTTTCGCGCATCAAGTAAAATCATCAAAATATAATTCAATCGAACGTTGCAGTGTTAAATATCGGCTACTTGCTATTAAAAAGAATTTTCCAGATATTCTCTTTTCAATTTAATATTCATTACTAGCATCTTCTTTTTAAATGACTTCTTGATGTAGGAAGCTCATTCACTAAAAGAAAACG
Source organism: Cheiracanthium punctorium (assembly GCA_038373885.1). NCBI lineage: Eukaryota > Metazoa > Arthropoda > Arachnida > Araneae > Cheiracanthiidae > Cheiracanthium > Cheiracanthium punctorium. Next base: position 504,924 of record JAWZYV010000718.1, on the reverse strand, counting down.
TTAATTTTGAATGTAAAATATTTTCTCTATTGACAGTTTGTCCCAGTAATTTGTTACTCTCTAACCTGTAATCTTAGAACAATACACAAGAGTTATAAGTTTGCTTTGCATATTTCTGCCAGTATGTTAATTCCATTTTTTGTACAACGAAAATGCAAATGAAATTGCGCGCGGTTGGTAAAAACCCATCAATGACGGATGAATACATTAGCTAGTAAAGTTATTAAGAATGATATTCTTCGGAATATTTTTTACCAATTCTTTTACTAATGCGAAATGTATTTTTCAAATTCGAGCCAAAATGCCGCCCCCAAAATTTGCCGCCCCGGACAGGGGTCCGGTTTGTCCGGCCTTAGGGCCGCCAACCAGGTAGCGAAAGATTAACAACAGACTTGAAATATAAAACATCATGTTACATACAAAAATTTTTAAAGCTCCCTTCTCTCACAAAGTCGATATGCTTGCGGGAAAAACTGGTCCTAGTCTATTTAAGTGAACACAGATGTGGCTGATTTTTGAGTTAACGGGAGATAAAAGGGCCGCGTTCGGCATTTAAATCACTCCAATTTTTCACAGAATCTTAATGGTCATTTAGTGATGACATGTTCTTAAGTTTAGTTTGTAGGTCCAAAAACAAAAAAAATAAAAACCGATCATTTTATGCCTTGTTAAAAAGCCTCTTCTCTTGCGAGTAGCGTTGCCAGGCGTCCGGATAAAGCCGGACATAGTTAGGCTTTTTGATTGCGTGTCCGGCCAAACTGAACGGTGTCCGGCTTTTGTTAGGCTTTTTACTGGCGACTTTGGCTGATTAGTAATAAAGTACTTGAACTGATTGGGCATTCGATGTTATTTATATTTCATTAGAATTTAACAAGATTCATGGTAATAATCAAAAAAGCTTGATTTTACATACAATTTTTTTTGTCGTACCTATTAATACTGAGAAAAAATCCTCAATATTGTAGGCTGTTAGGCCTTTTTACCCAAATGTCCGGACAAACTGGCTGGTCTGTCCGGCTATTTGGTTTGGCGACCTGGCAACCCTACTTGCGAGGTTTGAAATACATTACAATGAAACTGATTTCACTGCACATTTTCTATTTTCTGTAACCTCTCTTCCCGTGGCACTTTATTTAATGTTAGCAGCCTGTTAAATTTACAGCATTCTGAGCTCAATGTTCGTGTTTTTCCTCGACTCGGACAGAAAATTTTAAATTTTTAAGAGTCCAGTACGTTATTTTTATTTATTTTTTTTTTATTTTATCTTTTATTTTTATTTATTTGGGGGGGGGGGTGGTATTGTAAATATGCTTAGAAAAGTAATGTGGAAAAAGATATTTAATAATTTGAGGAGCTGGAACGACTTTTAGCGTGATTTCATTAACCAAAAGCTCGGCATATGCGGGAGACAGGGGTCGATACAAACAAAAATTGGGTCCGTTTTGTGGCTCTTTCACAAAATTACAATCGATTTAAATGGAACCCCGTCACAAAAATACAGTCGATTAAAAATGTCCTTCATTGGCCTTTTACCCTACATTTTAATGTGTTTCATCAATTAACAAAAAGAAAAAGTGACTTTTATTAAAATTTGGTTTGAAAATTCACAAAAATAAGTGCTGAAATTCACAAAATTAAGCATTGAAATTCACAAAAATATGCAGTTTTTACAAAAATGGGACCCTGGAAAATATTCCTGGACCGACCCCTGATAAATTATGTAAGGTTTTGAGTTGAAGACGTTTTCACGAAAAAAAAAAAAGGGTGGGGGTATATAAATTAGGTGAATGCACATATACAATGTACTAAAGAAACTAATATGCTGAGATATTATCTTAGCTAGACTTTTTTGAAATGCTAGAAAATAGAATTATATGCACACATGGGCGCCCATAAGGGGGGCAAGGTAGGGAACTTGCCCCCCCCCCCTAAAGTTCTAGGTTAATATTTCATGATGTTAACAATGGCAAAAACAGAACTAAAAAAGTTTGAAATTTGCCCCCCCCCTCTAGAAATTTTTTTTGAAGTTTGCCCCCCCCCCCCTCTAGGAAAATTACTATGGGTGCCCATGTATGCACATCAGCAGATCGTTATAAACAATAGCTGTGAAGGTTCCCCTTCTGTGTCGAACATTGCTTCTCAGTATTGCTGGGAGCAACGCTGTTAGCAGGAAGTAATGAGGTGATTTGTTGCTATATTTTTCTAATGCATGAAAATCTAAAAGGGTTAAAGGTATCGAAATACTGACTTAGATAGTACTGCAACTAGAGTTTATCTCTCACGACGAACCAAATAGAACGGCCTCCTCCCATGGAACCGTATAACTTATTTTGGAGCCCTCTACCAAGTCTGGGTCACGTGCCCCTAGTTTCCCCTGGCAGCAGATATAAATAATAAAATCGCAGACCGTTTCTTGTTCTCTTAAACTGCGTCGCATTTGAATACGCAATTAGTCGTCTGTCAAGTAAGTTGTGCACGATCACGTTGTTGTCTCTCTGCTACTGACCTTCAAACACCAAAATTAGGTTCACTAAAATATAAATGAGAAACTGGCCCCAATCTGTGACAGGGCGGCAACTAAAGGGGGGATGAGCGGAGACAAGCACCGGGAGACATTCTAAAAGGAATGCCAAAATCAGTTATAGTTTCTTGGGATGGGGCGCGGCTCCATGCGAGGGGGCACACGACCATGGACGCCCATAAGGGGGGGGGGCAAGGTAGGGAACTTGCCCCCCCTAAAGTTCTAGGTTAATGTCACATGATGTTAACAAATGGCAAAAACAGAACTAAATTTGTTAAAAGTTTAAAATTTGCCCCCCTCTAGAAAAATTTTTTGAAGTTTGCCCCGTTGGAAAATACTATGGGCGCCCATGCACACGACACTAATTATGGTTTGCCCCGGATGACATAAACTCTAATTGCGTCATCGCCTGTGAAAATGACCTCTTTTTGCTCACTTTTTACAGCAACAGGTCTTTTTTTCTAACGCTGAACAATTGATTTCAGACAAGTTTAAAATCGTTGCTCCTTGATTTTTGCTTTCCTGAGAAATTATCTAGCTTGGTCATTTGGTAGAATCTGCCATCGTTCCTGTTGGGTTGAAAAGCTTCTGTGACTCTATTCTTTTGCTGATTTTTGCAGGGGATTTTTTTTGTCTTTTTTTTTTTTTTTAGAATCTGATAGTATATTTGGGTTCTAAATGCATGATTTGTGCTCAAAATCATAACTTTGCCCCCTGACTTTTTAGACTAGGGGGGCAACTTTTACAACTGCAGGGGCAATTGCCCCCCCTTGCCCCCCCCAGATTACGCCTATGTTTGTGTGTAAACTTGATAGCTCCTAAACGGGGCATTCGATTGAGCTCAAATTGGGTTTGTAAGTTATAAACCCCCGTCGCAAGACCGGTATTGATTTTGGTGTGTATAGGACTAATAGTTTTTCTACAGGGCTACGACAAAGATTTCTTTTACATTAGGGCCTATGGGAGGAAATTCTTGAAAGTGCGCTAGCGTTTAAACGGTACGTCCGATTGAGCTCAAATTGGGTATATATGTTATAAACCACCATCGTAAGACTAGTATTGATTTTGGTGTGTATAGGACTTATAGTTTTTGTAAAGGGCTACGGCAAAGATTTCTTTTACATTATGGCGTATGGGGAGAAATTCTTGAAAGTGCGCAAGCGTTTAAACGCTGCATTCAATGGAGCTTCAATTTGGTATATATGTTTTAATTATTCACCGATTAAAATCTATTTAAATGCTTGGTAATGATCTTAATCGTAAGTGTTCGGGAAGTAGACTGGAGTCACTCCAGATTTTTTATCTTTTCACTCACGGGATTACACTGTTAATAAAAGTAGTGCACGTTTCACCATAAAATGGTGCTGAATTAGCTGCAACCTTTTTATGGAGGAACGTTGAACCGTGATTCGGTGCTGCGGATACTTATAGGTGTCTAAAATAATTGGGTATGCATTTCAAAATGTCGTATATATAACTTATCCCACAACGTGAAATTTTCAATGACGCGAGAATTCTTAGGACACATACCTCGTGCAAGTCAAGATTCTAGTGTACTTGTAAACACCCTTCAAACTGTTTTAACCCTTTAAGGCGCAACCCTTTCCCAATGCTGAAAAAAGGGCAGCCGTTGCCATCGCTCCACTTAACTACCAGCAAGATGGCAACGGCTGCCCTTTTCCCAGCATGGGGCAATCTATCAGCTGTTCTCGCGTTCTTCCATTTTTCAGCAGATGTCAGTGCTGTTAAAAATAATTGTTACAATTTTTTTACGGGAAATGACGTTCTAAAATTAAAGTATTCTCGTGGAGCTATGTCACCGGCAACTATTTTTTATAGAAATCAAATCTATTCTTCGTGGCTGGCAACAGTCAAAGAGTTTGGTGTTCCCAGAGAGGGAACACTGCGCGTTAAAAGGTTAAGAGGTCGAGGGGGGGGGGTATTAAGAATTCAAAAAATTCGATATTTCAATTTTAATTTAATTTGAAACCTTGGTGACTTCTGAGTATTTTAACCCCAATTTCATGCAATAAATCCAATTGGAACCGGAGATAACACTTAAAAATGTTTTGTGAAAGCTTTATATTGGACGCAATGAGGTATCTTAAAACTGCGTTTTCTCAAAACGAATTTTTATAAACTATCCGTACGATAACAAAATTTCTATGATTCATATCTTCACGAAATTTTGTATGGTTATAACTGGTATCGGTATCTATCGAATGAATTAATATTTGAAAAAAAATTAAATAAGAATTTAAAACTTGTAATTTAAATTGAAATTTGAAAAAAAAAATCGTACTTTCCTCTCATATTTCTGTTAAAAATTTTCAAAAGTTTTTCTCTCTCACTTTTAATATTAATTTATTCTATAGATACTGATACCAGTTATAACTATATAAAATTTCGTGAAGATATGCATCATATAAATTTTGTTATCTTACAGATAGTTCATAAAAATGCGTTTTGAGAAAACGCTACTTTATTGTGTTCAAATATGAAAGCTCTCACAAAACGTTTTTAGGTGTATCTTCGGTTCTTGTAGGATTTATTGCATGAAAATGGGTTTAAAATGCTCAGAAGTAACCAAGGTTTCAAATGAAATTAAAATTGAAAATTTGAATTTTGAATTCTTAATCCTCATATGACCACTTAAGTCATTAATATTACAATTTCTCATATAAAGTAATGAATAAATAATGTATTGAAAAAGCACTGTTATTCAACATAATATTTCACAGTACTGTACAGTATTGTAAATGCACAAAATTTATGATCAGCAAGAGAGAGATATAGACATAAAGTGCAGTACTGTATGCTACAGTATGCAGTAATGATAATAAAGTGCAGCACTTTAATAATAATAGTGTACTGTACAGTAATAATTACTAGTAGTACTGTACTGTAACAATAATTAATATAAAGTATGGCACAGTACTGTGATAATTATAACTGTATTTTACTGTACAGAATAAAATTGTGCCCAGCGCTTCTTGCTATTGGCGGAAAACCTCTTGCTGCGGGCGAGGAATTCGCGTTAGCTCTTGGATTAGAGATGAGTTCGTGCTCATTTTTTGAAGCCCGAGCCCGAAGACTTTTAATCCGAGCCCGCCCGAGCCCGAGCAATATTATTAAAGTTGGAGCCCGAGCCCGCCCGAGCCCGAGCAATATTATTAAAGTTGGAGCCCGAGCCCGCCCGAGCCCGAAATTTCAGCTAAAGACAAATAAAATTAACTACTTCATTAATAGGATACAATAAATTTTGGAGCTTCACACACCTTCTAGTCCCCCGTGCCGCTATTTTTTGAAATAAGTACGTCTATTTATACCATGAATCACTTTTTAAAATCTGTTTCAAGGAGTATGTTCAACAAAGAAGAAATTTTTCACGAGCCCGAGCCCGCCCGAGCCCGAACGCAATCGTGAATTACAGAGCCCGAGCCCGAGTCGGGCCCGGGCTCGGGCTGAGCCCGTCTCATCTCTATCTTGGATACGTTGCTTGTGAAAAACTCGCGTAATATTCTATTCGCGTAAATCAGATCGCGTTGTAGATAGAGCATGTCCACTGCATTCGTTATTTCCTAATCTGTTCAAAGGGCGAGCGAAAGACGCGTTTTCTCATTGTGAATGAATTTTATCATCATCCACTGTTAATTCCATATTGCGGGCGGCAGATAACAAAAATACCAAAATAAATAAATAAATAACAGAACTTTTTTTATTTGTGGAGATGCGCCCATGCAATCGCACGCAAATGCTTGCTCTTCTGTTATCACTGAATCACCGCATATCTGTGCAACCGTTTACCGTCAGGTGACAAAAAAAAAAAAACTTTACTGCTCGCTGACATGTGTGCACGCCGCAAATAATGGTTTAATTTGGCCAACCCTTTGTTATGGTTAACCGGACTGCTGACCGTTTTGACGAAAGGATTTATTTATCGGCGGGCGCGTTGCTCCGGGGTTTCGTTATGTACTGCATCGGGATTCGTGTAAGCAACTTCTTTTCGCATGTTTTCAAAACGCGGACCCGCGTCGTTCGAAAACTGTACGTGAGGTTGAAGGTAAGGACATTTTTTTTGTATCGCCACTGTTTAGATTGAATTGGATTTCAATTAATTAATTAGTTATCCTTTTTCATTCAGCTATCATTGAAATTTTTTTCTTGCGAATTTAAACCTGTTCCCCGGAGGTAAAAGAAACCTTTGTCACTCTTAGGAGAGCAGCTTTAGTGCCACGTGGTGCTATTTACTTGCAAGGAAAATGGGCATGGTTTTATTTTCTATTGTCCTATCTCATTTATTTACAGGGTTGGCTTTTTACCGGTAAAAACTGGTTTTTACCAGGGCATGGTAAAAACTAGGTTTTTACCGGTAAAAACCTGGGGAAAAAGGGGTAAAAACCTAACGATACAATAAACTCCCAGAGTCATAAACTGTATATTAATGTTATTTTTAAAACTGTATTCTCATGTAATTGATGTGGATATATCATCATCAGGATATCATGATGATGCAAACTACATTATGTGATTGTGCAAACTACATTATGTAACAAATAATATTTGTAAGCATTTAGTTTTCATTAAAATGATTAAGATAAGTTAAGTGTAGTAAAAGTATATTTACAATTTTCCTTTAAGTAAAAATTATTAAACTAGACTGCATTACATAATTGTAATAAATATTGTAATGTGCCTTCTCATAATAATAGTTTTAATAAGTTTAATAATGATAAATGTACATTATCTATAAATTTGAATTTCTTGTAAGATGAAAACATGGATCAAAGTTTTCTGTGTTTATTATATTCCTTAAAATGAACTATTTTCGTATAGCATTCTTTTACTTACCAAATCAGACACTGAATTAGGTGAATATTGTTATATAGAAATGGAAATAGTGATATTAAATGTCCTGAACTTTGTTTCCCTGAGAAAATGAAAAAATAGCAGATAAATCTTATTGGTTGCTTGTGGATTATGGCCGATTGACTGCACTAGGATCCTAATCCTATTGGGAATACCTTCCTATTCCTAAGGGATCCTAGCCAGTATTTATGTGCAATTTCTGAAAAAAAAATTCCACGGAAAACTCCGAACAGCTAGATCAACAGGCACGACCAGGGTATGAACCTGGCACCTCCCACCATCCAGTTTCGATAGCAGAACCTCTCAGCCATTGATGGAGAGATAAATCTTCAAAAAGTGACAAAAAATAGTCAAATTATTAAGTTTTTCTCAAAGGTTGTAAAAACCCTGGTAAAAACATGTTTTTCCAAAGACGGTAAAAACCGGTAAATACCATCAGACGGTAAATACCATCCAACCCTGTTTATTTATAGTCTCCGGACATACTAGTTGTTTATCATCATAGTTCTCTACATAGAGTGAAAAACTCACACCAAGAGCATGGGGTGAACACTTTTCCCAAAAAAATAGACATGGTTTCCTTTACCTCTGCGGTATAGATGTATGCTTTGCTTAGCTTCCATACTATGCAATTGAAAACACATAAATCTTTACTACATTAACAGTTAATGTCAGTTTTTATTTACATTCCATTGTATCAGGTTGTAACGAAAGTTTTCCCGCCAAGTCTTCTTGAAAAACTAACTTCTAACTCCTTAGATAACTGTCGAGTGGTTAATTACTGATCTTCGTCCCCAAGTTCTCGCAGGCTGGCCTCATCAACATCAATAGACCAGCCAGAACTCTCTGCTTCTTGAATGTCATAGTCCTTGTTTTTGAACTTTCGGTACCAAACCTGCACAGTGTCAGATGATACAACAATAGTACTTAAAGCTGTACACATAATTCGTTGATATTCTGTAGCAAAATTTTTGCAACAGAACTGGAAGTAAATGATGCTTCTAATCCGCTAGAGTGATAGTTCCATTTGAGACACATTGTACTCAATGATAACTATATTTCTTTTACAGATTTCACAACACAGTGGCGGGAAACTTTCGTTACAACCTAATATTTCTTAATTAAACTTACATAAGTTTGTTTTCTCTCTACAAAAATAATTCTAAAATAAATTATAGTGTACTACGTCTATTAAATAAAATAACGTACTAATTAATATAAGCAAAATTAGAAAAGAAATAATCATAAGCACATTATAAAAAGTGTCAAAATTTTCCTATTTTCAGTTTGTATAATCTTTGCAATAGAAAATTGCTAAGGCTAATAATAAATTGAAGTTTATTCGGGGGAAATATGTGTTAATTTTCTTAGCAGAATCGGAAAAGAAAAAATAATCAAATACATAATCCCCGTTTCCAATAAACAGACAAAAGACAGTAAGGAGAGACAGGATTAGTGTTTTATATTTAATTTAATTTTTAATTAGTAATGAGCATATCTGTCAAACTCAATTTTAAGCGGATTAAACTATGTTTCATGCTAAAACAATTTAAGTCTCGTACTGCTTTTCAATATATTCTGTGAGTTTCTGTGTGTTCTAAATAAAAATAGTATAACCACTCTAATAAACCTAAAAAATATATTTTTAAATCTCCATGTTTGTGTTGTACAGTTTTTATTGCTCCTGAAAAGTTGTTCCTTTCGTGATTTTTGGAATAATCGATACAATTTCACTTAAAAAAATCTGATATAGACACGACTTGCTTGTACATTTATTCATTTTTATATAATTTTTTATGCTATTCATTCACACTTATTTCATTTGAAACTGAGGTATGATACTTTAATAATATTAAGGTTTGGAGATCCATCGCAAAATATAAGAGGTATCAGCTGCCTGGTTACAGTTTTGAAAGTTTATTTTTGGTGGTCAATTTGGTGATGTTTAGACAAAAGTTGCCAGACTTGGCGGCAGTTGGCGAGATTTTGAGCATGGTCATGACAATCGTTGGCCGTAGATTTTTAATACGAGTTTATTCCGGAAAATAAGTTTCCAGCGGCCAATAAAAAGAAACAAAACATTATTACCTAATAAAAAGATTTATTGCAAAATATACAGCAATATTTCAGCAATTTCTCAGCATAAGAATCACCGGAATTGCAACACTTGTCATCTAGCTGGTTAACCCTTTAACGCGCAGTGTTCCCGCACCATATCCGCACCATTCCGTTTGGTGTTCTCTGGGAACACCAAACTCCGACGTTTTGACTGTTGCCAATCACGAAGAATAGATTTGATTTCTATAAAAATAGTTGCGTGTGACATAGCTCCACGAGAATCCTTTACTTTTTAGCACGTCATTTCCCGTAAAAAAAAGACGCCACGATCATTTTTAACAGCACTGACATCTGCTGAAAGTGGAAGAATGCGAGAACGGCTGGATGGATTGTCCAACGCTGAAAAAAGGGCAGCCGTTGCCATCGCTCGACTTAACTACCAGCAAGATGGCGGACGATCGAAACGTTTATCGCGTGCCACAGATCTAGAGAAACTTCTGTCGTCAAAAAAGGTTCTCTAGATCTGTGGCACGCGATAAACGTTTCGATCGTCCGCCATCTTGCTGGTCGTTAAGTCGAGCGATAGCAACGGCTGCCCTTTTTTCAGCGTTGGGAAAGGGTTGCGCCTCAAAGGGTTAATGGCCCCTTCACCGCAAATCTCAACATCTTCGCTATGTAATGGATCCGCCGCAGAATTATATCATAATTCTCTGATGTTTTATTCTACAGTCAGTCAGAAATAATACGAAAAACCCTTCCCCCTCTTACACTATAAACCTAGCTTTATGAAAGAGAAAAGAGAAAAAAAATGGGCTGTGCCTGTGAGCTGAAATATCCGGAGACGAATTTCAGGAGCCGATAGCACTCGACTTTCTCTTTGCTCCTAGTCTCTGAGAGTCCCCTTCTTGACACTCTCTTGCGATAACTAAATTGAACGGAGAGTGACACAGACGTCTTATAAATCCGTGTCACACATTTCATGTCGTGATGCTATTAAGTTGCTGTTGCTCTTTTAACCCTTTGAGGCGCAACCCTTTCCCAATGCTGAAAAAAAGGGCAGCCGTTGCCATCGCTCCACTTAACTACCAGCAAGATGGCGGACGATCGAAACGTTCATCGCGTGCCACAGATCGAGAGACCCTTTTTGGACGACAGCTGTCTGTGCCGGGCACAGTAAATTGACAGCCCTTGTAGCAACGGAAGATATTATTTTACCGAACTGAAATTTTTTGAACCTGATACAGTACTATATACCAACCTTCAGGGGCGTAGCCAGGGGGGGGGGGATATCGGGATATATCCCCCCCCGAAATTTTTGGATTAGTGATAAAATTCCGTCAATTTATACACATATAAGTTCAATATCCCCCCCCCCGAAATTTTTTCCAGGCGCATATCCCCCCCCCCCCGAAATTTTTTCCAGGCGCATATCCCCCCTCCCCGAAAAATTTTCCTGGCTACGCGCCTGCCAACCTTTACCGCACTATGACTTTTATATTTTCGAAGTATTTTAATATCTTTAAAATTAGCCGATTTGATACTGATTTTGACCTATTTTTGAAAACTTTAAAGGGGGTGCAGAGGGAATATATTTTTGAATATTGTTGAGATTTCTGACACTTACTATTGATGCCTGAAGGCAACTTTTTTCCCCACGCTATGGCGTTTTCGATTTCCGTAATTCGACTTTTTCGGCCCACCTTAATAGGGATAGACAGTATACACCACATTTTGGAGAAGAAAGGGGGGCTGTTTAGAATGAATGATTCAGAATATTTGTAGGGTATGCAATGCTCACACCTGTATCCCATTCTGTGGTTGGGTGTTTTTTGTGACGGAAATTTCAGAAAGCTATATGTCTATGACCAGCGATAAAATATGGAAATTTTCATTACTGTCACTTTGTATTCTTCCAGATTTGAAGTGTAGTAGACCAAAACATAAAAATCTCTCTTTGAAGTTTGATGCCTGCATTTAATATTGTCATCTAGATATATCATATAAGTACCACTTGTCACAGGACAAGTAGCATTGCACAGTATTGTTTAAATCTGAACCAACTGTGGTATTTTACTCGAAACTCAGTATTTTTTTTTTCTAACTTAAGTACATCAATATTTATATTACATTTAAAAATTTATTTCAAGTAGCAAAGTATTTAAATATAAAAAGTGGGTGGGACTGTTGAGAGATTTCATAAAATAAAGTGCATCTATGGTCAGGAAACTTTTTCCAGAAGCTCCCAAAAGTCTGAAAAAAGTCAGGAAATTGAGTTTCAGAAGTTTAGACCCTTTATAAAATTATAATCGATTAAAACGGCCCCTTCACAAGAATATTAGCTATTAAAATAACCCTTCTTTGGCATTTTACTGTGTATTTTAATTTGTTTTGTAAATTATTTTAAGGAAAAAATGTGACTTTTTCAAAATTGGTATGAAAATTCACAAGAACGGATGGTGAAATTCATAAATAGGTATTGAAATTCACAAACAGTTTTCATAAAAATGGAACCCTAGAAAAAATTCCTGGATCGACCCCTGGTGTATTTATGAAAACACAGATCAATTTATTTTTCTCGGCGAATCATACCCTAAAGCCTAATGTACTTGGGCTACGTGACTAGTGCAATCTAATAACGTCTTTACCATGTCTAGTATTTTCACTAATGTATCAATATCGGAATATTTCCCGTGCAACTGATATGCGCACCGATCAGTTCAATACCCATAAATCTACTTAACGAATATGTTTCTGCAAACTGCAAACAGTGTAAATACGTTAAAATAAATTGCGTCTAAAAAATTTGTGCTTTTTCCTCCGAGCATCGGGAGAAAGTTCTGTTTCTTCCTTTGCCATCCACTCTCTCTCTCTCTCTCTCTCTCTCAGAAGAATTTGGCTCTGTTCCAAGTAGAGAAATAGTGATGCCCTCGGAACAGAATTATGTGGGACAATTCTCTCCGGGGAACAATTTTTTCTCTCCCTTTGCCTCTCTACCAACTTATCATTTAACAGTAGATTAAGATTTCTGGTGAAGAATCAGTTATTTTTATTATTTTCTTTTACTTTTTTTTTTTCGTATCTCCATTCCCCCTTTCCCCTCCACGTCGATGCTTTTCGTTCGTTCTTTGATCCTTTTGAGCAGTTTTCGAAAATGTTGATTGTACACAGTATTTATTCTGAACGTGTGCGCTAGTTCTTGCAGTGTTGCCAATTTCAGAAACCCTTTTGGGAAAAAGAAAAAGAATGCATCACAGTTCTTTCCGAAGGACCGTTCACTTGTCATAAATGCTTACAATTTTGCATTTGATTTTGTTCCTTGCGGAAAATTCGTATTGCGTTTGTGCGTTGTAACTGCTTAAGATAAATTAGAAATGTTTATTGAATATTAATTTCGAATGAATGGAGTAATAAATTTTGTTTTATTAGACTGTACAGCTTTTTTTTTGTTTGTTTGTTTGGAACATAGCCGGAACATAATATGGAGATGCCGGTATACTTGAAAAACAGAGGTACAAATTCTCAAAAAAAAAAGTATTCTAGTGGAATAAAATTTCCTGTGTTGGTTTCATGTATAAAGTATTGTTATTTATATTAAAAAGAAAAAAATTATTTAGATATAGTAATAACTTCTTTTATTCATTTCAAGTTGTTTGTTTTTGTAAAAATTAATTCGGTATTCACAAAACTAAAAGAGGAAATTAAGCTTACACTGGAACACTGTTTTAAGTGGGCACATCTTGTCCTATTCCTGTAATTTTTGCAAAACATGCCACCCAACTGTCGGCTTACAGAGAGCATAATTTTTTGCCGCTTGATTATTTTATAAACGTGCATTTATTTGCTTATTATTGCAGGTACATTTTATTACACTTTACATGGTCTTGGTTTGAATACACGTTTTTTCGTTCTTTCAAATGGTATGAACTCAACGACAAAAGTTTTGGCACATGAACATAAAATAATTTGATTGGTATGGAATTTCATTTGCAACGCCAATACACCACAACTGAATATGTAGAATGTTTTAAGTTGTTATATATTTTTCCAAAGGTTATTACACATTAAGTGTTTCTGAATTTCTTTAATTAATCTTTCAGATACAGTGTCTATAATTAAGGACACAAAAATTATCTATGGATTCTAATGTGTACCACATAAAGAAAAACAATTTTCCTTAAAAATTTGATGATCAGGATTTTTTTTACGAAGTTACTATTACTGTAAAAAAATCATTTAATTGAAAGTGAAAATTAATTTATGTCTGAAAGGATTAATGGTTATATTTGTTTGTTGCTTGTAGCCTTATTTGTTTATTATATGCTAACTAGAACAGCTAAACCTATTGTCAAATCTATCTATATTAATAAAAATAAATGTCTGAAAATCTGTATGCGTGCGATGTCCAGAAAAAAGTACTGGACGCATAGCTCTGAAAATTCGAACATATGAGCCCATGCCTTCGATAATGTGCACCTCAATCTCAGAATTTAAAAATTTTTTAATTACCTACTTTTTGAATTATTAATTAAAAGCCATTTTCAGGATGCCATGCTTGGCGAGTTTCGCCCGCATGCTGCTATGAAACAAAATCGCGTGCATCGAAAAACATGAAATGGCACGAAATTTTAGTCAGTTTTGTGCCAAATCTACAATAATAGAAGGGAATGTCCGTGTGAGATGGCCAGAAAAAAGTACAAGACGCAGAATCAAATTTGAACATATGAGCCCATGACTTCGGTAATGTGCACCAGAGGCTCATAATTTAAAAATTTTAATTAATTTTTAAATTATTAATTAAAAACCGATTTTGGATTGTCATGTTTGGCGAACTTTGCCCTCTTGAAAGGATTTATGCTTTTGAAATAAAGAATAAATTTATTACTACTATGCATAATCGCGTGCATTTTATCAATATTTAAGGTCAACGGGTAATCTCTCTTCCATTGCACGGGCAACGCCGGGATACGCTGCTAGGGCTTAATAAAAAAACTAAAATTCTTCACTTCTAATATAATTAAGTGGCCGTGTATATATAACCTGCGTAAGTAAATAAAAAAGTTTTTTTTATTGTTTTACCGACAAACTTCTACTTTTCGCACTTTCAATTTATCAAAATCATTGCACCACGGCCCCTTATTTCATTTGGATGCGTTTATACGTTTTATCCAGGCTCGTGAAAATTCTGAGAGTCCAATTTACTTTTTTGTTACGCCTGGAACACTTTCCGTCGAGAAATAAACCAGCCAAAATCAAATTTGAAAATCCTTTTTGCCACTTCCTTTTTTTTTTTTTTTAAACTTGTTCCCGTTGCTTTCTAGGCACTTACAAACACACACATACACACGCACTTGGGAAAGGGGGGGGGGGAGAGATATCTCCAATTGACCCTGTAATTTCCTGTAGGACATTTCATGTTTGACTCCTCACTTCGAAATCTGGCGCTGCTCCAGAAAAGGGGGTGGGGGTGGGGGAGATAGGATAGCCGAGTGTACATTTGAAACGAAATTATATCTGACGTTTATTCCTTGGAGAGAAATAAACTGCCATTTTTTTTTTCTTTCTCCTGTCCATTTAGTAGTAAGCGATTTTCCCCTCTCCCCCCACCCCTTTCTTGATCTCCTCGAGGCTACGTGATCTCTCTCGTTATAAGAAACTTTGCTGTAACGGTTCATTACGCGATTATCGCTTCCGAAATTAAAAATACTGCGTGTGTGTATATACGTTTCAGTTGGGGGGGGGGAGGCACGAGGTGTGTGATTTGGGAGGAAAGGGGGCGGGAGAAAAATCTCTCGTGGGAGAAATTGGGAAGTCTATGAATAAAAATAAAACGGGATGAATTAATGCCTTTCGGGAATGGGTGATTTCCTGACTTTTTTTTCTACTCACGGCTTTTGTTTCCTAATTATACGTGTCTTAACTATGATCAAATTCATCAGTGGTTAATATAGGGTAACAGATTGGCAGTCCATAATTTTGCGAAACGAGACGTGACGAGACAAGTTTGCCACTGCGAGACAAGACGAGGCAGCCCCTATTTATCACAACTGAATTAACATATCATTAAGAATTAATATCTGAAATCTGCGGAGGTGGGTAGCTATAGCTTTTTCATGGGTGGGGACCAATTATTGGGGATTCATTGTTACTATAAAATTTGATTGACAGTAAACTGTAAATATCTGATAAAAATTTTGATAAGCACTAAAAATTTTGAAATTCGTATAGTAAATTGTGATTTTTGAAGCTGATTGCAAATAATGATGTGAGTTATAAAGTGATTAACTGTTGTAATCCAGGGACTCTACATATGCTTTTTTTGAGATATTATCTGTTTGTCTCAGAAAATAACTTGAAGTTGTCCTTGATTTTTATGAATGAAGTGCCCTTTAACTTACTGAGTTTAATGAGCTACTATAAATCTTCAATTCATCTGCAGTTCAGTTCAGCAGTGGTAGTGAATGCTGATTTTTCCGTGCTGTGTACTTCTATAGGAAGTTGCTTCAAAACCGTCGACTGTATCGTTAAGAATTATCACTGACCTACTGAAAGGTTGATTTAGAATCATCGTTATTGTGTATTCACAGCAGTAATGCAGTTTGCGAATCACAGTAGGCCAGTTCCACTGCTTATATCAACGTAGAAACTAAGCACGTATTTACAAAGATGTTTGGACAAGCAATAACAAACCATGCCATGCCAGTGTTGATAGTCTGTCAGCAGTCCGTGCAATATATTTCAAATGTAATCTCCCAGTGCCTTTCTATTCATATTCTTTTTTTTTTTTTTTAAACAATCAGCAAATGAGACCTTAGCATGTAAAAAGGACTTTCACTTTCAGCACTGCTCGTGCATTCACTTCAAAAATCCCCCCACAAACAATGGCGACGATAGGCGAAACACACATTTTCTTCTTCGGTCCAGACCACGTTTGTATTGTCACTTTTGGCTTGTTCCATAGTTATGCAACAAAAGAAGAAACTAAAAAAAAAAGAAAGAATATGGTCCATTCTTTTGTCTTCATCTTGATGTCGCGCCAGGGAGTTAAAAGGGCTTTGTCTTGTGCATGGTTTCTGCTTCATTGATTGATTTTTAACTACGCCATAATGAAGAGGGATGGGGTGATCGAAAATGGCGAGACGGAGATGTTAAGTTTAGAAGCGGAGTCTCTTTTCGTGTGGATTTTCTTATGTATTTGTTACATTGTCATGGGTCGGTAGCCTACGCAGGGCAGTAACCAAGATAGAAGACTAGAGAGGGCTTTAGATCTATTTCAAGGACTTGGGGTTGACCATATTTAAGTACTAACCGCCTCCGGCGATCAGTTGGTTCGCCATCTTAACCCTTTGAGGCGCAACCCTTTCCCAATGCTGAAAAAAGGGCAGACGTTGCCATCGCTCGACTTAACTACCAGAAAGATGGCGGACGATCGAAACGTTCATCGCGTACCGCGCTGTGCACAGCCAGCTGTCGTCAAAAAAGGGTCTCTAGATCTGCGGTACGCGATGAACGTTTCGATCGTCCGCCATCTTGCTGGTAGTTAAGTCGATCGATGGCAACGGCTGCCCTATTTTCAGCATTGGGCAATCTATTCAGCTGTTCTCGCATTCTTCCATTTTTCAGCAGATGTCAGTGCTGTTAAAAATAATCGTGACAATTTTGTGCAGTGGTGGCGCTAGACTTACCCCGACGGGGGGTCACCACTCCCCGACGAGGGGGCACAAATATACATGTACATATGCTAAGTGGCGTATCCAAGAGGGGGCTTTGACCTCCCTCTTGATGACATTTTTGTCACCAAGTATGGAAATTTGCAACTATTTGCACCACTTGAAAATATTTTACTTTAGAAAGTGATTTGTTCACAATAAATCATTTTCTAAACTAAAATATCCAGGATCCAGATAAGTTTAGAGGAGATGGAGGACAATATAATGTTTTGTATTGTGAAATATTTCCAGGAATCGGATCGACATACATAATCGGACACCCAGGCCCCGGATATTTTCAAAAAGCACTGCACAATCTTTCCTGGTAGATTATTATTTAAACTGACCCTAATTAACGTATCTCAAAATCCTTTTACATTACACAAATATTTCCCCAAGGCCTCAGCAAGCAAAAAATTTCAGTGGGTGGAGGGGATCTGTAGTGCTAAAATTAAATTAACTGATCTCTAGAATCAACGCAAATAAACTGATAATGCATTTACTGAAATTTTGGAGAGGGAGAGGGGGTCAAACCCACATGATCCTCCCCCCCCCCTGGTAACGGCCTTGCACGTTCCTGTAAAATCTCGAAAGCTACTTTTAAGAGTTCTTCAGGTTAACGCTTAAAATATTTCATATGAATGAAATTCTTTGAAAAAAGTTCAGCGAAGAAAGTTCTAGGCATTTTTTTTTTTCCCGCAGAAAAAATATCAGAAACAAAAGTTTTTTTGTGCAAGAATATTGCTGCAAATTCACTGCAAATTCATTTTATAAATTAAGCATGACTAAATTTGCACGCTTTTACAAAAATTGCAGTTATTTTTATAAAATTAAGAGATATATGTAAATTTAATTACAGTTTAACTTCGATATCTCAAACATCGAAATTCTTGATATCTCAATAAATGTGTTTTCCCTTACAAATTGAATCCTGCCCCACCAGTGACATCTGGGAGACGGAAGGTGTCTGGTTCGAAACTAGGTCCGTCCGCCGACCTAACCGTTCGGAATTTTCCGAAACTTTGCATAAATACGGGTTAGGACCTCTTAGAAAGTCCCCCTCGGAGGGCAAACCCACCTTCGGCCTAGATCCCTAGCGTAGATAATTGGTCGTAATCTACATTTCCATTTACAAACTGATTCCCTTTAATTTCAACTCGTTATCTCAAAAAGTCTAGTGTTTCTGGCCAACATATTTTGCTGTAAAAATATTAATCGAATTGTTAATTTATGCAATATTAATATTTTAATTCACAATAAAGTGAGAAAAATGCAATTGAAATGTTTATAGGTAGAATCACTTTACAACAAAAATTTTCTTTTGAGAAACTAGGGGCCAAGGCCCCCAGACTCGCTACGCTCGCTTTTCGTATGAGGCATTCGTCCCCTAATAAGGCTTATTCGTAAAAAAGACATAATTTCAACAGACAAAACCCGAAGATTGGATCAGGATCAGATAGAATGTTAATGAGCTACACATTGCTTGGTTCTTGCATGTTCATTGGTAGATAAAAATTTAAACTTCACACTACAGTAGACCCCCTCCCCCTCATAACACGGAAGATATTTTGTTATGGGAATCCGTGTTGTACGGGTCCTGAGCTATACTCCACCTGGAGTGCGGACTCCGCTTATAATCGCTGGAAAAATTATTTGCACTCCTGAGAAACACAATGATATTTAATGTTGCCATTCAAAAGTTATATTAATTAGGAGCGAAAACGTAATAAAATCAGAACATCTGTTTCAGCTGTATTTTTAATAATGTAAAACCTATTGGACACCTTGCGAATTTGCCACCCATGGCGATTTTTCCTTATTTGGTGACTTGCGTACATGTAAAGTTAATAAAAGCTACGGAACAGATAGGATAGCTTGCCACCCATGGCGACTTTTCATTATTTGGCGATTTACACATGCTCACAACCTATAATTACTGTTCATTTAAGGTTACCGGAAAACCGTCATCCATATTTTCATTTACATAATCGTTTGCAGATTGGCGTACTTAGCACCACGAATTATACCATCTCGTCGCGCTAGCCAATATCCAAAGTGCACTATAACTGCTATAATGGCATAGTAAACGCCGCCAAATATTTCTACTGGTAGCAAATAATCCAGCTGGCCAAACCGGCTTTAAAATAATCTGCATTTTAATTATTTTTCATTTCTGTTTTGGAAAAACGAATAATCGCTCATTCTAAACTACTGTTGTCTAAGCGAACTTACTATTTGAAAATTGTCAACTTTGCGTAACACATTTTGAGTTACTTATTTCATATAGTTTTTATTTTGGCGTAAAATGGGCGTAATTCTAACTCATGTTTGTAAATTTCACGCGATTCTAGATACTTGGAAACGCTTTGTTGCAAAGGAATGAATGATTTTATGCCAAATCTGGCAACCATTCTGGTTTTTTTTTTCAGTTTTTCATTAATATCTTCTAAAATAATTCGATTTTCGAAATTAAAGTCACCTTAGTCGAAACTCATATCCCCACGGTTTAGGAGGAGATAGGTCAACAAGCTCGGACAGCGCCAGCGGCAGCGGCCTTTACTTTTTTTTAGAACAGAGAGAAACGATTTTGAAGGTGCGCAGTAAAGTGGCATACCGAAACTTTATCGCTTGTTTCTACGGCTTTAAAATGATTCTACTTTCATAACAATTCATGTGGTGATAGTACTTATTGAAAGCTAAAAGATGGCACAGTATCTCAATTTCGAAAAGAATTGTTGTGAAGTGTATCCCTGGAAGCTTCAGTTAATAATAATAACAAATTATAAAAATCTCCGAAAGAGAACGTAAATATATGCGTATTATATTTTTTTTATAAAGTCAAGCACTCATGAAGAAAATTAACCACTTTCTTTTAAAATCTAAAATAAAATAAAATAAAAAATATATCAGCTTATAATTTGCCAAGACACACAAAAAAAGAATTATTTTTAGCGAAACTAACCTTGATAAAAATTCACTTTTTTGTAATACTCCAAGATAGTTTTGAACGAGGTTTCCACAAACGTGATGAATAATTTTATAAAGCAATCTCATTTACTAATAATTCATAGTGAAAGTGTCACTTTAAAATTTCAACATTAACAAAAAAGAGTTTAATTAATAAGGCGAATAACAAACATAATATTAATCTGTTTAAAAGTTAAAGAATTGAATTCTGATCCATATAATTCTTAGGGATGGACGCGAGACGAAAAATTGGTGTCTCGCGTCTCGCAAAACAGCCTAAAAGCTTGTCTCGTCTCGCAAAAATCCCTATATCATAATGTTAAAAATGTTCGTCTCGTCTCGCAAAAAAGCTGTAAATCTCTGTCTCGTCTCGCAAAAAGTCGTCTCGCGTCCATCCCTAATAATTCTGCAACTCAAAAATCGGTTTAGAACACATACTATTAGTTTATTTTAATAGTTTATATTAATGCTGGTGCCATCCATGGATTCAATAGCGATTTGTATAAAGATTCAAAATAAGGGAGGTTGCGGTGGCTTACGATACGCCACTGTATACAACATACAAATCTACACGCAAATATAAAACCTTTATTGTATTTATTTTATTTACTTATTTTACAGGATAAAAGTGAAATTTTCGGAAAGACGATATAGACGCTGTATATCATAATTTTTATTTACTTTGCAGTAAAATAACTGAATTAAAATTCACAAAAGTTAGTTATTTTTTCCACAACGATATAAAAATTAAATTGTCAGTCAAGATTAATCAGTTTCCTTTAACTTATATTAGATTTTTATATCTATCCGCAACCATCTTCATACTGGACTGGAGAGGGCTTTGGTCTATCGGAGGGGCTGGTTATTATTATTATTTAATTTTTTAAAATTTTTATTTTTTACCCCAATCAAAATGTAATAAATTCTAATTCCCTTGCAGCTGTTAATCTTCTTGGTGTACATAGCTATGAACTCTTAGCTAAAGAGGGCCGGCTAATCCAGTTAGATTTCTCTATATATTGCGAATTCTCACGCATTGTATATGTATAAGTATGTTACCAAATAAACAAACTATGTATTTGACTAATTCTTAAATTACAAAAAAATAAAAATAAAAACAAATCTTACGGCTAAATTTTTATAAAATTAAAGATTAAATCGTGCATATTGTGTTCGATTGAATCTATTTATAAATAAAAAGTATATTTAGAATTTATTCAAATTTGCCATCTAAGAAACAGAAAAGTACTAATTTTTATTTTATTTTATTCAGAAGAAGTTAAAAGTTAAATTATCTAATTAACCACTTAGTTATAAAAATATCTTTTTACTTTCTCAACAGTTATAATAGTTCAAGTAGGATTACTGTGATAAAATAATTTTAAAGACATAGAATACTTATTTTATAAATTGCATGACACACTAACTTATAAATAAATAAAATACGACCAGTTTAAAATATTTCTAATTAAAATGAAAATTTTTAGTTAAAGCGTTTAAATATTCATAGGTTTATACATATTTTGAATGCCAGAGATGATGAACTGTAAAATAATTTTATAAATATTTTGTCATGGCAAATTATTACACAATTAAATATACATTTTAAAAAGTTTCCGTAGTAAACAAAATCCGACATTTCTTATCGCCCGAGTCGTAAATCTCTTTAAAAAATATCAATTAAGACTTATAAATTTTGTAGCTCTATGAATAAAAGTAATACAATGGGAAATTTTATTTTACATTTATGACACAAAAGCTTTTGACTTGTGAATTAAAATACTGTTAATTTACATACAATTACATTAAATCTGTGTTTAATTTAAATTTGCATTAATGCAATTTGAAAGTTTATAAAGACATACCTTTCTTCCTCACTCCAATTACTAAATCGTATTTGATAAATATACCAAAAAAAATCGAAACTGCAACGAAAGAATATATTTTTAAAATGTATATCCTGTCCTGTAATTTAGCGGGAATGACATATAATGGGGTAGACAACATGTTACTTATCAATGGTTTCAAGGTATCAAATCATGGTTCATGGTATCAATGGTATCAATCAAAGCAAGAGCACATTTAAAAGTACTCATAGTGTTTAAAAGACCAATTAGGAGAAAATTTAGATTTATTTATAAAGTACTCAGACAGTTAATATAATTTAAAATACAATAATGTTGTACAACATTTCATAGAATCAGAATGTGAGGTCAAAAAGTCCGACTTCTACTCCAGATTCAACTCAAAAAGTTATGGCTCTGGGTCCGCAGCCATGATTAAAAGTGCACTCCAAACCATTACGAGCATCCATGTCTAAGGACATTTAATGATATATATGTATCATTAAAATGCTGTTAATAAATAAACTTTAAAGTAGTATTTTAAAATTTCTGAGACAGAACAAGTGACTCAGTTTTTGAAATATGTGTCTTATTTTAAAATTATTTTTACTTTTAAATAACACAGAATGTGGTCATTCAAAATTTGTGCTCAAAATAGTTTCAATTCTTTTTTATAAGGGGGGTGAGGGGCAAGGGTGGTTTTAGGGCGAGGGCACAGGGGCGCGAATTCCCCGAGAGGAAAATATTTACACTAGTAAAAATACACTTCAAATAAAATTGCATGTTCATGCAATTCTGAATTGGTATTCAAGCTTTGCACACTTCCTGAAAAATATTTCTGGATCCGCCCTTGGGCATAGTATATTTGTACAAATACATAACAAAAAACAAGTGCTTAGAATATATAATTCAATGCTTTAGAGAAATAAACTGACCATATTTTTAATAATAACATATATTAATTAAAGCTTTTAAACACAATTAAAAAATATATATGAATGTAATTACATATAACTTACTTAAACAGGCGCCAGTCGATTTTGTTTATGAAGATCTGAATGCTTAGTTATCCTATGTTTTTTTTTTTTTTAACATAATCATTATCAAAAATATCACGATATAAAGCACACTGTACTTTACTTTATATCTTGTGCTTTTGGCACCACCGATGTTCTTTTTAGGAAACATAAAGCCAAAAGAGAAATTAAACTTTTATAAACTACACAATGATATGCTATGCTGCCGTAACAAGAAAAAAAAAATGCCCACTATTCTAAACTCTGTCTAACTCACTGGCACAATGCACAATAACAAGTGTTGGAAAAGTGATGTATCGTTAAGAATTATCACTGACCTACTGAAAGGTTGATTTAGAATCATCGTTATTGTGTATTCACAGCAGTAATGCAGTTTGCGAATCACAGTAGGCCAGTTCCACTGCTTATATCAACGTAGAAACTAAGCACGTATTTACAAAGATGTTTCGACAAGCAATAACAAACCATGCCATGCTACTGTTGATAGTCTGTCAGCAGTCCGTGCAATATATTTCAAATGTAATCTCCCAGTGCCTTTCTATTCATATTCTTTTTTTTTTTTTTTAAACAATCAGCAAATGAGACCTTAGCATGTAAAAAGGACTTTCACTTTCAGCACTGCTCGTGCATTCACTTCAAAAATCCCCCCACAAACAATGGCGACGATAGGCGAAACACACATTTTCTTCTTCGGTCCAGACCACGTTTGTATTGTCACTTTTGGCTTGTTCCATAGTTATGCAACAAAAGAAGAAACCTAAAAAAGAAAGAAAGAATATGGTCCATTCTTTTGTCTTCATCTTGATGTCGCGCCAGGGAGTTAAAAGGGCTTTGTCTTGTGCATGGTTTCTGCTTCATTGATTGATTTTTAACTACGCCATAATGAAGAGGGATGGGTTGGGTGATCGAAAATGGCGAGACGGAGATGTTAAGTTTAGAAGCGGAGTCTCTTTTCGTGTGGATTTTCTTATGTATTTGTTACATTGTCATGGGTCGGTAGCCTACGCAGGGCAGTAACCAAGATAGAAGACTAGAGAGGGCTTTAGATCTATTTCAAGGACTTGGGGTTGACCATATTTAAGTACTAACCGCCTCCGGCGATCAGTTGGTTCGCCATCTTAACCCTTTGAGGCGAAACCCTTTCCCAATGCTGAAAAAAGGGCAGACGTTGCCATCGCTCGACTTAACTACCAGCAAGATGGCGGACGATCGAAACGTTCATCGCGTACCGCGCTGTGCACAGCCAGCTGTCGTCAAAAAAGGGTCTCTAGATCTCCGGTACGCGATGAACGTTTCGATCGTCCTCCATCTTGCTGGTAGTTTAGTCGATCGATGGCAACGTCTGCCCTTTTTTCAGCATTGGGCAATCTATCCAGCTGTTCTCGCATTCTTCCATTTTTCAGCTGATGTCAGTGCTCTTAAAAAGAATCGGGACCATTTTTTTACGGGAAATAACATGCTGAAAAGTAAAGGATTCTCGTGGAGCTATGTCCCCCGCAACTATTTTTTATAGAAATCAAATCTACTCTTCGTGACTGGCAACAGTCAAAACGTCAGAGTTTGGTGTTCCCAGAGCGGGAACACTGCACGTTAAAGGGTTAATAAATCTTGTTCGGGGAGAATCCTGTTTCTCACCGGCTTCCTTGACAATGAAATATGTCAGATTCTGAATGGAATTTAAAATTATGATTGTTAGATCAGTGGGGGCGGCCCTAGGGTAAGTGCCCCCCCCTGCTAACGTAAAAAGACGCCCCTTTTATGCTCTACTTAGTTTGTGAGTTCGAAATGACGCCCCGATGCGATGCCTACCTTGCTTACCGCGTCGGGCCGCCCCTGGTTACAAGAATAAGATGGTTTAATGAGAAAAATCTACAAAAAAGTACAAATTATTTTCGTCCTGTATTAATTCTGAAGAGCTTCTGGATATATTGGCCGTTATCAAAAAACAGAAAGAAAAAATTGTAAGAAAATCTGAAACACTTTCAGACTTTAAATACGAACTAAAGTGCAATGTATTAAAAGCGTATCATAATCCATGTGTCTTTCCTGTATCATTATTCATGAGTGTGACTAAACAAAATTAAAATTGATATTTCTAACCTCCTTTTTCTGGATGTAATGCTATACAAATGGAATGGGAAAAAGCTGCGCAGAAAAATGCACAATTCGAACTGAATGAAAGTCTCAAAAACTTATCCAGGTGTATTCTTTATCAATTCAGGCGTAGCAGACAATAAAATGACGTTTAGTCATTATTTTAGCATCATTTAACGATATTCTATAAGTTTGCGCCATCTGTCGACAGCTCTATAAAATAAAAACTCAATTGTATTCTTTTTCTTTTAGATAAAAGATAGATTTTTTTTGTATATTATAGGAACAGTATTTTTTTCGCGCAATAAAAAGTAGCCTATATGTTAATCCAGGACTTTAACTGTCTATTACAAATTTCATCAAAATCCGTCAAATTGTTTCAGCGTGAAAGAGTAATAAACATACATACAAACACTGACATTTATATATCAGTAGGATTATTTGTAATGGGAGAAAAAAAAAATCAACTTTTTTCCCTAGGGTATTTTTTCCCCTAGGGTATTTACTACGTTTAATGCCATACTCTATTATGATTTTTAACTAAATTATTCAAATATGTATTTCAAAAATCACTTGTGTGGTGGTTATTGTGTATGGACTTCATCTGAAGAAGTACGAAAATTGTTTCGCTCAAAACTCGTGCCCTAATTGACAAGCACCATTTATGTGCGTTATTTTACAATGTTTTAAATATTTCATTTTTTAAAGACCAGTTTCTTTTCGATGTTTTTTTGTTGATACATATTTGTAATTATTTTTTAATTTATATTTTGACTGGGGAAAGAAACTATATTGCTTTTATTGTGTATTTTTCTGTATTGTATGCAAGCTTTATAGTCTTAATTATTTCTGATTTTATTGTTCAATCAATGTTCAAATTAGTTCTTGCAGCTTGCAAAAGTATATTCAAGTATATTTTTATATTATTATTATTATTATGTATTTTTAAGACAAATTGATTAAGAATGTTATATACTTTATGACTAACTAATCTTTTATTACTATATTTATTTATTATCTGAGAATCTACCATTATTTTTAAGATTATTCGAGCTATAAACTGTTAATTAACGAAATTTTATTTGTATATTATTTTAATTTAGGCAAAATGAAATGAAATGAAATATATATCAACAACTTCGCTACGCAGTGACGTGTGTATAAAAATTATTTATGTGTTCGCAAGTGCATCATGGTCGATGTATTTGTCTTCCTTTTCTTATTATAATTTTAAACTGTCATGTGGAATTTATCGTTGCCTTTTTTGCCCCCCTTATTTTTCCACGTTACAACACTCACTTGTCGAATTTTCTATAAAATTTTACCTCGCTGACAATGCCGGCTGCTTTCACTTGCTGATATTCTCACGTTCTGTCGACTAGAAAATTTGCTTACTGCAAGAAAATTTCTGCTGAATTGGAAAGTTTCACTTTTTCCTCTCCCCTTTTTTGTTCGCTTTCATTTACTAAACTAGGATGTGTTCCGCCATGTCACAAGAATAATTTGCTCTTTTGGCTCAAGGAAATGTTTTCACTTTTATTTGCATAAAAATTGGATCGAAATTTCTTATGAAACTCCAAACAGACCCTTTCTCAGCACAATACTAAGAGTAGTGATGTTCTGTGCAAAAACTTATGCAAAGTCCGTTAAAAATATATAATAAAAATCTAAAATACTTATAAATTTGTGTTCTAGCGCTATATAGGGTGTCCCGAAAACGCTGATTTATGCGTTTATTCCTTAAATATTGATATGACTTAGACTTATCTAGACTTATGCAATAAATTACAAAGTTATACTTTGTAATATGTATGGTACGGAATTGTACCGTATTGATTAAACTTTTCAGGAGATTAAATCTAAATAAATACAAATTTTAAATTTTTATAGGTTTCCCGTACGAAAACAATTTCCAAACTGTAAAATGTACCCCATACATTAATTAGGTTATGTACAAAGTTTCAGCCTTTCATCATAAAAAGGCTCAGAGATACGTTTAAACGACGTTGGTGAGGGGTTATATAATACTAACAGTAGCAAAAGTGTAATGTATTTATTCAATTATTGTTTCCCTCTCCCCGTAATTTGTGAAAAACTCCTAAAGTGCGATCACCCACGCGTTCTCCCCCCCCCTCACCCCTTCGAGAGCCGTTGAAAAATGGTTTAAGTCAGCATATATATATATATATATATATTGTCAGCGTATAGCTGACATATATATGTCACATATATATGCCAGCATATAGCATACAGCTGGCTGTGGCGGCACAACCAGCTGTCGTCAAAAAAGGGTATAGATCTGTGGCACGCAATGAACGTTCCTATCGTCCGCCATATTTCTGGTAGTTAAGTCGAGCGATGACAACGGCTGCCCTTTTTTCAGCATTGGGCAAGCTATCCAGCTGTTCTCGCATTCTACCATTTTTCAGCAGATGTCGGTGCTGTTAAAAATAATCGTGACAACTTTTTTTTACGGGAAATGACGTGCTAAAAAGTAAAGGATTCTCGAGGAGCTATACCACCCGCAACTATTTTTATAGAAATCCAATCTATTCTTCGTGGCTGGCAACAGTCAAAACGTCCGAGTTTGGTGTTCCCAGAGCGGGAACACTGCACGTTAAAGGGTTAAGAAGTAATTAAATAATTAGTACAGATTCATGCAATATTTATCTGGAGAATGACTAACAAGTGTAATCTAACAAACTAAATAAACAATGACGCAACAAATCACGTGGGACCAAGACCTACGCTGCCCAACCACGCCTTAGCGACCATGGGCTCTTGGGTGCAGAAGCCTCGGCCAGTTGGTCCACCTGACTCGAAACCCCCAATGTTTAGTGCCCAAGCAAGCGCGGTCCTCATTTTACCGACCCATTCAAGGGATGGAAGGCTGAGTCAGCCTTGCCCAACCCGGGAATCGAACCCGGGACCTGTGCCACGGCAGCCCAGTTGCACTAAAGTCTTTCAAAAAATTTAATCAACGGGCCCTTTTCACTCCTCTCATTTGAAATAACACAGATTATCCCAAAACATTATTTTCCCTTTATTTTAACGTAATATAAATTATTTCAACCTGTAATATAACCTCTTTTTTGTGCTTTGTTGAATCCAACAAAATTTTTGTTGATATTTTGTTTAATTTCATAAAACAATTTTTAATTCAACAAAACATTTTTTACCGGGTATTTTCTGCCATCAGTGTCATTTAAACATACTATTATGATATTCTAACTGACATCAATCTGTTGTATAAACTTAACTTTTGAAATATATCGTTAAAGAATCATAGGTTAGCTAAATTTTGTTTTATCCATCGGTTTCGAGGTTTGAAAAAAAAAAAAAAAAAAAAACTAAAGGTTTTAAAAAAAGGATAGCCGTCTAATCATTTCTGCAAATATTCGAGACGGCAGATCTATTTATAAAACTTTTTTTTTCTTTCTGAAAAGGAGAAATTACAAGGAGAATAGATCTTTTGTGCTGTTCAAAAAGAATAAAAACGTCTGCCTGTAAAGAAAAGAAAAAAAAATCCATTTTTTTAATATTTTTGCTATATAGACTTTTTTCAGTTGAAGAATTTAATAATCCTGTCTTAGAATTCGACAAAAAGAAAAAAAGAATGAGTGTTCTGTTTAAAGAATACATAATCTTACCATTTTTAACTGTGCTGGAACTGCATTAGAGTTTAATAGTTGTCAAGATTGGTACCTTAACTAAATTAATTTTTTTTATGACTGCGATAAACATGGAAAGCATTAAAACTTCTATTTTTAAATTTTATAGTTTTGACTTAAAAGAATTTTTAAAAAAAAAGCCATAAATTAGAATAAAAATATGCAAGCATGAAAGAATTAAAGACCAATTTAAGTATGTTATGTATTTAATTAGTTCACTCAATTGAGTTAATGAAGTTAGTTCTAATTGTTCCTTTGAAGGTGTACTAGTTGCTTTTCTCTATCGTGTTATAAGAGGGGGGAGGGGGAGATTATTTTTTGTGACATTGCAAAACATACTACACGATGCAGGTTTAAAACTGTACTTTATATTCGATTTAATTAATTACTTTTTACAAAACTTAAATTTTTATAAATACTGTAGGAATGACTAAAATGTATTAAATGTCGCTATTTTTGAAAAAAAAAAATGTTTAGCTCTTTAATAACTGAATTTAGTATTTAGCTATTGAACTCTTAATTCTATTGTGTAAATGCATAGAATAAAATAGATTATATATCATTTTTTAACGTATTTTATTCTTATTTTTATATTTATGTCCGCAGTGCGTTGACTTTTATTGGATATACGCATAGAATTTGTTATTTCTTCGTAGCGAAGTGATTTAATGTTTAATAAATAAAATATGAGATTAATTATAAGAAATTAATACATGAATGAGATAAATTCTTGTATTAAAAATTAGTGAAAATAGTTAAATATTTCCATTATAATATTAACCTATAATATATTTGCATATTTCTTAATTTCTTTTTTGGGAAAACATAAAATATTGTGTGTACTATGCGTGGGAATTGCTAAGAATATTATTACTTGCGTGTGTGCATACAGTGAATTAACACTCAATTAATTTGTCTAGCCCCCCCCCCCCAAATCTTCGAATTCAAATAATGTGTGGTATCATATTGCTTGCTTACCCAATGAACAGTCAGTGATAGACAAGAAGGAAAATTTTAATTGCAACGATTTTACGACTGCACTGCTATAACGGTACATGTTTACGCAGCTATACTAGACACCATGTTTCGTTGTTTATATATATTATAGGTAGTGTGATCCTTAATTGTAAGTGCAAAATTTAAGGGGAAGTAGAACACATAACAAGGAATAAAAATTGCATTGCAATATGGGGTCGGAAACGTCTTCTTCGCATAGGCGTAGAGTTATATGGGCCCGTGGGGCTCGAGCCCCCCCAATAAATTGTGAATAGGGGCTGAGCCCACCCAATAATTTACCACTAAATACAGAAAACTAATTTATACTGACATAAAAAAAGTATTTTATGCCATTTACAAACGTTTAAAAAAAACCTTTACTTGTACTTTTAAAAATTTTCTTCTTTTGGTTTCAATCATGATTTAGTATTCATTGTGACGCCATGTAACACACAATGTTACTAATAAGCTGCTCTCGCCAGGCTCTGGTTAATTAAAATCAGATTATGTAATGAAGAAAAGTTCAGATGTGTCTAAAATGCACTATCTCATCGAAAATGTTTTTTTCTCCTATTGGATTTTTTTCTTTGCTTCTATTTTTAACTTATAACATGGCAGAAAGATACTAACATGGATACTTACCTTGCATAGGTGTAGAATTCTATGGACCCATAGAGCTACTTTATGGGCGCCTCCAATAATTTACACTTATACATAGTAAGTCATAGCTGCCAACTACTACGGAATATAATTAACCACTTTTTGTAAACAGTATATTTTTAAATTATTTTTTTCAAAATAGTAACCAGCTCGAGCGCGCAGCACAAAAATTTTGCTAAATTTTAAGCCGAAAAATCATGTAAAAAAAGTGGTTAATTCTATTCCGTACTAGTTGGCAGTTAAGAGTAAGTTATATGTACGTGAATCAGTGGCGTAGCCAGAAATTTTTCATGGGGAAGGGGGTGGGGTACGACTTCTGCAACTCACATATATGTATACGGTAAAAAATTCCTCATGGGGGGTATAACCCCCTAACCCCCCCCTTGGCTACTCCACTGACGTGAATATATGTGGTTGTGGGGCCCGGCCCCCCCAATAATTTTGAAAACTTTACGCTTATGCTTCTTCGTGTAGCTGTTAATAATCACTTTGGAACAAGTGCTGAAATAATAGCGAGATTCCCGACTCTTGCTCATAAAAATTTAATATATCTTTCACAAAAAATACTGACTAAAATTGTTAGTTTAAGAGTTCCATTTCATTTCGTGGATGAAATTTTTGGAGACTTGTTTATGGAACTTGGTTAAGAAATTAGACTCGAACACTTCAACACTTTTTCTTTTAAAGTGATTAGTAATAGGTAAAAGAAAATGGAGTTTTCGACCCCACATTGCTGTGTGATTCTGATTCTTTATTATGTGCCCTATCTCCCCTTAAAATATGTCCCAAAAATTATGGGACACTCTGTACGTATATTTCATTAAAAAAAATCTGGAGTGACTCCACTCGACTTTCCGAACACTTACGATTAAGATCATTACCAAGCATTTAAATAAATTTTAATCGATGAATCATTCAAACATATATACCAAATTGAAACTCAATCGAATGCACCGTTTAAACTTTTGCCCTTTTTCAAGAATTTCTCCCCATATGCCATTATGACATAATATAAAATAAAGTTTTGTCGTAGCCCTGTAGGAGAACTATAAGTCCTATACACACCAAAATCAATACCGGTCTTAGGATGGTGGTTTATAACATGTATACCCAATTTGAGCTGAATCGAATGTATCGTTTAAACGCTAGCGCACTTTCAAGAATTTCCCCCGATAGGCCATAATGTAAAAGAAATCTTTGTCGTATCCCTGTAGAAAAACTATAAGTCCTATGCACACCAAAATCAATAACGGTCTTGTGACGGTGGTTTATAACATGTATACCCAATTTGAGCTCAATCGAATCTACCGTTTAATCGCTAGCGCACTTTCAAGAAATTCCCCCCATAGGCCATAATGTAAAAGAAATCTTTGTCGTAGCCCTGTAGGAGAACTATAAGTCCTATACACACCAAAATCCATACCGGTCTTGCGACGGTGGTTTATGACATATATATCCAATTTGAGCTCAATCGAATGCTCC
Source organism: Cheiracanthium punctorium (assembly GCA_038373885.1). Taxonomy (NCBI): domain Eukaryota; kingdom Metazoa; phylum Arthropoda; class Arachnida; order Araneae; family Cheiracanthiidae; genus Cheiracanthium; species Cheiracanthium punctorium. The sequence goes on along the minus strand of JAWZYV010000718.1, from coordinate 473,019 downwards.
GTTCAGGAGCTATCGTGTTCACTCACATACACACAAACACACACACACACACACACACACACACACACACACACACACACACACACACACACACACACACACATCCATCTCGTAAAAATAGCACAAATGGATTCAGAAGCCCTCAAAACGTGTAAAAACACCAAAATCTCGAAGTCGAATTTTTTCATGATTGCAATACTTTCCTTACATGGTACATGTTCGGAAAGTAATAAAGTGTCATTGGTATTTCTGTGAATGAGTCATGTGTCACAGTGTTAAAGGAAATTAAATAGCTTTTTTAATTAATTACATCATCAGGGGAAAAAAAGCAGCCCCAGAAGGACACTTAGCACGCATTTCACAGAACTTAAAGACGCTCGAACTAATTACGTTAAAAAATCGATTTTTCGCCTCCCAAAATCTAGAAATAATGAAGAACATTATTACAGTTTTTTTTTTAACTTTCGTTTTTCGTAAAAAGTTGGATTTAAGATTGTTTTTTTTCTTCCCCTCTCTTATCCATTTTTTAATATTTTCAAGAATGTTATATTTCTTTTTTTACTCCCTAATATTAAGTTATAAGAGGAAACTACTTAGATTTTTTTTAAAGTAAAATATATGAATGAATCAACTCCCCAGTTAAGATACCGCCGTTATTTTACGATGTCTACTCTCTTTAATAGGGTCAAAATAGTGTAACCGGAGGCGGGGAAAATGTCTATTGATTTTGAATGTCGTCCAACTCGGGAAAGGAATCTTTCTTATCCCTGTATAAAAAAAAAGGGGGAGGGAGTTTTATTTTTTTTTTGTGACCTTTATCACAGCCGAAAATTGCGGTCATTTTCTTCTTTTAAAGTTTAATCTGTGGAGAAAAAAAAAGAACGTAAACGAAAAGAACTTTGGCAATGTCAGACTTTTTTTTTTCCTTCTTGTTCGCGACAGAAGTTTTATTTTTTGAGTAATGATGTATTAGTGAAGTGATGCTTTCATCCGATTTCGAGAAAGGCCAATTCCTATTACTGACGCAGTAAGTGTACTCTGTGATATGGACTTGGCGGAAAACGGAACAGCTGTTCAATAGCAAGGATTGCGTCTCTATTTCTGATAGCGAGGAAAGGACTGGGATGAATAGCGAAGATTAAAAAAAAAATCTGGAGTGACTCCACTCAACTTTCCGAACACTTACGATTAAGATCATTACCAAGCATTTAAATAAATTTTAATCGATGAATAATTCAAACATATATACCAAATTGAAACTCAATCGAATGCACCGTTTAAACGCTTGCGCACTTTCAAGAATTTCTCCCCATATGCCATTATGCCATAATATAAAAGAAAGTTTTGTCGTAGCCCTGTAAGAGAACTATAAGTCCTATACACACCAAAATCAATACCGGTCTTAGGATGGTGGTTTATAACATATATACCCAATTTGAGCTCAATCGAATCTACCGTTTAAACGCTAGCGCACTTTCAAGAAATTCCCCCCCATAGGCCATAATGTAAAAGAAATCTTTGTCGTAGCCCTGTAGAAAAACTATAAGTCCTATACACACTAAAATCAATAACGGTCTTGCGACGGTGGTTTATGACATATATATCCAATTTGAGCTCAATCGAATGCTCCGTTCAGGAGCTATAGTGTTCACTCACATACACACATACATACATACATCTCGTAAAAATAGCATAAATGGATTCAGAAGCCCCCAAAACGTGTAAAAACACCAAAATCTCGAAGTCGAATTTTTTCATGATTACAATACTTTCCTTACTTGGTACATGTTCGGAAAGTAAAAAGTTTGAGAAATGCATTTCACTTCATTAATTCACTGTTTTCAAATACAGTTGAGCCTCCCTTTAATGAAATCTCCCACTAATAAATTTTGTCCCCGCAGTGCTGCCGGATCCAGTGCGCTACAATTTTTAAACCAAATTTATTATCATATTTAAATTTAACTGTAACTTTAGTCGCATGTCGAGTATAGCCCGTCATTGTGCTGTATGGCATGAAAAGCCAATGACGAGCTGTACTCGTCATTTTACCAGTAGGGGTTAAAACGTCTAGAGTGTTTATTAGAAAAATTAAATAGTTCTACCTGTGCGAACGGTGTGTGACCTCCCTATCCCCTCCCCCTTGGCTTTGCCACTGATGCATATAGCACATTCTTTTAAACAGTGGCCTCACCATGGCACAGTTGTTATGTCACTGAAAATGGTAGACGGCCGAAGTGTGAAGGTCCCGGGCTCGGGTCCCATTGCGCGGCTGTCCATCTAACAGTCTGGAGATTTGGTAGGTTTTCTCCAGAAGTAACGTGACGTTAGAGCCCTTTAGAAAGTCCTCCTACCAAGCCACCCACCCCGCATCCTTGGCAGATCGCCCTAGTGTTAGCGTTTCCTTAATCATACAAATCAAATCAATCTTTTAAACAATTTTGAAAGTTAAAAAAAATAAAACTTTGCTGTTCGAGTCTCGTCAGGGGGAGATCCCCCTGAACCTCCCTAATTTTTTAATTTTCTTATTGCCATATTAAAACGATATTAATTGACTTTGTCATTTTATCGATCATCTTTCGCGTATTTCGCCCGGTAATCCTCTGTTGAAATTTTTAGGATTGTGACCTATTTATAGAAAAATACATGTTTAGCATATTCTACAGCTTACGAAATAGTGTAACAATAGATTAAAGCTGTTGTGAACTAATAGTATTTAAATACATGTAAAATTATGTCGCATACTTTTATGTCGCTTTTTTATGTCGCATTTTTCAATAAAGGGTGTAGAGAGATAAAATGACATAGTCATTAAAAAGTAAGTAAATATCTGAAAGTAAGAGATCGGGACGAGAAATATTTTAAACATTTACTAAAATGCATGTTTGACTATACGACATGATATTCCACGTAAACGTGGAAAAAGACTCCAGCTGTATATTAGCGCGTGAGATTTTTCTCCTTCCTGTAAAACCACTTTCTCCTTCACGGTCGAGCTCGTGCTAGGAAACATCTGCTTGAAGCAATCGTGACGTAATCGAGAGAAGGCGGCGGCGTTGGCTTAGGCAACGATTTCTTTTTTTAAAGAAAGTCGGAAAACTGTGAAATATTATTCAGATTAAAAAATAAATCTCGGCTGTTCGAGCCTCGTCAGGGAAGACCCCCCTGAACCCCCCTAATTATTTAGTTTCATTATTGCCATATTAAAACAATATTAAGGACTATGTCATTTTATCGCTCATCTTTCGAGTATTCCGCCTGGTAACCCTATGTTGAAATGTTTATGAGTGTAACCTATTTATAGAAAAATACATGGGATGCCTATTCTGCAGCTTACGAAATAGTGTAACAATAGATTAAAGCTGTTGTGAACTAATAGTATTTAAATATATGTAAAAAATACATGTGAAGCATATTCTACAGCTTACGAAATAGTGTAACAATAGATTAAAGCTGTTTTGAACTAATAGTATTTAAATATATGTAAAAAAATACATGTGAAGCATATTCTACAGCTTACGAAATAGTGTAACAATAGATTAAAGCTGTCGTGAACTAATAGCATTTAAATATACTAAAAAAAATACATGTTTCGCATATTCTACAGCTTACGAAATTTTTTAAGAATAGCTGTTGTGAACCAATAGTATTTAAATACATGTAAAATTATATCGCTTTTTATGTCGCTTTTTTATGTCGCATTTTTGGGACACATTTTTCAAAAAGGGTGTGGAGAGATAAAATGACATAGTCATTAAAAAAAATTTTGTTTTCATTCACTCACCAGTAAAGATGTTGACGTTTTCAAAACAAATTTGAAGTGTGATTGTGCTATTTCGGTTTGTCTGTCTGTAGATGTTACCGTCGCTCGGCACTGATTGCAACAAAATTTACTTGTTTTGTTCTAATGTCCTATAGACCATGTATACAGTATTGAAAATGGTGTGTATGAAAATAAATAGTTTTTACTTCTTTTGTACAAACGAAAGGAAGTATCGTGATTCTCGAAAAAAGCTTTTTGGCACTAAGATTTTGATAGACCTTGAGTCCATTTTGACGAACTTTGGAGTGAAATGTGGGTAGGTACTGTCTGACTGCGTTTAGCATGAAAATTTGGCAAGCTGCCAGTAAAGGTGATTTCGAATGAACTGGTCGAGGACGGGGAAAGCAAGCGGAGTGAATGCCCTTCTTTAGCCTTGTTCATTTCTATGTGATTGTGCATAGTTATTGTGCTTATATTTATTCAATTTCATTTGATAATATAAATCGTTATTTCTTGAAAACTCCATTTGAATAATTTAGCGGCAAGCGCACATCTGACTGGGAGCCTCAACAACTAATGCAAGTGCCGGTGTCCGCCTTTAGTCGTAAACCCAAGTAAGGTCGGCATCCAGTTCACTCTGATTCTGTGTTCCACATAATATATTATTTCTAGAAAATGCTTACAGATGACTAATGGCGCAAGTAGTAGAAAAAGGAGAGTTCACCTCAGGGGCAGCCCATGTTAATTGTGGGCAGCCCTGGGCAACTGTATAACTGCTGTCCCTATGCTGAGCGGGGAAGGGGGGCGTGGTCGGACCGGATGTGGGGAGCGGATGCTAAGACCGGAAGTTCGAAGGGTTGATAAGAATTTTTTTCCTTTTTTCAAATAAGGGGACTTGTAATTTTTTCAGACTTTAAGATATTTTACAAATAAGGAGACTTGTAATTTTTTTCAGATTGTGACATATTTTTGAAATAAGGGGACTTGGAAATTTTTTTTCAGATTGCGATATATTCTCTCATGAAAAATAAGGGACTTTAACATTTAGTATCAAAATAAGCGACTTTGACATAATTTTTCGAAGTTTATTTTTTTTTATTTATTTAGTTTTCTTTACCATTTAGTAATAGAACCAATGCAAATTGAATAAATGCTGTTTAATACATACTTCTAATGTTTAGCTAATTTTTGTATACCGTTTAAGATTATAGCATATATTTAATAAGTAACAGTTTACTAGAATATTAAAGTAGGGTTTAGGATACCCATACATTTTCTACAAATTTCTTCTACTGTTAGGGAAGTGAGAAAATTATACCATAGAAAGATTTTAGCAGCTATAGTTTTTACAAATAATGATTTAGATAGTGTATGAACTTTTTTATCTAAACATTTTTTTTTTCCTTAAGAGATTTTTACCCAAGTTTTAATTTTAAGTTAAATAAGTAATTTTAGAACAAATATTTTTTTAACCAACAGTTTTAATTTTAAGTTAAATAATTTTACAACAAATATTTTTTTAATTAATTTTACAACAAATATTTTTTTTAATCAAGAGTTAATTTATTTTTTAACCAAGTTTTAATTTTAAGTTAAATAATTTTACAACAAATACATTTCTAAATTTATTTTTTTAACCAAGTTTTAATTTTAAGTAAATAATTAATTTTACAACAAATTTTTTTTAATCAAATGTTTTTAATTTATCAAGAAAAAAAAATTTTAATCACGTGTTTTTAATTTTTAGCTAATTTTTTGTATACCGTATTTTTGTTAAGTAGCCGTTTAACATTAAAGTAGGATACCCATACATTTTCTACAAATTTAATCTACTGTTAGGCAAGTGAGAAAATTATAGCATAGAAAGATTTTTACAAATAATGATATAGTCTTATATTCTATTGCGAGAAAATCACTTTAACCATATACCCCCCAAAACTCAAGTTTTGATATACGAAATGTGTGAATACGCGTTAGATCCCCTTAGAAAGTCCTCCTACCAAGGCACCCCTCATCCTAAGCAGACACCCCCGCGTGCAGGTTTGCCTTAAAGCACAAACAAAGTATTTATCTAAACATTTTTTCTTACCCACACATTTTTGATAAATCTTAGGCAGCGATTATACTAGTTTATATTTTCTATAGATCAATTAGAGAAAAAATTACATTTTTAGTAATCCTACAAAATATTTTTACTGTATATCACAAGTAGAGTAACTTGATTTATAGAATTTCAATACGATACGAGTTAGATTGTTTATGTGCAACACTCATTGCAGTTTGACTATGAAAGCATAATTTTATACATGCATTAATATTTTTAGAGGTATGCACTTAACCTATTTTATAGAAAGGTGAGCATAAACTTTTAGACTAGATAGTACTATTGTTAGAAAGTTGAACTATTGGAAATAAAAATTGAAGATCCGTTTTAGCACAGTTTTATACCGCACGGATATAAAATATCTTTCATCTACTTAGATAGTTTAAATCACAAATCATTACTTAAACTAAAAAATACAAGGTTTTTACTTACGTGAAGGGACATCTTCGAGTCTCTGGACAAAGTACCAACATCTATACGGCTAGCAAGACCGGAAAATCGAATAATGATTTAAAATACATTATCCCTAATTCCCGGTCCAACTAGCACATGTTCATTAATTCTTAATCTTGGCTGAAAATATTAATAATATTTTGACACTAAAAACAAAATAACACATTTGAAGATATTAAACGCTTTAAAAGTACTTTTTTCTTATAACAATTTATCAGATTCACAATGCTATTTTATGTAGGATAAAATTAGTTAGCAAGCGAAAATTTAATCTTAGTTAGAATTTACTGAAATACAAATACCATGCATGCCTTATTTTCTATTTGGAGAAAGCCCTCAAACCCCAGTTTTTGTATACAAACTGCATAAAGTACTTCTACCGATAATGCTATTAATATTAATTACACTGGATTACCAACTTAAAATTTCGCAAAACACCAAAATACAGAAAAACATACATTAACAAAAAAATCACACTTAAAAGTACAACACATCAAAAGTGCAACTATAAGAACCACATAATTATTTTCAATTAGAATTACGGTATCAACTTATATGTAACTAAAATAATAGAAAATATTACACTTACCCTATACTTGTACACGCGAGAGGTGAAAATAATAAAAATACATAATAATTCACAAAAGAATGATTGAAGTAAAATCCACGTGCCTGTGATATTGCTGATAACAGAAATTTAGAGATAAGAGAGTGCCTTGAGGCTCTACAGAGCCGGTACAATAAAAGTTGGCCAGTTTGCCGATAAGATAAAACCAGGGAGGGTGCTAGGGGTATGCAATTGGGGACACGTGTTTCATTCTGCGTTCAAAAATGGGGACTTACGGATTAAGATCATGTTAGATTAAAGCCATTTCAATAAAAATCTATCCTTTTTTTTTTTGTAAACATGGGCATTATATCCTAAATTAAAATATCAAAGTTAAGCTACAACGATTAATATATTTTACGTAGTTTAGGAAACTAATGAATCATTAAATTAATTTCTGTGAAACAATTAGCAAAGAGCATTATACTAAAACAAATTATTTTTGCTAAGTTTTGATAAATAACAGTAATAAATTATAGGCATTGCAGATGAATGAGTATTCACGTATAAAATAGGTATTAAAATTATTGTTTAAAACAATTTTTACAATAATAAACTAAAATTTTTATTTAATAAAGTCATAAACTAAAATTATTAATGAAAACTTGTTAATAAATTAAACATATCAAAATTTTTACACTCAGTTTTTTTATATACTTAAATTTTACAAAGATATCCTTTTAATAAATTCATAAACTAAAACAATTTTTACAATAATAAACTAAAATATTTATTTAATAAAGTCATAAACTGAAATTATTAATGAAAACTTGCTAATAAATTAAACTGATTACTCTAAAAGATAGCTAATCGCAACATATATCAGAAAAATATAAGCAATTATAATACCTGAAAAATAACGGACAACACTCTTGTTGCATGCGGACAAAACATCGTTCTGCTCGGCTAAAGAATTCTTAGGTATCCGTTGCAGGAGAACTTACCTACGCCCAACCTACAAACTCTACAAATTTAACGGCAACTGATTTTCTCTTATCAGGTATCACAGATCAGATAAGAGATAAGGAAGTGACATGCGCAGAAGACACGTGATAGTGACGTGTGCAAATCTGTGTTGATTGAATATCCGGTAGGTTTGTTGGCAGGATGTACATTGAGTGGCAACTCTGTGTAACAGGCTAAGACAAGTTAGATGATGCAATATCTACTGGGTTGAGGAAGGTAGAGGGCGCTTGGGTAATCACGTGATTTTTTAAAGAATCAGTAAAGACATTTTAGTTAGATAAAGTGGCCAGGTGTGTGTTGCGGGACTCTCTTTACACTGTGTGCGCCTATACTTAAGACGTGTGTTTTAATTGATTTTTCGCCGAGTTTCAAAAATGTCTTTGCTTGAATCGATCGAAAATAACTTTAACATTGAATACACTCCCGAGTTTTATACTCAAAGTGATGCCGATGTGTTGCTGCAAGAAATAATACAATTGCCTTTAGATGTAAAGCCTCTGCAAAGTATTGAAAAGAAAATTTCCCCCGAGTTTTATACTGAAAGTGATGTTGACGTGCTACAGCAAGAATTGTTTCAGTTACCCCTGCAAAGTAGTGAAAAGAAAATTTCCTCGACCCGTAAAGTAATTACTTTTGCTGATGAAGGAATCAATTACAGTTTACCTGGAGCAACAGTCTCTGTTTACTCTTGGATACCCATTTTGCAAAAAATACGTGAAGATCTACAGAAAGTGACAAATTATGAATTTAATATGGTGCAAGTGAACTTTGGCTCTGAAGAACAACCTAAAATTGAAGACGGCAACTACGAAGATTTTAATCTAGACCTATCATCAGGTGTATGCATTCTAAGTTTTGGATCTAAACGAACTTTGGATTTTAAACCAGCGAACTGTGAAACCGCTACCATTAAATTAGAACATGGCTCAATGTGTAAGATATATCCCCCAACCAACAAACTTTTAACGCATGGTATTCCTTCTGAACCTTATGTGACAGACCCGCACATTAACCTAACATTTGCCAAAATGTACATTTATGAGCCTTCCCCGAAAAGGGCAAAGTTGGACAATTGGACGGACGATCTTTACCATAGCTTATATGCTTCTGTAAATAGTACATGGCACTTGGAAAGACTTATCTACGTTTCACTTCACGATGAAAGAACTGACTTGAAGATCTATATTAGACAATTTATTCAGAATGCCCAATTAGACTATATACCAACCGGTCAGGGAGTCGTGATGAACCCTTCCACATGGATCGAATTTATTGTAAAACTATTAGATTTTAATATAGGTCATAGCAATAGCTCTTTTATTTGTAATAATCAATTATCTGTATTTAATGATGATGGAAAATGCATCTTACAACAAATTTACAAAACCGGAGATTCATTCACGTTAAATCCAATTTCCTTAACACTTTTAAATGATCAAGTAAAAAAACTTTGCGAAATGAGAAATGAAATATTGGAATGCATTTTAAAAACGCTATATACGACGACCCTACCCCATTTAATTTTAAAATTAAAGCCGCAAAAATGTAACCGCGAACCCCATTGTACTTATGATGAGGCTAAACAACAATTAATGGATATAGTACATCAGGAAATTTTTAAAAACATAGGCCGGGTTCAAGATCATCCTTCGCAAAGGATACATGCTTGCTCGAATAGAACACATGTTGATGAGAGAGAGGGTCTTATAAGTAGTAAAGCATGGTTTATGGTCGACATGTCGTATATTGCAAGAGAGATATGCGAGAACAAATGTACTTGTCATTATGACGGAGAATTTTTTTCAAACATTTTCATTGAAGACTATATGAAGTATCTTCAAAATGTGCTATTTAATACATTTTTTCAACCGTTTTCAGATTTTGCTAATTCTAAGGATGGCAAAACATGTGTAATTATGTGATGTTATTGGTGTATAACTAGTATTGCGATTGTAAAAAAATATATTAAAACCATTGTGATTATGTAGAAAAGGTATGCTTGCTTCTACAACAGTAAGATTTGGCTGACTTGTGCATGCTTAGTTAAAGAATACTCATTGAAAAGTTATTATTTTCTTAATTGTGTAAATAGTTTGTGTAATTTAAAATATATTTTTGTAAATAAATAAGTTTAAATATGAAAACTTTTCTGTGTTTTCTTTATGTGTATGTGTGTGTTGATTACTTGCAAAATAAAAATCTATGAAATTTTACTGAAGCAAAAAGTGGTAAAGTTAGACATGTTTTAAGGTTCTCGTGTCGTGTTTTATACTTATCTTTTATACACTACAAGGTAAAAAGTTACAAATTTAACAAAATTTATTGAAGCATGTACTATGGAAACATTAATCTACTACATAGAAATAAAATGTTCTGATTAAAATCATAAACTTAAGTGTAATAGGTAAATTGAGTTACATGAGAATTCACAAAGTATTAATTTTTTTATAAAATGAACTTGGCTAAAAAAGTAAGTTTCCATAATTTTATAACTTAATCGATTTTACATGTTTTTCAAAAATAAAGTTAAGTGAGATAAAGAAACTTAGTATTTTTAAATAAAGATTTTTTGAGGTATTCTTTAATGTAAAGATCTTACCACATTTTACTTGAAGTAACAGAATATTTTAAATCAGACACTATGTTTTTAAAACATCAGAGTATTAACTTAGCATATTTTTATTAAGTAATGGGCTTGAATATTTTTATAAGAAATATCAACTAAGTGCACATATTACACATTTTACTGATTAAGATGGTTATGCTTACAAATTTTAAATAAATATGCTCTTACTTTTATACATGTTACTTGTTCAAACTAAGTGTACTTTTGATTTGTATACGTTTATGAGTTCTCATAAGTTATGAAATTATTTCTCGAAAGGAACTTAGCTATTAGAACTTTGTAAATTTTGTAGAAGTAGTATGCTTAACATGTTTTTCATGAAATGGATTTAAATTTGGTATAGAAATAATCAGTTATTTTTGCATAGATGTATAAACTTATCTTTATGTAAACCATAACTAATTAAAAGTAACATAATTTATGTCTATACAAAGTGAGGGACTTAAACTATTTTTCAGAATTATCAAGTAAAGGATTTTACAAAATACTTAGTAAACTGCATTAATAGATTGTAAGTTGTAATTTTTTTCTGTTAGAAGTTTTGCACATTGCTATATTTTATGTTCTGATAAGTCGTTGAATATATTCTTTAAATAAACTAACAGATCTGTACTTTGAAAATTTCATTGAAGTGTTGAACTTTGGTATTTTTCGAATGTTACGAACTTGATACATTTTTTTCTGAAGTGCTAGATATGTGAAATTGTCTTTTTAGAAACATTGAATTATTCAACTTAGTACATTTCAGTTACTCTTTCAAGATAACGGACTTAGAATTTTTTTACAAATAGCAAGCTAGTAACTTGCTAAACGTGCTTCTTGCAAATATTTTTAAATACTTAATTTATTATATTTTAATTTGTTTATTTCTTTTTAGTAGTTACAACTTTGATAATTTTTAAGAACAGTATTTAAAAATATTTGCAAGAAGCACGTTTAGCAAGTTACTAGCTTGCTATTTGTAAAAAAATTCTAAGTCCGTTATCTTGAAAGAGTAACTGAAATGTACTAAGTTGAATAATTCAATGTTTCTAAAAAGACAATTTCACATATCTAGCACTTCAGAAAAAATGTATCAAGTTCGTAACATTCGAAAAATACCAAAGTTCAACACTTCAATGAAATTTTCAAAGTACAGATCTGTTAGTTTATTTAAAGAATATATTCAACGACTTATCAGAACATAAAATATAGCAATGTGCAAAACTTCTAACAGAAAAAAATTACAACTTACAATCTATTAATGCAGTTTACTAAGTATTTTGTAAAATCCTTTACTTGATAATTCTGAAAAATAGTTTAAGTCCCTCACTTTGTATAGACATAAATTATGTTACTTTTAATTAGTTATGGTTTACATAAAGATAAGTTTATACATCTATGCAAAAATAACTGATTATTTCTATACCAAATTTAAATCCATTTCATGAAAAACATGTTAAGCATACTACTTCTACAAAATTTACAAAGTTCTAATAGCTAAGTTCCTTTCGAGAAATAATTTCATAACTTATGAGAACTCATAAACGTATACAAATCAAAAGTACACTTAGTTTGAACAAGTAACATGTATAAAAGTAAGAGCATATTTATTTAAAATTTGTAAGCATAACCATCTTAATCAGTAAAATGTGTAATATGTGCACTTAGTTGATATTTCTTATAAAAATATTCAAGCCCATTACTTAATAAAAATATATGCTAAGTTAATACTCTGATGTTTTAAAAACATAGTGTCTGATTTAAAATATTCTGTTACTTCAAGTAAAATGTGGTAAGATCTTTACATTAAAGAATACCTCAAAAAATCTTTATTTAAAAATACTAAGTTTCTTTATCTCACTTAACTTTATTTTTGAAAAACATGTAAAATCGATTAAGTTATAAAATTATGGAAACTTACTTTTTTAGCCAAGTTCATTTTATAAAAAAATTAATACTTTGTGAATTCTCATGTAACTCAATTTACCTATTACACTTAAGTTTATGATTTTAATCAGAACATTTTATTTCTATGTAGTAGATTAATGTTTCCATAGTACATGCTTCAATAAATTTTGTTAAATTTGTAACTTTTTACCTTGTAGTGTATAAAAGATAAGTATAAAACACGACACGAGAACCTTAAATCTTGACCAAGTATGTTAACTTTACCACTTTTTGCTTCAGTAAAATTTTATAAATTTTTATATTGCAAGTAATCAACACACACATACACATAAAGAAAACACAGAAAAGTTTTCGTATTTAAACTTATTTATTTACAAAAATATATTTTAAATTACACAAACTATTTACACAATTAAGAAAATAATAACTTTTCAATGAGTATTCTTTAACTAAGCATGCACAAGTCAGTAATATCTTACTGTTGTAGAAGCAAGCATGCCTTTTCTACATAATCACAATGGTTTTAATTTTTTTTTTTTTACAATTGCAATACTAGTTATACACCAATAACATCACATAATTACACATGTTTTGCCATCCTTAGAATTAGCAAAATCTGAAAACGGTTGAAAAAATGTATTAAATAGCACATTTTGAAGATACTTCATATAGTCTTCAATGAAAATGTTTGAAAAAAATTCTCCGTCATAAATACATGTGCATTTTTTCTCGCATATCTCTCTTGCAATATACGTCATGTCCACCATAAACCATGCTTTACTACTTATAAGACCCTCTCTCTCAACAACATGTGTTCTATTCGAGCAAGCATGTATCCTTTGCGAAGGATGATCCTGAACCCGGCCTATGTTTTTAAAAATTTCCTGATGTACTATATCCATTAATTGTTGTTTAGCCTCATCATAAGTACAATGGGGTTCACGGTTACATTTTTGCGGCTTTAATTTTAAAATTAAATGGGGTAGGGTCGTCGTATATAGCGTTTTTAAAATGCATTCCAATATTTCATTTCTCATTTCGCAAAGTTTTTTTACTTGATCATTTAAAAGTGTTAAGGAAATTGGATTTAACGAGAATGAATCTCCGGTTTTGTAAATTTGTTGTAAGATGCATTTTCCATCATCATTAAATACAGATAATTGATTATTACAAATAAAAGAGCTATTGCTATGACCTATATTAAAATCTAATAGTTTTACAATAAATTCGATCCATGTGGAAGGGTTCATCACGACTCCCTGACCGGTTGGTATATAGTCTAATTGGGTATTCTGAATAAATTGTCTAATATAAATCTTCAAGTCAGTTCTTTCATCGTGAAGTGAAACGTAGATAAGTCTTTCCAAGTGCCATGTACTATTTACAGAAGCATATAAGCTATGGTAAAGATCGTCCGTCCAATTTTCCAACTTTGCCCTTTTCGGGGAAGGCTCATAAATGTACATTTTGGCAAATGTTAGGTTAATGTGTGGGTCTGTCACATAAGGTTCAGAAGGAATACCATGCGTTAAAAGTTTGTTGGTTGGGGGATATATCTTACACATTGAGCCATGTTCTAATTTAATGGTAGCGGTTTCACAGTTCGCTGGTTTAAAATCCAAAGTTCGTTTAGATCCAAAACTTAGAATGCATACACCTGATGATAGGTCTAGATTAAAATCTTCGTAGTTGCCGTCTTCAATTTTAGGTTGTTCTTCAGAGCCAAAGTTCACTTGCACCATATTAAATTCATAATTTGTCACTTTCTGTAGATCTTCACGTATTTTTTGCAAAATGGGTATCCAAGAGTAAACATAGACTGTTGCTCCAGGTAAACTGTAATTGATTCCTTCATCAGCAAAAGTAATTACTTTACGGGTCGAGGAAATTTTCTTTTCACTACTTTGCAGGGGTAACTGAAACAATTCTTGCTGTAGCACGTCAACATCACTTTCAGTATAAAACTCGGGGGAAATTTTCTTTTCAATACTTTGCAGAGGCTTTACATCTAAAGGCAATTGTATTATTTCTTGCAGCAACACATCGGCATCACTTTGAGTATAAAACTCGGGAGTGTATTCAATGTTAAAGTTATTTTCGATCGATTCAAGCAAAGACATTTTTGAAACTCGGTGAAAAATCAATTAAAACACACGTCTTAAGTATAGGCGCACACAGTGTAAAGAGAGTCCCGCAACACACACCTGGCCACTTTATCTAACTAAAATGTCTTTACTGATTCTTTAAAAAATCACGTGATTACCCAAGCGCCCTCTACCTTCCTCAACCCAGTAGATATTGCATCATCTAACTTGTCTTAGCCTGTTACACAGAGTTGCCACTCAATGTACATCCTGCCAACAAACCTACCGGATATTCAATCAACACAGATTTGCACACGTCACTATCACGTGTCTTCTGCGCATGTCACTTCCTTATCTCTTATCTGATCTGTGATACCTGATAAGAGAAAATCAGTTGCCGTTAAATTTGTAGAGTTTGTAGGTTGGGCGTATGTAAGTTCTCCTGCAACGGATACCTAAGAATTCTTTAGCCGAGCAGAACGATGTTTTGTCCGCATGCAACAAGAGTGTTGTCCGTTATTTTTCAGGTATTATAATTGCTTATATTTTTCTGATATATGTTGCGATTAGCTATCTTTTAGAGTAATCAGTTTAATTTATTAGCAAGTTTTCATTAATAATTTCAGTTTATGACTTTATTAAATAAATATTTTAGTTTATTATTGTAAAAATTGTTTTAGTTTATGAATTTATTAAAAGGATATCTTTGTAAAATTTAAGTATATAAAAAAACTGAGTGTAAAAATTTTGATATGTTTAATTTATTAACAAGTTTTCATTAATAATTTTAGTTTATGACTTTATTAAATAAAAATTTTAGTTTATTATTGTAAAAATTGTTTTAAACAATAAGTTTAATACCTATTTTATACGTGAATACTCATTCATCTGCAATGCCTATAATTTATTACTGTTATTTATCAAAACTTAGCAAAAATAATTTGTTTTAGTATAATGCTCTTTGCTAATTGTTTCACAGAAATTAATTTAATGATTCATTAGTTTCCTAAACTACGTAAAATATATTAATCGTTGTAGCTTAACTTTGATATTTTAATTTAGGATATAATGCCCATGTTTACAAAAAAAAAAAAGGATAGATTTTTATTGAAATGGCTTTAATCTAACATGATCTTAATCCGTAAGTCCCCATTTTTGAACGCAGAATGAAACACGTGTCCCCAATTGCATACCCCTAGCACCCTCCCTGGTTTTATCTTATCGGCAAACTGGCCAACTTTTATTGTACCGGCTCTGTAGAGCCTCAAGGCACTCTCTTATCTCTAAATTTCTGTTATCAGCAATATCACAGGCACGTGGATTTTACTTCAATCATTCTTTTGTGAATTATTATGTATTTTTATTATTTTCACCTCTCGCGTGTACAAGTATAGGGTAAGTGTAATATTTTCTATTATTTTAGTTACATATAAGTTGATACCGTAATTCTAATTGAAAATAATTATGTGGTTCTTATAGTTGCACTTTTGATGTGTTGTACTTTTAAGTGTGATTTTTTTGTTAATGTATGTTTTTCTGTATTTTGGTGTTTTGCGAAATTTTAAGTTGGTAATCCAGTGTAATTAATATTAATAGCATTATCGGTAGAAGTACTTTATGCAGTTTGTATACAAAAACTGGGGTTTGAGGGCTTTCTCCAAATAGAAAATAAGGCATGCATGGTATTTGTATTTCAGTAAATTCTAACTAAGATTAAATTTTCGCTTGCTAACTAATTTTATCCTACATAAAATAGCATTGTGAATCTGATAAATTGTTATAAGAAAAAAGTACTTTTAAAGCGTTTAATATCTTCAAATGTGTTATTTTGTTTTTAGTGTCAAAATATTATTAATATTTTCAGCCAAGATTAAGAATTAATGAACATGTGCTAGTTGGACCGGGAATTAGGGATAATGTATTTTAAATCATTATTCGATTTTCCGGTCTTGCTAGCCGTATAGATGTTGGTACTTTGTCCAGAGACTCGAAGATGTCCCTTCACGTAAGTAAAAACCTTGTATTTTTTAGTTTAAGTAATGATTTGTGATTTAAACTATCTAAGTAGATGAAAGATATTTTATATCCGTGCGGTATAAAACTGTGCTAAAACGGATCTTCAATTTTTATTTCCAATAGTTCAACTTTCTAACAATAGTACTATCTAGTCTAAAAGTTTATGCTCACCTTTCTATAAAATAGGTTAAGTGCATACCTCTAAAAATATTAATGCATGTATAAAATTATGCTTTCATAGTCAAACTGCAATGAGTGTTGCACATAAACAATCTAACTCGTATCGTATTGAAATTCTATAAATCAAGTTACTCTACTTGTGATATACAGTAAAAATATTTTGTAGGATTACTAAAAATGTAATTTTTTCTCTAATTGATCTATAGAAAATATAAACTAGTATAATCGCTGCCTAAGATTTATCAAAAATGTGTGGGTAAGAAAAAATGTTTAGATAAATACTTTGTTTGTGCTTTAAGGCAAACCTGCACGCGGGGGTGTCTGCTTAGGATGAGGGTGCCTTGGTAGGAGGACTTTCTAAGGGGATCTAACGCGTATTCACACATTTCGTATATCAAAACTTGAGTTTTGGGGGTATATGGTTAAAGTGATTTTCTCGCAATAGAATATAAGACTATATCATTATTTGTAAAAATCTTTCTATGCTATAATTTTCTCACTTGCCTAACAGTAGATTAAATTTGTAGAAAATGTATGGGTATCCTACTTTAATGTTAAACGGCTACTTAACAAAAATACGGTATACAAAAAATTAGCTAAAAATTAAAAACACGTGATTAAAATTTTTTTTTCTTGATAAATTAAAAACATTTGATTAAAAAAAATTTGTTGTAAAATTAATTATTTACTTAAAATTAAAACTTGGTTAAAAAAATAAATTTAGAAATGTATTTGTTGTAAAATTATTTAACTTAAAATTAAAACTTGGTTAAAAAATAAATTAACTCTTGATTAAAAAAAATATTTGTTGTAAAATTAATTAAAAAAATATTTGTTGTAAAATTATTTAACTTAAAATTAAAACTGTTGGTTAAAAAAATATTTGTTCTAAAATTACTTATTTAACTTAAAATTAAAACTTGGGTAAAAATCTCTTAAGGAAAAAAAAAATGTTTAGATAAAAAAGTTCATACACTATCTAAATCATTATTTGTAAAAACTATAGCTGCTAAAATCTTTCTATGGTATAATTTTCTCACTTCCCTAACAGTAGAAGAAATTTGTAGAAAATGTATGGGTATCCTAAACCCTACTTTAATATTCTAGTAAACTGTTACTTATTAAATATATGCTATAATCTTAAACGGTATACAAAAATTAGCTAAACATTAGAAGTATGTATTAAACAGCATTTATTCAATTTGCATTGGTTCTATTACTAAATGGTAAAGAAAACTAAATAAATAAAAAAAAATAAACTTCGAAAAATTATGTCAAAGTCGCTTATTTTGATACTAAATGTTAAAGTCCCTTATTTTTCATGAGAGAATATATCGCAATCTGAAAAAAAATTTCCAAGTCCCCTTATTTCAAAAATATGTCACAATCTGAAAAAAATTACAAGTCTCCTTATTTGTAAAATATCTTAAAGTCTGAAAAAATTACAAGTCCCCTTATTTGAAAAAAGGAAAAAAATTCTTATCAACCCTTCGAACTTCCGGTCTTAGCATCCGCTCCCCACATCCGGTCCGACCACGCCCCCTTCCCCGCTCAGCATAGGGACAGCAGTTATACAGTTGCCCAGGGCTGCCCACAATTAACATGGGCTGCCCCTGAGGTGAACTCTCCTTTTTCTACTACTGGCGCATAAATCTTTTTCCAAAATATACCTTTAATGAAGTGAAAGTTTAATTTTTTTTGTGTAGTGAATGTCGGAAATGCATTAACTAGCATCTGCAAAATCTAATATTCTTAACAGTGTATGTGTAAGTGAACAATTTTCTTACAGTATGCGTGAAGAATTGGTTGAAAAAGATTCCCCTTCAAAGTTTTAAAGTAAAAATCACACAACATCGCATTAGGGGGGTAAGTATATAGA
The DNA here is from genome assembly GCA_038373885.1 of Cheiracanthium punctorium. Taxonomy (NCBI): domain Eukaryota; kingdom Metazoa; phylum Arthropoda; class Arachnida; order Araneae; family Cheiracanthiidae; genus Cheiracanthium; species Cheiracanthium punctorium. The sequence continues at coordinate 454,454 of JAWZYV010000718.1, read as the reverse complement.
ATAAGAAAAGACAATTTATATACATCTGAACGCGCGCGCGATTGCTGAATTCTTCTTTCAAAGTTAATTCGAATTCCATTTTATACATAGCGTAACACATGCGAAAACCTATTCCACGGCTTTTGAAAATGTTCGCTAAGTCTGGATCTTCTTAAATTAACTCCTCTTCAAGTTAAAGTGGATCGCGTGTATTGTATCCATTATTTGCATTTAGATGTCTCGGAGAACCTTGCAGATTCATTTCGCATAAACTGACTAAAATGTACTCATTTTTCCCTGCGATATTTTTAAGTTTGGTCACGATGAACTTGAACGAGTGCCAAAAACCTGTCTCGGGGGAAAAGGATTTTGATGTCAGGTTTAGTGCATTTGACGTTTCCAGTAGGAAATTGATAAATGGGCCCTGTGGTATGTAAAATGTTCTTGCAAGTTCGGATTAAAGTCGTTTTATATAATCTTGGTAAAAGGACTTTTGGACGTTTGTATGCCGTGATAATATTTTAATCCTTTAACGCGCAGTGTTCCCGCTCTGGGAACACCAAACTCTGACGTTTTGACAGCTGCCAGTCACGAAGAATAGATTTGATTTCTATAAAAATAGTTGCGGGTGACATAGCTTCCACGAGAATCCTTTACTATTTAGGCACGTTATTTACCATAAAAAAATGGTCGCGATTCTTTTTAACAGCACCGACATCTGCTGAGAAATGGAAGAACGCGGGAACAGCTGGAAAGATTGCCCAATGCTGAAAAAAGGGCAGCCGTTGCCATCGCTCGACTTAAATACCAGCAAGATGGCGGACGATCGAAACGTTCATCGCGTGCCACAAATCTAGAGGACCCTTTTTTGCCGACAGCTGGCTGTGCGGCACAGCCAGCTGTCGTCAAAAAAGGGTCTCTAGATCTGTGGCACGCGATGAAAGTTTCGATCGTCCGCCATCTTGCTGGTAGTGAAGTCGAGCGATGGCAACGGCTGCCCGTTTTTCAGCATTGGGAAAGGATTGCGCCTGAAAGGGTTAAAGTCGTTTTATAATCTTGGTAAAGGGACTTTTGGACGTTTGTATGCCGTGATAATCTTTTAATCTTTTTTTCAAGAGGACGATTCGATCGGGAAGAAGAATCAAGTTGAACTTCAGACCAGTAAAGTATTTAAAATTAAAACTTGCTAAAACCGAGGGAAAAAAAAGTTCGAAACGGAACTCTTGTGTTATACAAACTAACCTAATTAAAAATGTAAACCTCTTTAAATCGGATACGAAAATAAGTCGGAAACTATAAGTTTTTAAAGACGAGACTGTATAAAACGGAAAATGAAAGGTTGCCATTTTTTTCTAAGTTTGAATATTTTGATCAATAAAACTAAAATGATGCCATTTCTTTCTAAGTTTGAATATTTTGATCAACAAAACTAAAATGTTGCCAATTTTTTATAAGTTGGAATAGTTTAGTAACTTTTATAATTCAGGGAATTTGTGTCTATAGGAGAAAAAAAATCAAGTGCAGTTTTTTTTTCAAATGATTTATATTTGAAATTGTGTTTAAAATGTGTTAAATTGAAACTAATAGTATTTTCTTTTTTGTAGTTGGGTAAGAGCTGAGGTGTGCTTTCTAGTTAGACTTTGTTCACCTGAAAAATTCATTTCTGATTAAAAATTCAACTTATATTTAAAAAAAAATAAATTTTCATTTTGGCTTGTGATCCTATCGAATTGGAATACTATTTCTTCAATTACTCATCAGAAGGTTGATATAAAAACTCGAAATGTAGAACTTCACAAATAACACTGAATTGCTAGAAGATTCGTATCAAACTCATAACTCAGAGTCATTATACTCATAACTCAATTCGTATGAAAATCATGACTCATATTTATTATGCTCATTACTCAATTCGTATCAAAATAATTGCTCATATTTATTATACTCATCACTCAATTCGTATCAAAATCATATAACTCATATTTATTATACTCTAATCAATTCGCATGAAAATCATTACTCATATTTATTCTACTCATTACTTTATTCGTATAAAATTACTCATATTTATTATACTCTTTAATTAATTCCCATGAAAATGATTACTCATTTATTATGCTCATTACTTAATTCGTATTAAAATCAAGGCTCATATTTATTATGCTCATTACTCAATTCGTATCAAAATCATAGTACTCATATTTATTATACTCTTTAATTGATTCCCATGAAAATCATTACTCATATTTATTCTACTCATTACTTAATTCGAATCAAAATCACGACTCATATTTATTATGATTCAATTCGTATCAAAATCATTAACTCATACTTGAGGGCCACTTCATTCGCATGTCTGTGAAGAGAAATGAAAGTTCTATTTTTTTTCAGCCGCTTCTCGACAAACCACGGAGATGCGACAGACTAACGGATAAAAACTCGTTCAGGAAAAATATATAACATTACTTCACTTCTCTTCCCTGCACAAATACGGTAAATTTCAACAATTCAATACAATACAAACAAGTTTTTAAAGCGCGACTCCTTCAAAAATTAAAGCGTTCCAACGGAGTTCCTATTAACGCCGTAAACTTTAAATCGCCGCCCATTGAATAAAAACCATTTACGGCCAACACGCAGAGCACATAAAAGTTAGCAGCGTTCGAATTTTATCGCGTCCTTTTATGCCGCAAAACAAGATAAAAACCGGAGAAACTTATTTTCTACAGAGGTCTCCTAAACGAAAAGAATGTTTACTCATTAGAAAAAGGCTATGGGAGAGGATCATTCATCCATTAAACCAAATGGGAAAGGAGGGGGAAAAAAAGAAAAAAGAACAGGGGCGTTACGTTTGCCTTTGATTTACAGAACGCACCGTAAAATAAAGCGGGAAAAGACACCAGATTAGTGAAAGCGAATGATAGATGAAACTGTTTCACTCAAGTACACAAAAAAGTCGTTATGAATTTAAGTTAATCCATTACAGAAATAAATTCATAGAGAGATTTATTTATTCGTGATTTAGAAGAACATGGTTAGCGTTTTAATCATAGGCGTAGAGTTATATGGGCCCGTGGGGCTTGAGCCCCCCCCAATAAATTGTGAATAGGGGCTGAGCCCACCCAATAATTTGCCACTCAATACAGAAAACTCTAATTTATACAAACATAAAAAAAAGTATTTCACGCCATTTAAAAACGTTTAAAAAAACCTTTACTTGTACTTTTAAAAATTTTCTTCTTTTGATTTCAATCATGATTTAGTATTCATTGTGACGCCACGTAACACATAATGTTACTATAAGCTGCCCTCGCCAGACTCTGGTTAATTAAAATCAGATTATGCAATGTAAAGTAAGAAATGAAGAAAAGTTCAGATGTGTCTAAAATGCAGTATCTCATCGAAAATATATTTTTCCCCCCTCCTTTGGATTTTTTACTTTGCTTCTATTTTTAACTTATAACATGGTAGGAAGATACTAACATGGATACTTACCTTACATAGGTGTAGAATTCTATGGACCCATAGAGCTCGAGCGCCTCCAATAATTGACACTTATATACAGTAAGTCATAGCTGCCAACTACTACGGAATATAATTAACCACTTTTTGTAAACGGTATATTTTTTTATTATTTTTTTCAAAATAGTAACCAGCTCGCGCGCGCAGCACAAAAATTTTGCTTTATTTTAAGCCGAAAAATCATGTAGGAAAAAGTGGTTAATTATATTCCGTAGTAGTTGGAGCTATGAGTAAGTTATATGTACGTGAATCAGTGGCGTAGCCAGAAATTTTTCATGGGGGGTACCTTCTGCAACTCACATGTATGTATACGGGTGTATGATAAGGGAGTGAAGAATATACATTTTGTATGGCAAAAACTTCCTCATGGGGGGCTTATGACACCCCCTAACCTCCCCCCTTGACTACGCCACTGACGTGAATATATGTGGTTGTGGGGCCCGGCCCCCCCAATAATTTTTAAAACTTTACGTTTATGGTTTTGATGATTTAAAATTATTGTAATAATGTACAGGGTGGTTATTAATTAACGTGAGGTGTTCAGAGCCCTCTAGCGTGTAAAGTATTGGACGAAACCTAACCAAATTTGATGAGCATGCATAGTAGACCATGGGATTTGGATTTCCAAAAAAAAAAAGTAGTTCCAAAATTTGCCGCTGGAGCAATTTTGGCGTTGCAAAAGTGCCCCAGAGGTCCCCCGATCTCAATCCTTGCGATTTTTGGTTGTGGGGATTTCTTAAGGTGTTGCTTATATCAAGGACATGTCTCCTCTATCGCAACGTTAAAGGATCGAATAACGTTACACGTGAGACAAATCAACTCTGATATGCTGCGAGCGGCAGTAGAAAATACCGTGTATCGTATGCAGTTCTTGGAATTTACCAATGGTGCGCATATTGAACCAAATTTGTAAGTAAAATTGGTGTTTTTTGCATTGTTTGTCAATTAACCATTCAATAATCACGCTAATACACTTTTGCAGCGCCAAAATTGCCCCAGTGGCAAATTTTGGAACTATTTTTTTTTTAATCAAAATCCCATGGTCTAATTCGCATGCTCATCAAATTCGGTTAGGTTTCGTCCAATACTTTACTCGCTAGAGGGCTCTGAACACCACACGTTAATTAATAACCACCCTTTATATAACAAAGGATTACAAATTAATGTCCTCCCCCGAAAACAGCGTATGTAGCATTCATATATTTTCTACAAGAATAGTCAAAATAATTCCAATACATTACGTTGTATGGCCAAAAACATTCATTGAGTCATTCATTCCAAGTACAAGACGATAGGTTTATAAACGTTTATAACAGCTTACTCTTCATTTAAAGGATGAAAATAACAACTAAAGTTCTTTTATGGAGTGTAACAAAATTACATTAATAGCGATATATAGCTTTTTGGAGGCTATCCCCGAAATTTCGACAAGTTAGAGGACGATATATCCTGAAATTTGGTGGAGGGGGGAAAAAAATTTTTGATGAAAAGTGTTTTATAATCGATGCGTCTGGCACGATTTATCTTCCTCGTTCAAACTACGACGAAATTTGTCCAATAGAATGCGAGAAATAAGGTACTCTGACACACGGTTTCATCATTAACCCTTTGAGGCGCAACCCTTTCCCAATGCTGAAAAAAGGGCAGCCGTTGCCATCGCTCGACTTAACTACCAGCAAGATGGCGGACGATCGAAACGTTCATCGCGTGCCACAGATCTAGAGACCCTTTTTTGACCGGCACAGCCAGCTGTCGTCAAAAAAGGGTCTCTAGATCTGTGGCACGCGATGAACGTTTCGATCGTCCGCCATCTTGCTGGTAGTTAAGTCGAGCGATGGCAACGGCTGCCCTTTTTTCAGCATTGGGCCATCTATCCAGCTGTTCTCGCCTTCTTCCATTTTTCAGCAGATGTCAGTGCCGTTAAAAATAATCGTGACCATTTTTTGACGGGAAATGACGTGCTTAAAAAGTAAAGGATTCTCGTGGAGCTATGTCACCCGCAACTATTTTTATAGAAATCCAATCTATTCTTCGTGACTGGCAACAGTCAAAACGTCAGAGTTGGGTGTTCCCATAGCGGGATCACTGCGCGATAAAGGGTTAAGATAGAAAGATCGAACCTTGAAAGCTGCACTCCGTTCTACAGACTGCACACGTATGCTTTTCTGCAATATCCAAAAAGGCGGCCCAAACAAAACAAGAATTTATGTCTTCCTTCCACGAACACCATTAATTGCAATCCTATAAACATACAGGAACTTCCTCCTAGCAGTTAAAAACTGCAAACAATCCGGAATGACTCATCCTAAAAGTGATATATATATATATATTCTTCCCTTCCCAAGGACAAAAGAAGATTTCGAGTTTTGTTTTAGACGGATTTTTCGATGAGTTTCTCTCCTTCCATTCACAAAAGCTCATCTATTTTCCCTCTTTTCCTCTTGAACTTTCCATAACTCACCCCTCCCTTATTCCTCAGAAAATGTCTCCTAATCTTTCTGCAACCTTAAGCAAGGAATATTGAATTTTCAGTTTAAGTTCGGACGAGTTGTCTCCACAAGGACGAGAGATGCTCAGGAGAAATTCTCGAAACTTCTATTGCTTCTATACGTAAGATATCGAGCGTAAATCATAACACAGTTGTATTTTTCCAAATCTCGCACGTTTTGAAATTGGCAGGAGATTTCCGTTTGAAGGTATGAGACTGCCGAACAAAGTCTCTGTTTTGTGAAAATTTTCGATTTTTTTTTTTTTCTTATTTTATAGGTCACACGATTAGGATTCCAAAAGAGTTTTGCTTTTGTTTGTAACGACAGCTAGAAGCTAAGTTATAAAAGAAATAATGATCCAGGTGGATAGTATATTGTACAGTATTAAAATCTTTAAAACGCATTTTCTGAAAAAGGGGCATTTTCCGTAAATTTTTATTATGATAAATGTGATATCATATAGCGCGTTAAGATATCGACTTGAAATTTTGCCAGGATATTTTGATGAATATTAGGCGTTTTATAAAGTAAAATTTAATATTTCTGTATCTATTTATTGATTTTTTCATGATCCTTTTCCCTTCAGAAAAAGACTTTGAAAAAAAAAAAAAAACTCAGTTTTCATATAAAAATTGAAATTTTTTTTATAACTGTTAGAACTTTTGCAAATCTTTTCGTTCATAACACAGATAAATATTTTTTTTTGGATGTACTGCATAAATATTATTAAAAAATATTTATTATAATTGTTTACAGAAGCTGGGGCGAAAATTCAGTTTTTTAGCCTGCATTTAAATTTTTAATTTTATACCCTCATTTTAATTAAAAACGTGGATTTATCATTAAAATTTCACTTTTTTCCCTTTAAGTTCCATGAAGGTAGTTTCGTACCTTAATTACCTTTTTTCTATGCATAAGAGTAAGTAATAAAGTTTTAATCAATACGATAACATAATCTCACCAAAAACTGATTATAAAATAAACTCCAGCGAATGGGTCTCATTTTACCGTAAAGTACTGCTGCTGAAGAACAGACCTGCTCGATTTTACAAAAACAAGGAAGCAACGCTGAGTATAAAAGGGGAGCCTCCGCCGTTGTCTCTTCGCAAAAATGAGGCAAACAGGGTGAAATTAACAACTTCGGTAGTGTTTATCTTAATCCCTGCCCCCTACAGGGTGGCGTATTATTTTGTGAAACCCGCGAAAAAAGCTGTAAAAGCCCGTCTTTTCCAAGTGGAGAGCATGTTGTCATAAACCTCAGTGCTAGTGCCTTAACCCTTTGAGGCGCAACCCTTTCCCAATGCTGGAAAAAGGGCAGACGTTGCCATCGCTCGACTTAACTACCAGCAAGATGGCGGACGATCGAAACGTTCATCGCGTGCCACAGACCTAGAGACCCTTTTTTTGACGACAGCTGGCTGTGCTCGCTCACAGCCAGCTGTCGTCAAAAAAGGGTCTCTAGATCTGTGGCACGCGATGAACGTTTCGATCGTCCGCCCTCTTGCTGGTAGGTAGTGAAGTCGAGCGATGGCAACGGCTGCCCTTTTTTTCAGCATTGTGAAAGGGTTGCGCCTCAAAGGGTTAAACCAAAAGTAACAACGACAACAGCCAATAAATAAAAAAATTAAAAAAACTTGTAAAAAAATTTTGAATTCTTTCGAGTCTCCTGCATAACTGAATTCTGGAAGATGCCGATCAAAAAAGCTATGCTTTCTTGAACCCTTTAACGCGCAGTGTTCCCGCTCTGGGAACACCCAACTCTGACGTTTTGACTGTTGCCAGTCACGAAGAATAGATTGGATTTCTATAAAAAATAGTTTCGGGTGACGTAGCTCCACGAGAATCCTTTACTTTTTAGCACGTCATTTCCCGTAAAAAAATGCTCACGATTATTTTTAAACAGCACTGACATCTGCTGAAAAATGGAAGAATGCGAGAACAGCTGGATAGATTGCCCCATGCTGAAAAAAGGGCAGCCGTTGCCATCGCTCGACTGAATTACCAACAAGATGGCGGACGACAGCCGCCATTTTTGACGACAGCCAGCTGTCGTCAAAAAAGGGGTCTCTAGATCTGTGGCACGCGTTGAACGTTTCGATCGTCCGTCATCTTGCTGGTAGTTCAGTCGAGCGATGGCAACGGCTGCCTTTTTTCAAGCACTGGGAAAGGGTTGCGCCTCAAAGGGTTAAAGGAAACAAGTTGTGTTGTTTATTTTTGTAGGTAGCTCGCTTATTTTGGAAATACCAACTTGGCATTTCTGCTTTACATTTCCTCTTGCTTTGAAATGCGCTTCCATTCAATGCTCACACAAGCCTCATCTCGAGACCAACATCTGAAATGAGCGGCTAATTCATTTCCTGGCCAGTTATTACTTTCTTTTTTTTTTTTTTTTAATTCGCCTCTCTCCTTGTGTTAGCCTTTCGGGTATATAGACAGGTAGTTAGGAGAAGACGGAAAAAAAAAGAAAAAAAAGAAACCAGATCGTTGGACCGTTACAGGTATGCAAGAAAGGGAAGTCAGAGCGCTGGGTGCCGTTTTGTCTCTCTCTCTCCCTTCACTGGACTGTGTTCTGTCGTTCGTTCCACATTGGGGTTGTGTTGTGTTGTGTTGGTTCCCTCTTGCGTCATCCTCTACCGCAGCAGACGAGAGTGACCTCGGTCTGGGCTTTTCTGATACGGGTGTCGAAACGGTTGACGCATTGCTCGGGCTCGCCATGCACTGACTACTGCATTCAAATACGTACAGTACAACCCCCTCTTGTTTCGTCCGATCATGAAATACAAGGTACGTAGATTATTGCATCAATAACTGATGCTCTGATTTTTTTTATTTCTTTCTTTCTTTTAGCCATGTCTGCGTGCGCTTGGGTCAGTCATACAGTGGTCTGATTCGTCTGTGGAATAGGCAGAAAAGTATTTGCAGGGTGTCTACCATCATGCAAAGGTCACGAAAGTCATGGAAAAGTCAAGAATTAGAAAAATGGTCACGAAAGTCAAGAAAAGGTCAAGAAATGAAGCACTAGGTCACGATTAGCGACTCAACTCCCTTTTTCTGTTTCATTCAAATTCTTAGTTGACGATTTTCGTAACTAAATTTTCTAAACTTTTGTGCACCACTTTTACAGTTTTGCTAATAAACATACAGTTTACCGCATAATTCTGTCGATCTTTGTTGTAGAGATATTTAATTTTGAAATCAGGGCTTATTCGCTGATCACCCTGTATATTAATAGTGTTAAATTTAAAAGTATAATTTTTCTTCATTCTATCAGTATGATGCAGGGGTGCAGAAACTGTTTTTACTCTCAAGATTTCCCTCAATCCATATGCAAATTTCCCCAAAATTTTATGATATGTTTATAGACTTGCATAAGTTCTGTATTACCATATGCAAGTGTAAAAATATTTGCAATGTACAAGCTACATACATGTTTACTAAATAGCAATTGGTCCAAGTTAAGAAAAAGCAAACTGCTGATCGGTGAAAAAATTGAAAAAAAAATTGCTTTAAAAATAGGAATGGGAAAGAATAACTCTAAGAATTTTGTAATTCATTGTTAAAATCGAAATCAGTTGTATATTGTCTGCAAAATTTCCCCTATCCTAGATTGCCGGATCGTACATATTCTGCATCCCTGGCACGAATGTATTTTTGATATTAGTGTTTCGTATTTGTTATGGCCAAGAAAAAGTCAAGAAAAGGTCAAGAAATCAAGCTTACTTTATATGGTAGACACCCTGATTTGGGGAGAGGTGGGGGGGGACAGGGCCTGATTATGACCACCACGGGCCCAGGGCCTTGATGAACTTGGGTGCCCCCATCTATGAAATTCGTTTTTTTTTTCATAAAATTTTGACATAAAAAAGAATATTTCAGAGCAACATTTGAAACTGAGGGCCCTTTTGATCAGGGGGCCCTGGGCAAAGTTCCGATTTGCTCATGCGATATTAAGGCTTTGGGGGGGCGGGGCAGTGCCGTAAAGAAAAGAGGTGCTGAAATAGTAAGTTTCAAAAAGGCGCTTTTTGATAAATATTGAGGCCCTGGCATACCTGAGAGGAAAAAGGACCATAATTCGAATAGCAGTGAGTGGTTAGGCGTGAAGATGCGGCCCCATCAGGCCCCTACTCGGCTGATCGGCGATCGCCGAGGGCCCCCGGCCCAAGGGAGCCCCGGAGAGGCATTCAAAAATGGATATATCATTTTATAATAAGAGTAACTTGATATATATCAGAGTAGTTTGATTATTTATTTTCCAGTAATCTTATGCGGTGACGCAGCGGAGGATCCCAGAAACCCCGCGACTTGAGGGGCCCATGAAATGTCTGGGCCCCCAAAATCTCTCTAAAATACTAAAATATGATTTTTAAACACGGAAGCCCAATTTTCAAATATTGCATATTCTAATATTCTATTCCCTCTAAATTTCTCAGTAAGCGGGAGGGCGTTCGGGGCAAGGGCCCGGGCCCCCAAATTGTTCTTCAAGTTTAAAAATTTGTAAATTTTGAAAAAGTTTTCGAAAGAGGGTTCTTCACTGAATCTTTTGCCCAGGGCCTCCAACTCGACAAATCGGCTCCTGAAGGGGCCCCTTTTCAATCTCAATCCGAGGGCCCCCAACGGTGCCAGTCCGGGGCTGGGCCTCATTGCCATTTGTTTGCCACTGAGTCCCCTAATCTGTTGTTAAGAATCGGTCTTATCATCGGATATTTCCACTGCACAAAAACGAAAAGGAAAATTATGCATAGAGCCCTTTCTATTGGGTAGTCCCGGTTCCCATTGCAGAGAATGAGGCACTTTTTGAAAATTTAGGTGGGGGAGGTTCTGAGGCCCCAAAAACCACCCCTTTGCTACGCCACTGGATTCGGTATGATTTTTTTGCACAGTGGCATTGAAAATAGGGGAAGTGGAATAGAGGAAATCGTTACGTAATTTACGGTGATTTATTATTCTGAAAAAGCTCGCAGTGGCCCAGACGGTTTAATCTCGGTTCCCATCAGAATACGGAAAGTGAGGCAGCAGCGACCTGCGCTAACCAAAGCAAATAGATAACCAGCTTCGAGAAATTTCGAGACAAAACTAAAGCAAAGTTTACCAGAACGTCTTATACTCTTCTTTTCAAAACTGTCGTGGTAGCCCAGTGGCTAGGATATCGGACTAGATTCAGTCTGATCAGCTGAAGACCATCCAGTACGTGTGGTGTATGCAAATTCTAGCTGCATCAGCGGTTCAATGAACACGACAGTACTTAGGTGTCAAACTCTCGGTGGTCACATTATTTTCCAAGGGGGATCATCATTTTCTGGTCTTTCATAAGTATCAATTTTGTTGAGTTTCAAATAGACAAATATCTCTAAAACGCCTTTAAACCAGCGTTTCCCAACCTAACCCTTTGAGGCGCAACCCTTTCCCAGTGCTGAAAAAAGGGCAGCCGTTGCCATCACAGCGTCAAAAAAGGGTCTCTAGATCTGTGGCACGCGATGAACGTTTCGATCGTCCACCATCTTGCTGGTCGTTAAGTCGAGTGATGGCAACGGCTGCCCTTTTTTCAGCATTGGGCCAACTACCCAAGCTGTTCTCGCATTCTTCCATTTTTCAGCAGATGTCAGTGTTGTTAAAAACAATCGTGACCATTTTTTTATGAGAAATGAGGTGCTAAAAAGTAAAGGATTCTCGTGGAGCTATGTCACCCGAAAACTATTTTTATAGAAATCAACTCTGTGACTGGCAGCAGTCAAAACCTCAGAGTTGGGTGTTCCCAGAGCGGGAACACTGCGCGTTAAAGGGTTAATTTCGAACAACCTGCATTTTAATATTTCTTAACAGAACACTTGTCAAATTTGTTATCAGAGCCGTACAGTTTGCAAAAGACGAAGTAAACTGGAAACAGTGTCGGATCCAGAAAATTTTTTTGGGAGGGGCTAAATTTTATAAAAGCTTCTTTCACCCAATTAAAATGTACTATAAATCAAAATTTTAGTCTAAACCAATGTGCATGCTTTTGGGAGGGGCTAAGTAATAAAATAGGATAATTTTAGTTATTTAAAGTGTATAATAAAACAGAATGTCCCCTTTTAGCAATCTCTTTTTGGGGGGGGGGGGCTAAAGCCCTCTAGCCCCTCCCCTGGATACGCTACTGACTGGAAATGGGAAAGAATAAAACCTGGATAAGAAAAAGAAAAAAAATACTCCTATTAGAAATATTTTTATACGACAGAAACAACAACAACAAAAAAAAAAATCGCTTAACCTTCAGTCGACAAAAATCATGTTCTCGTGAACACACCACACACATCGTGGACCCGGTGCAAGCGAGAGTCAATCTGCTGCTATCGGTCGTGGAGGGGGGGGAAAAAAACAATTTTTTCTCGTGTGCTGTGTGTGCGTGATGGATTGGAAGGTCCGGCCATCGGTTGGTGGTTCATTACCGAATAATCCCTCGTTTGCTCCCGTGATTATTAGGATGGATTGTTTCCTGTTTTTCTATTCCCCCCCGCTCCCCTCCTTTTGTCTCTGATGACAGTTCCGGCGGAGGGGGTTCGGCGCTCGTTGGCGATGAGAAAACAATATCGTTAGTGTGTGTTTTGTTGGGTTTTTTAGTTTTTTTATTTTTCGGTGGTTTTTCCCGTATTTCACGTGAATTATTTATTTCGGAAGTATAGGTTATTTTTTCTTCGTCTAAAGTTTTCGCATAACGGTATTAAGAGTTTCTAAAAAATGGATGCTGTAGAACGCTCCTGTTAGGTTCTGACTGAAGGTGATATCGGATCGTTGTAACGAAGCTACTGTAAAATTTACAGTAAAATTTACTGTAAAATTAGATTGACAGTAAATTTTTTTATAGTAAAAAAATTCAGTTACATACGTTATGAATTTTCAATCTCATCCTTATTACCCATTAAAATATAGAATTTTCAGGTCAATTTTAGGTCAGAATTACCATTTTTGCGTGGACTAAGGGGGATTCAGATCCCCTACCTCCACCCCCATATACGTTCGTCTGCAACTCTCACAGTGGCGTATGCAGACTTCCTTCAAGGTAGGGTAGGTTATAGACATAACTTTGTGTCAAAATGTATAATATTCAAGCTATAAATTCAAAATTCATGGAGATTTTATTTTTAAATAAAAATTGACAAGGCGGGGGAAGGTGGGGGGGGGGGAGTTGAACCCCCAACTCGCCTCCCTTGTACACGCCACTAAACGGCCATGTTGCCCTTTTTGAAAACTCATTTCACTCATAGCATCCGCAGCTAATATTTTGTCTCCGTTTTATCTCCTAAGTCTAGATACTGACACGATTCAATATGTATCTTTAAAAAAAATCTATTTTTCTGCACATGTTTTTAAATATTCAAGGAATTCAATTCATACGGTTTTTCAACTGGATGTTTAAAATGTTACCATGCAAAATATTCAAATTTTTGGAAAGCATATTATGTATCGTGAAAGTAGGTAAACTACGACAGCAAAAACCGAAGCAAAAATCTATAACTGTGCATGCTGCTGAATGAAATTATGAACTGTGCATTCTGTGAATGAGTTTTTCACCATAGGCATAAGAGGTGCCGACTTTACAAAATTTTCGTGAATGCTCCGGCTAGACAGACTATTTTTGGGAAAAGGGGAGGGGAGAAAAGGAACGATTGGACAATTATTAAAGAAAAATTACCCTTGTTGGAATTGGTATTTTTTCAAGCTCTTAGATCAATTTAATCTTAGATTGTGAACTGCTTTATAGTTTCTAAACTATCGATTTTTTTTTTTTTCGCTTGTACCCAAGTTCTAAAACACCCACATACATAACCGACAGGTATCAGAATTTTATTTTAGAATTTATACAAACATTGAGAACACATTCATTTTTTTAAGTGGAGACAGGTTCCAAGCCACCCATAAGGATATAAAAACAAAAATGGAATGATTTTCTTATTCCAAGCAAGAGAGTTATTTTTTATTTTATTATTATTTTTTTCAAACATTCGCCGTTCCATCTTCCATCCATGGCTTATTTTACTCAAGTTTTATATGTGACAAGCAGTAATATGAATATAATCAATTATTTCATAAATGATTCTTCTGCAGAAGGTAACTCTTTTTTTTCAATTCTTCGATGGGTTTTTTTTCTCTAAAAAAGTAACAACTGTTCCTTGAAATGTTCTAGGTGCTCCACACCCACATGATTTTTCCTGTGGGTGCTTGGGACCCAGAGCATCTCCATAGTCGGCGCCTGTTTCCTTAGGATAACATGTGACTTCGCAGTATAGTGTTCGATATCGCCTCAGCCGGTGAACTTTAGATACTAATGTTATTTATTTAGTTGTTGAATGGCAATCCTAGATGATCCTGTTCAATTCAAAATAGTTAAATAAAAATTTCAGGAGCACTACAAAAACCAGGACGACAGACGATCGATCCTGGTAAAGTAGAGTACATAATTTTTATTCACAGAAACCTTAAAAGAACCTCCGAGAATGGAGGACCCTTTAAAACAGACCTTCTTTTATACCGGAAACATTTTTAATTTCTAAAATGCTTGTTATCAGCTAAACTACCAAACTTCTATCTTGTAAATATCTTTAAAATCTACTTAAAAAAATCACATAATGCCAAGTCTCTCCCTAAAGGCGAATAACCCAGACTTTTATACGGGGCTTTAAAATTGTGTGAGAAAAAATATTGATACGTCAAATATCCAGTTAACCAAAATTTATACATTTTAAGTTTTTCTTTCGCTAAAAATTTAAAGTTAAATCATCAGACTACGTTGTAAAGATAATTTTGGCGAAAATTCACATTTTTGTTTTACTGTCTCAAAGTGAAGCCCGATACTTAGATATTCTAAAACTGCTTTTATTGTAATTCTATGTGTTTTGGAACGCTAGTTATGGCTATTTAAGTAGTAGGAGACGGCTATCTAAATTTTAAATACTTTTATTGAAAAAAATAAAAAAATTTTCACATTGAACACGAAAAACATTATTTCTCAAAAACTAATAAACGATTAATTATTTAACTTACCATGCATGTTTCTTCGACCTCTATGAGTGCAATAGACTGCAGATTTCGGTGTAGATCTATTTTAATTTGTTTTAAAGCTTTCTGGTTTCAGAAAATAGAATGAATTTTTAGAAAAATGCTTATTCGCTATACTGGACTAATCATAAATCCGAAAGTTTTAAAATACAACTTGAACTGCGGTCTGTTACATTAACAACAGTTACAAGAATACACATGTGCGAAGCCGCGCATGATTATTTTTAAAAGCATTTTTCATAGGCTGTTTTCCCAATGATGAAAATTTCATTACATTTTTCAATAAATTTCAAATTGAAAATAAATAAACAAATATGCATAGAATTTAAATTGTTATCACTTTTTTTAAAGTTTTTCTTTGAAACACGCCCAAAAATCTATTCTGCATATTATATATTAGTTATTTTAAGAAAAGGGTCTAAGAATGTATAGTCAGATACCTTAAAGCCAGCGAAGGTATATCCTCAGCCGCAAATATTATCCAGGAAACCAGAAATAGTTATAGAAAATTTACTTTGTAGGGATAGTTAGTCGAGATGAGATGGGCCCAGCCTGAATCGCAGCCGTAGGAAATAATTTACGTTTGTTTGCGGGCTGATGGAGAAAATTTAATTTATTTTGCCCACTGGAGAGTAAATAGCGTTTCATTCTTCGAGGGAAATGAATTAATCTATTTATGTAAATAAAACAAAGTGTAAACTGTCCGTTAGTTTATCCGCACCTCGCGTAGCTCCGAAACGGGTGATCGTAGACCTACCAAAATATGTATAGAAATTCTCCAGGACGGGTTCCGACATACCTCGAAGCGATTTCTCGAAATTCGAATAATTTAAGGAGGTATCGATAAAAAACGTGACGCAAAAGGATCATTTTTGCTCTCGTCATTTCACAATTGTAAACCCGCAGTGGAAAGAGCTAGGTTTGAGCATATCTAGGTTGCCATATTTGGCAAGTTTATTAAATGATTCAGATTCTTGAAGTAAATATAAAAGAATAACGATTTTTTTTTGTTTGTTTAGATTATTTGTAAGGTTTTTTTTAATTAAAATATCGTGTGCATGTGAAATCTGAGCAGGAATGAAATGTTTTATACGCAAAAGAGAAGTAGGATTTGGAAATTTTCCGAGACTAAAATGTGCAACTTTTTAATTTTGCGAAAAATAAAATGGTTTATGTGCGATTTTGAGATGACTCTAACGCTTGGCGCATTTTACCGTAATTTTATCGTCTGTTACTTGGGTTATGAATACACCTGAGAATAAGTTTTGGAAATTGTTTGGGAATGTTTGTAACCATCTTAATTTTAAATTCCATTCAGAATCTGAGAGATTTCAGTGCCAAGGAAGACGGTGAGGAGCAGGATTCTCTCCGAACAAGACTTATTAAGATGGCGAACTAACTGGTCGCCGGAGGCGGCTAGTAGGAAATAAAATAAATAATCTGCGCCCCCATAGCTGTTCGATATTTCAGAGCAGTGTTCGGGGGAGGGGGGGGGTTATAGGAAAATTCATGTAACTCTTTTGTGTTTTTGAAAGTAATATTTTAAAAATCGTTTTCATTGATCTTTATTATTAGCTAAATAAAAGCAGTCAACAAGACATACTGAATGTGTTGTTCGTTCCTAATTTGGTTAATCCGCGGGCAAAGTAAATATTTACTTTGGTTGCGTTCACGTTGATTGAAAAATGTTTCGCTCCAGAGAAAGAAGGAACTTTTGTGTATTTTTCGAAAACACGCGTCATGTTTTCTTTTCTTCCCTTTTTTTACACCCCCCCCCTTCCCTCTCCCTACTTTTATGTATGAATTAACACAAGTTTAATCTTAAAAGTGTTTATTAATTTTTTAAAAAGATTGTTTTGTTTAAACGTATCTTTATAATTTGCTCTCCCTCCCCCTTTTCCAATATTAGTTAATGGGGGGGTGCGAAGTGTATATAAAGTTTTGGAATGGTCGTTCACGTGGAACCTCTTTACGAGCAAAACGATATTTTAAAAATTTCAATATCGAACATCCCTATTCTCTGATAAGCTACATGCATTAGAGCGCTGAACAAAAAGCAGATATCATCACTTTTAATTAATTTTCCATCGCCGTTTATACCGAAACAACAATTGTTCCGTCACCTTTATCGAAGCAGCTGCTGGTGCTGATTGCGTAAGTACGTGCTTGTACTGCCAACCACACTTCCCTAATTTTGCTTCTCTCTCGTCCCCCTATTATATACTACGCTAATATTTAATGTGGGAAAATTCTGTTCTCGATCGGTCCACGCGCTCGTGTTTACGGCCATTGTCTCATTGTGTGTCAACTAATAATTCGGACCGCTCATTTCGTTTCATTTAATAACCGCTGGCATAGTAATTAGTGGTGCAAAATCGAATCTCGAGTAGACCACCTTTTGTGACGTCACGGCGTCGTCGGTAGGGCAGAGAATAGAATAATGGTGAATGAAATTGCTTGCAGCAGGAGAACTCAATTCCATCCATTCTTTCCTGGTGGATAGTTGTGTTTACGTCAGCGCTTCTTGTGAAAGCTCTGTTCTATTAGTAGAAGTTGGAGTGCTCTTTATTCTTTTCTTATTCGATTTTTTTTTCTTTACTTTTAATTACGAGAAGAGTGTTTGTTGTTTCTGAGTGCTTTCAATTGGCTTCCGTGCAATTATTTTGCCCTGTTAAATGGTGCGCTTTCAATAGCCAGATCATTAACTTTATTATAGTATTGCGAAGCCATATGTCTAGGCCTTCCGAAAGGTTGTTCGAGTGTGTATCAGTTTTTTGTTTTCCTTGTTATTGAAATTTCTTGTCAGCGTGCAGTCCTTTTTATCACGTTATCCTCATCCTTTTTTTATTTATTTTTTTCACGTAGCTGATCTCTAAATCTTATCAGTAGAATGTCGATGTCGTTTGTTAAATTTTGATCAATGCTTTCTTGTACTATGTAATGTCTAATGCACAAAGGTTAGGTTTTAATTGTAGGCCAGAGTAAATATCATCATTTATTATTAATCTCTCATTGGTGTAGTCCATAGAAGAGAAAGTTTAGGAACTGTGTTTTTTGAAGTTTACAACTGTAATAATGTCTAAAATCAATAAAATCTACTAGAACATTAACTAATAATTTTTTATTTTTTATTGATTATTATTAATGAATTGCTAGTACACTCATGTCCATAAATTAAGGATAATAAAGTTCAGGAAAAGAAAGAGAAAGAAGCAAAACAAATTTGACTTAAGTCTATTTATTAAACAAAAAGTAAAGAGCAAAAAAGATGCTATATGTTTGACATAATTAATAAAAATTGCAAGTTTTACTCCCTTGACCAAATTTCAAAAAAGAACCTATTACAAAAAACAGTATAACATGGTTAGTAGGATGGTTAATACGGAGTATGTCTCCCGGACGATGCAATACAGGCCTGACAACGCCTAGGCATGCTGAGTATCAAATGATCAATCTGATCTTGGGGAATATTACACCACTCATCAAGCAATGCACTCCGAAGTTCCGGTAGACAGGTGGGAGGGGGTTGACGGGCTGCAATTCGTCGGCCAAGCATATCCCACACATGCTCTATTGGATTCAAGTCCGGTGAGTATGCGGGCCAATGCATACGGGTGATATCCTCCGATTGAAGGCATTCGTCTACAATGTTTGCACGGTGAGGACGGCCGTTGTCATCCATAAACAAAAATTCAGCACCCATGGCGCCCCCGAAACAAACGTGCATGTTGTTCCAGAATGACATCCCGACAGATGTTGCCTGTCATCGTTACACTCTGAACATGCAGGTCAGTTCTGGAACCAAGAATAATTCCTCCCCAAACGAGCCATCCTGCACCACCGTAACGGTGTCTTTCAATGGTGTTCTCTTGGTGGTAACGGGTACCTGGCGCTCTCCAGATGAATGTCCGGCGAGAATCAGACTCCAAACTAAACCTGGACTCATCGGAAAACATCACACAAGACCACTGTTGCGGTGTCCACAATGCATGCTCTCTACTCCAGGTTAATCGCAGGCGACAGTGAGTTGCGGTAAATGGAACACATCTGACAGGCCTACAAGCATATAGACCAATGTGCCCTAAGCGTCTGTACACGGTCTGCCTTGAATCGGACGTACCGGTAGCTGAAGAGAGCTGACGAGACAGGTCTGATGCTGTACTCCGTCTGTTTCTTTTGGCAGTAACTGCCAAATAGCGGTCCTCATTCGGCGTTGTAACTCGGGGGCGACCTGTGCTGTAACGTCTACTCACATTACCATCATCTTGGAATCGTTGCCAAAGCCTGGAGATGACACTCTGGGCGATTCCAAGTTCCTCGGATACTTCCAGCTGGGTACGTCCACATTCCAGTCGTCCGATAATTCTGCCACGTAAAACATCATCCAAATGCCTCCTTTGTGCCATAACTATGCGGTTTTTGCACTGAAAGGCTTTCACAGCGCTTGTGAACAATTTTACTTCTTTGCCACCATTCCTTATATTCCCCTCTCTTACACTCTCGTCATTGTGACGTACCATCCACGCCATCTGGTGGTTTCCTGTAATTTGCATATTCTTTCTCAAGATGTGTGTGATCATTCCACAGGTGAAATTTTTATTTTAGAGATCAATTTCTGTGTGATTCTGAATTATCCTTAATTTATGGACATGAGTGTATTATTGAACAGCTGTTGATTGTAAAACCAAAATACTTTTGATCTACTGCGGTGTAGAAACTCAGTTTTTCCACATACATCTACCATCATCAATAATCCGATGTCAAAGCGACTGGGGCTCTTTATTATATTTGTGATGCATATCTTTAAATTTTAATCTATGGGCACAGTTTAATGCCAATAACGGATTTTTAGAAAAAGCTCCAAAATTGTCGCACTCAAATAAATAAAACAAAAATGTCCGTACAACAAAAGGAAAATAAAACGTGAATTTTTCAGCATTTGATTTCCCGCAGGCGGTATTTTAGCTTTCGCTACTGAACTGTAGAAAAGATAACAGCTCTAAGAGTTTTTTTCTGCACTGAAAAGTGCGGCGCATTTATAATTGAAAAGCTAGACGCTTGTAATCGTACTTGAAATTCTAAAGTGAATCGCGGCTTCTGAAGAAAAAAATTAAGATGCCCCATCTACATCTGTTGATTATTTTACCTATGATATTCACACAGAATAAAAACATAAGAGGCGAGGCTATTTTCAGCTGGTCGGAATTTGAGAACTTCCGGAAATACTTCCCCCATGATGCCACTTTTTTAACGTGGGCCATCAAATGATGATGATCTCACTCGCAATATCTCTCTTGAATTATTGAAAGCCAAAAAATTGCAATCTTGTACAGTGAAACCTACTAAGTGAACCACAGAGTGGCTCCACGTTTTCGTGGTTAACTTATCAAGGGTACAATACTTACTTTTTGATTTTCGTATTTTATCGTCAACGTACTTACAGTAAACTACATAATACGTGTAGTACATGTCTTATACTGCAAAATTATATAAAATATGAAATCAGAATTATACAAAATAGGAATGATATTGTTTATTAGGGTTAAACATTAATTATGCATAACTATTACTGTATTATGTATTAATTATAGAATAGTGTCATAGTACGTATGTGTACTGCATACAGTAGTAATTTGAGCAGAAACAATTTAATTATGAAACTCAATTTATTACTGTATTAATCTATTTTGCATAGTGAACGTATGTTTTAAGGGTTTTGTACTTCACACATACCTATTACTGTATACGTGCAAATCTAGTTACAACAACAACAACAACAAATGTACTTACCGTACATCTCGGCGTATAACACGCACTTTCAACTTCACAAAATAACTTCATTTTTTCGCGTACGTGTTATACACAGAACATAAAATGCAGAATATAAAATATAAAATAAATTGCTTGACATATCCTAAATTTACTGATGCGTGTTATATACGGTATATGGGGAATAAAGATGAATGATACATTAAGAATCTGGACTGAAATAGAGTCATTAATCATACTTTGTCGGCAAGTTTTAAGTTTTGTTTTCACCCAGTGACGGAACAATATGGTACTGTGTATCCAGTGGGGACGGGAAGCAATAAATAGAGAAAAATATATAAAAGTTGTTAGAAGAAAGACGTAGAAAAAAATTCTGGAAGAGTGGTCAACTTACAAAGGTTTTGAGCTGTGCTTTGCGACAAATTCTACTTAATTACCTGCCCGACTTACAAGTTGGACAGGTGGTCAAATTGCAAAGAGATCACTCAGTGTTAAAGTAACAGAGCCATTCCGTTCTTGGTCAATTAGGTCAACTTCACAGGTTTCACTGTATTCTTCACTTTCGTATCTATTGAATATGGAAGCAATTTCACACGGATTGATTATCAAATTTTGAAAGTAGCCCTGCATAAAATTTCAAAACACCCGTCCGAGTAGTTTAGGAGCAAATGTTGACTGTACTGTACATGCACATATACACATGTTTATTTTTATTTATATAGATTTCTCAGTTTTCTT
Source organism: Cheiracanthium punctorium (assembly GCA_038373885.1). Taxonomy (NCBI): domain Eukaryota; kingdom Metazoa; phylum Arthropoda; class Arachnida; order Araneae; family Cheiracanthiidae; genus Cheiracanthium; species Cheiracanthium punctorium. Next base: position 432,927 of record JAWZYV010000718.1, on the reverse strand, counting down.
ATATGGGGTTAAACTTCTAAAACTGTTCAGTGTTTTAAAAGCATCTCAGAGCTTCTTTTATATTATGCTAATTTTAAAATACTTTTATTAAAAAAGATAAAAAATTAATCAATGATCCGAAAATTCGGATGTGGTAGTGGCAGTATCCTGACAATACCAGACATTCAGTGTTGTACTGTTTCGATTTTGGTTGTTTAGTTTCGTTTTCTGAAATGGAAAATTTGACATTGCATGATGGCGCCATCTACTGAAAATGTTTTAAACCTGCCATGAATAGCAGTCGTCTAAGCTTTAATCTTATAAAATATCTCCTTGTCCTTTTTAAAGAATATTATTTTTGTCTTTTAAAACTGGAAGAATCTGGGCTCTTTTAATAAGAAAATATACATGTACACAAGACCTTTCTTTTTCCTTTTGCCGTTGGATAATTGTTGTCTTGTATTATCGTTATCTGCGCTATCTATGTTTTCTTGTTTCGTCATGAGTGATTGTATAGCTTTTTTTTCTTCTTTCCTCGAGAAAGTTTCCGAGGTAATAATTTTTTTAAAAATGACAAAGTTTTTCTATCTATGCAATTTTCACGTTTCGTGCGTTTATTTAGATTTTGGTCTGTCGGTTTCCTTTGCTGTTTTTCGTTTTAAAATATCATATTTTAGTGTCTGTGGTAAAATTTAATGTGCATGACCTCGATATCTCGAAGTCAAAAGGACACGGGGAAAATTTGAAATATCGAGTTTTCGAGATAAAGAGATGAAATAAAATGGGAACAGTTTCTAAGGTAAAACACATTTATTTCAGATATCAAGGTTTTCGAGATATCGAAGTTACACTGTCTGTCTGCCAAAATCTCTCAGTTTTATTAACGTTGAACATTATATATATATATATAAGTTTTACCATTGCATGAAAAATACTGGATAAAATTATTGTTAACTTTCGTTATTAAAATCTAGAATAAAATAGTTACACTTCATCTTCTTCTTATTATTATTATTTAAATAATCAATTTTAGGCATAACCAGAACTGGTGACAGTTTTGAGATTTTTAATCTCAAAACCGTCTTGACTTATGATCTAAATGCTGCATATGTTCAACCAGAAACCACGATGTAGACACTACATTGAACATCGAAATTCTTCTCAAAAAAGTTTCAGAAATACAATTTCGAATGCGAATATCTGTGCACTTTATGTCTGGCAAAATGAAAAATTAGCAATCCTGCTTATGATTTATTTCTAGTTTTCAATATTTTATAACGTTTCTGTTGTATCAAATTTGATTGTCGATTTATGAGAAGCAATTCATTGTTTTCTTTGTTCTTGTAGAGATGTTTCTCGCAGCGTGAAATGAAATCTTGGAATTTTCAACCGCAAAAAAAGACTATTCTACAAATTGCATCTTCATCTTCCACTAATCTGTTACAATAAATTCTTTGTTGCTTAATTATGTGGTTTTCTACAGAGAGTTCGAAGTGGAAAAGGGGGAAGGGACAGAAATTGAAAAAAGAAAAAGGTCATTGTCTTGTTCTTGTTGAGCTATTACAATTATTAGATGTAAAACACCGAGGAAACAATAAGAGTTCTCTATATTTGAAAGAATGCTATCATCATTTTGTCATTCACGCGCTGGTGGATCTGGAAACTTTTCTAGTTAAACATGCATTTATTTTTTGAATGAATTGTGTGACTCGAATTATTCTGAAGGCAGTTGGTAAGAGTAACAGAAAGTTAACTACAACATTTTACTAGATTAGTCAGAAAAAAAAAAATAAAAAAAATCTTTAAACTAATCTAATAGAAAAAGTGTTTTGAAGGCGGAGTTACCACTTTTTCTACCAATAGTGCAAAATATGGATTTTTATAAGAAAAATATTATGTATATGTCTAAAATAAATATGAATTTAAAAGCTAGACTTAAAGCGTAAAAAAAAAAAAAACCGAAGTTGACATATACTTTAATGTAAAATCGTATTGCAAAAACTACATAGTCATATGTATGAAGGTTTAGTTAACTCTGAGTAAGGTCAAGTCGTTTCTAAAGCGAAAAATGATATTCTGTATTAAGAATTCAAAAATTTTGTTGAGCTCAGGACGTATATGGAGGGGGGGGGGGTCTGGACATCCCCCTTAGTCTACGCACATACGCTAATTATATCCAAATATTCACCTTTTGAATCCACCGCTGAAAATAGTATACGGTAAAGAATATTTAAATTTTGTTTAAAATTTAAATATAATGTTTCCATAATTTAAAATATTATATTAATTTTGCCAATTTTTTTAAAAGAATTTAAAAGTTTTTAGTGCTATTGAATTTTTTTTTTTTTTTTAACCAGATACTTATAGCAAAAATGACTGTCAATCAAATTTTATAGTAAGAATTGACCCCCTCCCCCTAGCTGAACTGCCCATGGACAGTTTCTGCATTAGAAACCGTGTTTGTACAAATACTTTTCATGTTTTCCACACACATATTTTAATTATTTCTTTTTTTCTCCCGCGAAATGTTTTGTTTTTTTTTACTTACGCAAAGATTTCAAAATAACTTCCTTCAAAACTTTATAATCCCTCCATTAAACATTTCGGGACTGAGCAAAAAGACTTTATCCAGAAAATAAGCTTATATTTTTGAAGCCGAAATATATTTTAAAAATGTCCCAAGATCCAAAACTTTTCACAAGTATGCCGTTCAGACGCTGAGAATTGTTTTTAAAAAATATGTATTTGTACTAATGCCTAAAAAATGGACCTTTCTTTTTCTCACTTCGTATATTTTTGGGTTCTTTTGGAACTTAAAAATAGAATTAAATCCATTCGCTATCGTGGAATATGCTTCTTGTCGAACAGCATGTTCCGTGTTGATGCTCTTTTCATGGAGGGAGAAAAATATTCAGTTTTCTGTCGCTTTCCTTTTTTAAAAACTCCTATCTCTTTTTTTTGGAGGACAGAAAATGTGCTGACTCCTACGAATTCCCTCTTCATTTCTCTTCCTTTTTTAGTTCTTTTTCGGAGTTATCTTCTGGCCCCATCGCGCTTCTTGCCTTCTTCGCAGACGATAATGAAATCCAGCTGCTTGATCCCCCTCTGTTCTTTGGAAAAAAGAAAAAAAAAAAAATCTGAGCTCAAACCATTGCTTAAACAGAGATTAGAAAAAAAAAATCATTCGGTTTGTAAAGTAGATAAGATTTGTAAAAAAAGAAAGAAAAAACCTCTGCTCTGAAATAAAAGAAAAGAAAAAAATAAATAAACCTAAATTCTCCTTAAAATGTCCCTTGATTTTTTTTTTTTTTTTTTTTTTCTTATCACAGTCTGTCTGTGTGAGTAGTAGGGGTTTTTCGGGGTTGGTTGTAATGAGTTTTTATGAGTTTTTACCGGAAAACTGTCAACTGTGTGTATTGTCGTTACGTAATACGGCGCAGCACGCCATCCATGACCCTGCTAAGAGGCTGGTTGCGTGCTGTTGAATTAGACAATGTGTGTTAACGGAACATGGTTTGGGATTAACGGTAAAGCACGGATATACGTTATGACACGTGCTTTTAGTTCTGTTTACGTATATTTTTTTTTTTCACTCACGTGTTGCTTAAAGTGATCAGACGTCCTGCTTTTTGCCTATATGTCCTGCTGTCCCTACAGAACCCTAAAATGCCCCGCTTTTCCATTCCTGTCCCGCCAAAGTCCTGCTTTATGAAAAGTAAATTAATGTAAAATAAATTGGGAATGAATTAACATGAAAATTTTTGTGTTATTTACTAAGTTTTTTGTTACTTGTATTTAACACTAGTTTTTTTTTAATTGATTGTTTTATAATATGTATTAACTAGCTGACCCGTGCGAAAATTTCGCACAATATTGTATTTAATACTACAACTGTAAATATTATATTGTAAAAATGAATAAATGTGTCTATAAGTACATAATATTCTGTTAAATATTTTCACGGGTCAGTTAGATGTTTGATTGGAAATCATTCAAAAAGTAGACATTTATTTTAACAGAAATAAATTTATTTTAACTTTTTTATTTTATAAAACATCTTTAAAAACAATATTAGCAGTTAATAATTTTAAGCATACAGAAAATCTATTTAATGTTAATTGTATATCAATATATATATATATATATATTGGTATGTATATTTACAGTTTGCACCACTGATCTCTATATCGAAGATGGCGCCTCTTACATTTAAAGTTGAATATATCGGTAGTATTAGGGCTATCCAAACGCCATCTTCTGTACATTTTTGCATTTCATAGAGAATAAAAAACATGTGTCACCACCAGGTGGCGCTATTTTCGTCAAAAGTAGAAATTATCAGCTTTAACTGGGTATTTTTTATATTTTTGGGGTCACTATTTAATGAGATCTAGCCGCGCCCGTTTCAATTCAAGCCGCCCACCCGGGAGCGCCAGAAAAATGTCGCCAAACCTTCGAGAAAATGGCATAGAACAAAATATTCTGCCGGCGACTGATGAATACAACTCACTGAATTATCAAAATGAGACGGCTCGATTGAAAAGACAAAATAAGAAGTTCTTTTAACCTCATTTAAATATTTATTTTACAAACAATTTACAAAAAAAAAAAAAAAACTGTATTTCTAGTTACCTTCAATCATCCATCCAATCTTTACAAAAAGCACAATAACAACTCCGAGCTGTTCTATTTTCCTTACATTTTTTTATCTGTCGTTGCCACTCATTTTTAAAGAAAGTATATTCAATTCATCTGACTCCATGGCAACCTGGAACCATGGAGTCTGTTACATTTTTTTTTTTTTTTTTTTTTTGGTCACGTATTTAATGAGATCTAGCCGTGCCAGAAAAAAACACCTTTGAGAAATAATATGCATGATTTGTTTTTTATTTTTTTTTTTATTAACAAAAAGATTTTTTACGAATTTTTCCATATTTTTCGTCAAAAGTAGACATTATAAGCTTTAACTGAGTATTTTTTAAAAAAAAATTTTGGTCAAGTATTTAATGAGATCTAGCCGCGTCAGAAAAAAACACCTGTTGAGAAATAATATATATACATATCTGTAATCGATGCATGGTGATTCTATCTATGTTATTGTTAGAAAGCAAACTATCTTCGAAAGTTATCCAAAAATTAACGATCAAATTATTTAAAACCCAAGTTTACACTATAATGGGCCTATTTTATTTGTATTTGCTATATATTTTTGAAATTTTTCTCATAAGTAGAAAATCAAATTTTGTGTAGAAAACAAAAATCTTGGGAGAGGGGGGGGGTTGCTTTTTGCCCCTCCCGACTCTTTGGCTTAGAAATGTCCTGATTTTCGTTTCAGAAAAAAATGGTCACTTTAGTGTTCCTGTCTATATCAGGGTGCTTTGATAGCAGCCAGTCAAGCAGCCAGTGGCGTTGCGAGAGTGTCGTTTTAGGGGGTCAGAACCCACTCTAAATTTTTCAAAAAGGCCGGCACAGCCAGCTGTCGTCAAAAAAGGGTCTCTCGATCTGTGGCACGCGATGAACGTTTCGATCGTCCGCCATCTTGCTGGTCGTTAAGTCGAGCGATGGCAACAGCTGCCCTTTTTTCAGCATTGGGAAAAGGTTGCGCCTCAAAGGGTTAAGGCATTTCCTAATCACCCCCTCCCTCACCGTAATTTTCTTTTTACTGGCTACGCACTGTAAGCAGCTCACAGTTACCACGTTATTCGGATTGAAAATTTTGATTTAAAAAAGAAATGAAATTTAACCTTTTTGCCGAATGATGATTGCATATAAATAAAATAAAGCATAAAATATGATTATACATATCATTTGATCGACGATTACGAGGCCCGTAGCCAAGAAGGTGCATTTGGGGGCAGTTCTTCCCCCAGGGAAAAAAAAAATTGCCCCCACCTCCCTCCTTCTACAAAATGTTTGCCCTTTAAATTTGCAGAATAAATAGTGTAACGATTTGCAAAAAATAAAAATGTTGTATTGAAAAATGATTTTAAAACAATCAAATATTGCGTGCGCAGGAGCATTTTCAACATGATTTCAAGTTTTAAAACCTCAAAGATTCTACTTACCTAATTTTTTAAATTTGATATAATTTTTCTGTTCAAGTTTGGACCATGCGCCACAATAATTGTCGTCAGGGGCGTAGCCAGAAATTTTTCATGGGGGGGGGGTTACGACTACTGCAACTCGCATATATGCATACATGTGTATTATAAAGGAGTGAAGACTATACATTTTGTATGGCAAAAAATTCTTCATGGGGGGGTTATGACCCCCCTAACCCCCCCCCTTGGCTACGCCAATGATTGTCGTCCTTCCAACCAATCTATCTGTATCGTAATCACGTTTTATTTGAAAGAGCTGTTATTTTCAGGAATTCTGTTGTGAGTACTATGGCTGAAGATTCCAAGAGCCCATTGCAAAACCCTTCTTCGCAAAAGTGAACGACAATTGCAGTGAAATGCGCAAACATTTCAAATTTGTTGACATTTTTAACCCTTGAACGCGCAGTGTTCCCGCTCTGGGAACACCCAACTCTGACGTTTTGACTGTTGCCAGTCACGAAGAATAGATTCGATTTCTATAGGAATAGTTGCGGGTGACATAGCTACAATACAGAATCCTTCACATTTTACCAAATGGTCACGATTATTTTTAAACAGCACTGACATCAGCTGAAAAATGAAAGAATTCGAGAACAGCTGGATAGATTGCCCCATGCTGAAAAAAGGGCAGCCGTTGCCATCGCTCGACTTAACTACCAGCAAGATGGCGGACGATCGAAACGTTCATCGCGTGCCACAGATCTAGAGACCCTTTTTTGACGCATCTGGCTGTGCCGTCGAGCGATCTCAACGGCTGCCCTTTTTTCAGCATTGGAAAAGGGTTGCGCCTCAAAGGGTTAAGGGTCTCTAGGGATCCTTTACCCTCTCTGGATCTAAATGTGATTTGAATTTTTTTTTTTCGGTGGAAAACGCTAGATTGAAGTAAATAAAAGAAAAAAAAAATTTTTTTTCTATAAATTTTTGTACTTTCGGCGATATGAAACAGCGTTCCAGATCTAGGTGTTGTTTCTCCTTACAAAAACACCTGAGCCGAAGAGAAAATATTTATGTTGGGATGGTGTTATTTTTATTTTTTAATACCATTGAGAATACGGAGTAATGTAAGAGACATAACAATATGTAAGCTAGCTTTTAGTAATCCAATGGCTCGTATAGCAAAATGTTTGAAGAAATGAAAATATTTTCTTTCTTCCATTTTATTTTTTTTATGCGACGGTAACTTTTAAAATAACCCTTCCAGGCATAATTTTTTAAGTTATTCAGTGGTAGTGTAGTCAAAAATTTTAATCTTTGGAGTGTGGGGTGGAGTGTAAATGAATGCTTGGTTTATTGCACAGACTAAATGTCTGCTGAAAATTGTTAGAATTTTCTATAGACTTTGGATTCTGATTAGTTTAAATCGCGGCGGGGGGGGGGAGGTGTCACATATTTCTAAATGGCACTTAAATTCAAACTTCTCATTCTGTCACGTGCAGTTACTTTTGCATTACTACCCGCACCTGCTGAAAAGGGTGACAGTAAGGCACCAATATTAGATTCAATAAAGATAATTCAAGTATTAAGACGAGAAACAAAACGACAAGTTTGCGATTTATAACCACATAAAAACAAAAACAGGGAAAAAAAAACCTGTTTTTGTTAATTGTTACTTAAGGATTTATTAATTAATTTCTTCGTTTACTTTATTAAGGTGTAGAATCAAAAATAAGAATTTGCGGTTTTCTCGATTTATAACCATGTAATGTTTGCCTGTTTTTTTTACGTTGTGGAATTTAGTCGTCTTTTAGGTCGCTGTTTGTAAAGTTGTCCAAATCAAAACTCGTCTAATTCAAGAAGAATTTTCCCGATTTCACCAGATTTTTTTCCAATTCTAAAAGTCATCTGGGTCATTCCAAAGTGATTAAAGTAACATTTGTAGCTGAAAAGGAAAATTGCTTTTATGACTGATTGGTTAAAAAGTAAAGATAACTTTTTCAGCTTTAGAGTTACGTATTATAAGATTAAAAAAAATAAGGACATATAATTGTTTAATTTTGAACTTTAATAAAATATTCGTCTTTTTTTGATGTGACTAACGTAGCATTGAAACTACCAAATTTTACGCTAGTGACATCTCTTAAATAACCAAAATGGCTAGTAATTAATTAACAATCAAAATATAAACTATTTTGTTGCTTATTTATGATCCTATCATGCGTGCTGTGAAAGCCGAAAAAAAAATCTCTTAACTTAATTTTCAAGTAATCAGTAATTTAAAAAAATCATTTAACTTTCTTTTATTGCCGTGGAATTACCCATCTGCAATTTGTCCTGTTCAAATTTCAAAACTTTTTATTTCCCCCATCGAAAATTCCTCTGAAGAGTTGTTTCAGAATTAATTTCTATTACAAAAAGAAGATTGGGGAAGTATTTTATTCCTTCGAACTATAAAATTTCCTACTAAACGACATTATTATAGAAATTTTCTGGACTTGTCATAGGAAACAGGAGTAAATGTGTCACAGTTATTTGCCGATTAAAAAGAAAAAAAAAAAGAAAAGCTAGTTGAAGGTTAATTGTGTAAGAAATCGTGAAATTTCTGTCGAAAGAAATCGTGTGTACGTTTGCCAAATTCCATTTTTCGTTAAGAAAGGAATTCTCTTAATTATCTTCTCACGACTGAAAATCCTCACCTAAGACATTCAGTTTTAATTACTTAAAAATAAATTTCAAAGTGATAAAACTGTTATAATTCATTTAACTCAAAGGGCAAGAGGGGTAAAAAAAAGCTGTATGTGTCTTTCGAACTCTTTTGATAAAAGCTTTTCATTTAATGGGCTTGACATATAAAAATGGCTTTAAAACCTCTCAAGTGTCTTTTCTCTTAGTCCAGTAATTGCTGCGTTATTTTTGAGTGACAGTTGTACGAGTTCCCCGGAACAGTCCTAATTAAAGAGAATACTTTCCCCCCTTCCATTCTCTCGAGTTTGTTCTTGTTTTCTCGCACTTTTAATTAGTGCTTCCAAGCATATTGGTGGAAAATTTCAGAAACGGGGTTCTTGTTTTTCCTTCTGTTACTTCCCACCCTTTTCAGCTTTGCGAAAAATTGTGACGTTTTCTTTCGGATTTATTCTGTTTACGTTTCTTGCACTTTACGCAGGCGATGAGTGGCACATAATTATTTTTGTCAGTTAAAAAAAAAAAAAAATCTGTCTGTTATTGTTTGGCACGAAGTTTTCCATTAATTTCTTTTCAGAGTTTGAAATTCCTTGCGCTGTAGTTTCCGGTTTTGTGCATTTGATCTCGGGAATATGCCTTTTAATATTCCTTCATAATTTTGAAAGCATCTAGAAAAAAAAAAAAAAAAAAAGAAGAAAAAAAAAAAGATTCTCTATTCAGTATTTCATTAATCTTTAGTTTGTCCAAAAATGTTTCCAGCTTTAACATGAGTTCGTATGTTCATTACTGAAGGTCCCAGTTGTTATACTTTGCACCCATGGTATTCGAAATATAGGTAGCTAAAAATTACCTTGGGGTCGCAAAGTGGATTTGAAAATACAAGAAAAAAAAATCTAGAATAACTCAATTTGCCTCTTAATCTTTACCAAACGTTTAAATAAATTTGATTCACCTCAGTCAGATCTAGTATTGATAAGCGAGTGCATTCCAGGTAATTTGAGTGTATGGGCCGAAATGTATAAGGATACTTTTTTGTAGCCCTGTAAAAAACTGTAAGCCCTACACATACCAAAATCTATACAGTATGTAAGACAGTGACCAATAATATGCGTACCTAATGTGAGCTCAGTCGCCCTATAGAGGCACCGTATAGACGCTAGTGCACTTTCAAAAATTTGCTTTTATAAGCCCTAATGTATAAGAATTCTTTTTCGTATCCCCGTACAAAAATTATAAGCCTTACACTCACCAAAATCTATACAAGCTGTGAAACTGTGACCTATAATAGACATACTCTAAAATTTACCGAAAAATGTGTTACGTGTGGTAGACCTTCAAAGAAATTGAACAACACCTTTTTATTGTATGTTTTCTAAATTTTTGTTTATTAACCGACTTTGAAAATTAAGAGATTATCTATTTATCGGAATCATTTTTGTATGTATGTCATAGGCGTAAAGTTTCCAGAATTATTGGGGGGGCTTGGGCCTCACATATAATGTACACGTGTATATATATATATATATATATATATATATATATATATATAATGTATGTATATATATAATATAATATATATATATATTACATACATATATACATAATGTGTATATATATATATACATACACACACACACACACACACACATATATACACATACATATATGTAATAATAAAATAGCCTTTGGCAATTTAATCTAATTTAATTTAAAGACATCTGAAAAACAATCTTTAATGTCTGAAACACAGTACTTTCACTGTAAGGTTTGTTTCTCGGCTAGACAAATATTACGTTCAGAGACAATTTTTGAGAGCATATAAGAATCAAAAGTGCAAATTAAGCTAAATTTGCAGGCATTTGCGGTTTCTGGTGGCCGAACCTAAAATTCTTGGCTTAAATAAGTAAATGACATCACTTTAGAGAGCCAATATCGCAAAAATCGCGATTTATGGCTCAGCTCGTTTATAAATCACGATTTAAATCCCAGTCTAAACTCATTAATCGAATTTATTAGCTTCAGAATAATAGCATTTTAAGACTGAAATGCGTCGAATAATCACATTTCAAAGGTCGTACAGAAATTACGACAGAAAATCTTTTTTTTCCACTCTAGAAATAAACTTTTACATACAAAATCATAGATAGTCCCCGATCCTCTTTCTTTAAAGATATCTCTGCGACATCCTATGATGAAAGGCTCAGGTTTGGTACATCACTTTATGAGTGTACGAGACACATTTTACTAATAGGGAATTACGGGGTCGTATAAAAATTTAAAAAGAGTAACTTTTTGAAAATAAACGAGAGGAATTTTTTCTTAACGGAGAATTTTTCCGACCTTATTTGGAACATTTTCACAATTTATATTGCCTATACTTATCTCACAGATAAGAATTAAACAGGGTCGCCACTAGTCAGGGAGAACAGGGAAAGCCTGGAAAAGTGTGGGAATTTCATTTTGGCAAAAAAGTTCAGGGAGAAGTCAGGGAAAATTGCAAATTTTGGCCCAAAACATGGAAAATCATGTAATTTGGACTGGAAAATCAGTGTTTGTAAACAAACAACGTTTAACCTTACTTTAGGAAGCTAAAAATATTAAAGAACGTATGCAAAGTTGGCATTATAAACATAAAAAATAGTCGGGATTTTTATCGCATGATGGTCTGGAAAACCTGGAAAATCAGGGAATTTTTTTTTCAGAAATTGAGTGGCAAACCTGATTAAAGCCTGTTCAGAGGCAGAAAAAATCTCCAAACATTTACATGCCCAGTCGAACATGTAGCCTTAAAATAATACATGCCCGAAAAAAAAAATTACAAGCCCGAAAATTACTACATTTTATTGCTCTATAAAATTTACATTATTCAGACTGTTTGCATTGAAAGGAAATGTTGCAACCACAAACCAAATCCCTATGATATATGAACCAGCATATTAAAACTATTTAATGAATCACTTTTGATCAATTTTTTACATGCCCGATCAGGCACATATGGCTAAAAAAAATACATACTTGTTAAGAATTTTACATGCCCCCGGCATATCGGGCAATAGGTTTTTCCGGGCTTGTATATCTCCCAATTTTTAAGGGGTCTTAGGAGGATAAGGATTAAAAAAATCGATATTTTCAATTTTTATTTTATTTGAGAGCTCAATTATATCTGAGCATTTGGACCCCAATTTTATGCAATTATTCCAACTAGAACCGGTGATAAACATAAAAACATTTTATGAATGTTTTATATTTGAACACAGTAAGGTAACTTTAAACTGCGTTTTCTCAAAACACATTTTTTTTTTCTGAACTATCCGTACGATAACAATATTTCTATGATTCGTATCTTCACAAAACTTTGTATAGTTATAGCTGGCGTCAGTATCTATAGAATGATTTAATATTAAAAGTGAAAGTGAAGAACTTTTGAAATTTTAGCAGAAATATAAGAGAAAAAGTAAGTTTTTTTTTCAAATTTCACTTTAAAATAAAATTTAAAATTCTAAAACTAAAAAGTTTTCTTAAATATTAATTCATTCTATAAAATATTTATTTTACTTAATTTTGCAATAAAAATTTTGTTTATATATGTATTTTAAATTGGCTTATTTTACGGATAGTGACACACACTATTGAAAAAATATAAATATGTAAAGTAAAAATTAAATTGTTTTTTTTTAAGATATGTGAAAGGTAATGGATTTTTATCCGAAATTTTATGATGTACTATAGTGTATTATTATACGAAAAAAGTTTCATTATTCTGTGACTTTTATTTTGATCATAAAATGTAAAAACGCTAGGGTTTATAATACGTGTATATTTGCTCCTCAATCCTCCTGAGACCCCTTAATGCAGAAGCAAAAATATAGAAATATGCCTAGTGCAAGCATCACTGCGACTTGCATTCGTTTGAAACGTTTCACTTGCCGTTGGTTCTGGCGTTTTTTTTTTTTTTTTTTTTTTTTTTTTTTTTTTTTTTTTAATTTTATAAGGTAACTATCCGTTATAGTGCCTTCCTACCAAGTTATCCTTCTTAAAATGCAGTGAAACAAAGTCAAAAATGGAAGCATAGTGAAAGATGCAAAGGTAGTGGGGAAGGAGCATTTTAGATTACTGAACGCATTTTAGGCTGATGTGAACTTTTGATTACATAATTACCATTGCATAGACTGTTTTTTATTAACCGGCTCCTGGCGCGTCCAGCTTAATAACATCTTGTATTATGTGGTGTCAGAATGAATCTCAAATATTCATCGAAAACGAAATCAGAAGAAAATTTTTATGAATAAAAGAAAAGTTTTTTATTTTTTTTCTATAACTTGAGAGAAATTCTTTTTCTTTAAATTGTAAAAATTGAGTAAAATGCATTTTTTTTAAATTTAACGTAAATTATTGGGTGGGCTCAGCCCCAACTCATAATTTATTGGGGGGGGCTTGAGCCCCATGGGCCCATATAACTCTACGCCTATGATGTATGTACAGCGATAATTTTTTCCCTCGTGGGGCAATTTTGATATATATATATATTTTTTAATTCGAGAAGGGTACTGTATGTGTACTCCCATATTGTTTTGGTCAGGTTCTGATACTTTCAAACAGAAAATCGGTGGGAAAAACATGTTCTTAAAGCATTTCCTAAAGAGTTGCCAGTAAAAAGATGGTACTCATAATTAAAAAAGTCGCCAAGTTTGCGCCAAAAATAAGTTTCCAAAATTGAATACAGCTTTTAAATATTTTCTATATTGGGAGAGAAATTGTCAAACCTTACAATTTACTATGAAAATTATATAATCATTACAAAACCGAAAAAATAACCAAACATGTTTTTTGCTTTAAAAATTTGCCAGTAGCGGCGTTTGCAGTAATATGTCGAAAGTCGCCAAGATCAGCTACTTTAGGCAATTTATCGCGAAGTTTGGCGCATAAGTTCTCTAAGCTGAATCCAACTTCTCAATATCTTCTATATTTGGCGAGAACCCTACTATGGAAATAATTTTTCATTATGATGAAGTAATAGTATGGAAGTCGATTTTCTCTTTTTTTTTTTTTTTTTTCTTTTCTTTTTTTTTTAAAGAATCATATTCGTTTTACTATTATTTATTTTCACAGAAGCTTCTATATAAACTCATAGATTGTCAAATTCGGTGTTTCTGTAAAATCTGGAGACTGAAATTTTTCGCGATTAGAATATTTCCTTTACTTTGTCCACAGAAGTAATAATAATAATAATAATAATGCCTCACACATCGTCTTCTATAGAAAACTTGGCATAGCTCATAGCAGTAACGTTATATATATAATTCCGTAGCAATTTTTTACATATTTACGGCAGTTAGAGGAAGGGAGGACAGATAAATCGGAATCATAAACACTTTTCAAACCTTGGAAAGTGTTTAAAAAAAGCAAAACGGTGAATGTGCGGCGTTCCTTGCTATTGTTATGAGAGAATCGTATTATTTTTGACAATTTTCCAGACGTTGGAACGATTTAAGAAGTGGTGGATGTGGGGGGGGGGGGATATAAACCACGTGAGACTTATACTACTCATTAGATGCTCAAATAGCCTGTGGTTGGAATCTGTCCAAAGCTAATTTTTCGTCAATGAAACGCGGTTGGGGAAGTGCAGAAAATATATTTCGCGGAAATGCCTTTAAAATAATCTTCCCATTTAGCTTGTATATTTGAAAAAAAGTTGTTTTGATGTGTATCATTATATACAGTTCTGTCCATTGGCGTAACTGCTCGGAGAATTCTGGTAATCTAACCTCTTTTCTTGGAATAGAAAATAGAGTTTTTCTAGAGTGAGGAGGGGAGAGTATAAGATACTTACTTATCCCTCCCCATCCCCGCAGCCTCACCTAGTTTCAGCATTTCTATTTTTTTCTTTCTTTTTTTTTACACCAAGTTTAATATAATGAAAAATTGAGATGAATGGAAAAATTGCAATAGGATAATTGTTATAAGCATTTTACCACTAAAAATAGTTAAAGCTTTACTCTATAAAGATTTCATTACAGTGTTCAAAAGCGTATATGGAGCATAATTATTATCTTGGGAGTTTTAAACTCTGCGAGCTAGGAAACAAATATAATTAAATCTAAGGGACAGGGCCTGATTACTGGAAAGGCTCGTGAAGCTTGAGCTTCCCCTCAGAATTTGAAGGGGGGGGGGTGCCTGAAAATGACTGAAAAACTGCGATAAAAATTCAAAATTTTGTTTTTAAATGATCTTTTAAGTTATCGTAAACATTTTTAATGAAGAGAAGTGGTGCTTTTCAGAAGTCTTGATACTTCATGTCGCAAAATTTTTCTAAATTGGTTGTTTGCGATGTCTTTGCCTGGGACATCTACTGCAGTTGAGAGTTTTATTCTGTTATGGGGAATATTTCGCCGGCAGAAAGGGGTAGACTTTTAATATGTAATGTTAAACATCTTCTAAATGTCAAAATTAATTCTCAACTTCTGTGTTGTGATTTTTATGATGTCATCAAAACAAACAAAGAATTCCTGAAAAAACCCATGCCTAATGAAAAATAGGACTAAAGAAATATAGTTTAATGTTCCAGTAAAGTAATGGAATGTTTTTAGTTATTTGTTAATATTTTAAGTAATTTAAAAAATACTGTAAAATCTCGTTACAATGAACTTAAATGCTTTTTTCAAAGGAAATCATTAGAACTAATTAAATCAATGAAATTTCTTTTTTATGAATAAAATATTTTTATGAAAGAAAATCATTAAAACTTTACTTTTCCCAAACAAAAAGGTGATGGGGGGCCCGAAATGAGACTGAGCTTCCCCTGACTTCAGAGGTTAATCGGGCCCTGCTAAGGGATGGCTAAAGGGTCCAAAGAATCTTTATCCCATTACACATGCGCGTTAAAAGAAAGAAGAAAATAAAAACACTTCATAATTTATTAATCGGAATATAACTTTTGCCCTTTTGGGTGAACGCTTAATCTACCCCCTTAAACATTGGATCTACCATTAAGACTAATACCTGTTTTCTGTCTCTGCTGAAAAGAAAAAAAGTAGAAGTACATACTCCCTCTACCCAGATTTAATAACGCAGTTTCGTTTAGAGCAGTTAAAAAAAATAATCCACCAACCAATAGCTATTTCCGTATGGTTGCAATAGAAATCTTTAATCCCCTTAAAAGCCTTGCCTATACATTTAAAAAAGGAATCAAATTCTGTCTTTTCATATCTTCAAAATGTATGGTATATCCGAATGTTCTTGTTCTTAAAAAGTTTTTAAACTGAAATCGAATCTATTCTGCATTAAACCGGAATAACGATAAAATTATTCATTAGTATTTCTTATAATGCATAGCTATAAGTTTTGCCGTATTATGTCAGTTTACTCTTTGATAATCTTAAAAGTATTCTTTTAAAATTAATCTAAAGTTAAAAATAAACTTTAGATTAATGTCAAAAGAATACTTCCTGTATTTTGTACATTTTGTCCTGTATCTTTTCTGGATACTATCTGCATGTTGTACTTGAAAAACATTAGCTAAAAGCAAACGAGTTGATGGCTCTATATTTTCTAGATTCTTTTATAAGATACTGTTGAAATTTTGCACTATTTTACATATTAAAAATGATATAACTGGTTGTAAAAATGCTTGCTGTGAGAGTTTAAATACACCGTATCTTCCGAGCAGTAAACTGGCAAAACAGCCTTCAAATTTAAACCATACCGAGCCTGATTATGACCAACGGGGGCCCCGGGCATTGATGAATTTGGGGTCCCCCATCTATGAAATTTGTTTTATTTTCCATACAATTTTGATATAAAAAATACATTTCAGAACAATATTTGAAATTGGGAGCCCTGGGCAAAGTCCCGATTTGCCCAATAAGGCTCTGAAACCATGTTTAAAATCATGGCCTTTAGTTATAAATTTTCAAAACACTAACATTAATCATAGACGTTCGGATACAATAAATCATTTAAGAAATTAAAGGGAAAAATACAAAAAATCCTTAACTAAATTCTATGTATTTATTTAGTTGATTTGAATTTTGTCCTGTAGTGTCATAAATACACCAGTTTTATGGTTTGTAGATTTTCTTCCCTCGTCTGTTTGAATAAATAAATAAATGAATAAATAAAATAAATGTTTTATTAAACAAAATTTTAAATTGGTAATTTTATATATGACCCCTTTCTGAAAGATTCTTATTTTGCCGAAATATCTTTTTAATAGCTCATTTTAAAATACACACGAGTTTTTTAAATTTTTATATCCAAAGAATCCATTAAACTCGTCAACATATGGTGTTTCCTTAAAAAAAAAATTCCTCGTAATTAAAATTTTATAAAATTCTATTTTAATATCCATTTTGCTGCATTAAATCATGTTTCAATTGTTCATTTTTTATTGATTACCTTAGAAAAGAGGTTGAATATTTTATAAGACAATACATTAGCATAGCGTAAGATGTTATTGTTTAAAAGGAAAGAGAAAAAGCTAACTTCATGCTCCGTTGCCACACGGAAAAAACAAATAATTAAATTACAAGTCGGAGGAAACTGTGGCTCTATTTTTCAAACTTAGTGATGTACGATTTGGTAGTTTTCTTGCAGAAAAAAAGGGAGATAAATGAAGGACCATATAATGGCGTTCTTTCTTGTGTAAATCGGCTGCATTTAGAATTATTTTTCAGTCAGATCAAACTGTCTTTTACATGTGCATAAATGCTGGGACGAAAGGGAGCTGGTTTTTATTATGTGAGGTCAAAGAAAGAATATTAATCACTGTGTTTTAATTAATATTTTACTTGTTAATAAATTTTTCTTTCAAGACTAAGATGAAGTATGAATTTTCCATATGCTTAAAAGCTTTACATGATTATTTTGCAGTTATTAAAAAAAATATTGGAATAATGTGTCAAAAAAAGAAGTATCAAGATTGTTAAAGAAAAAAAAAGTCTCACATAATTCGACACCAGAGGGCGATTTCTTTGATTGAAGTTTCTGTTATCTGCGCATGTATTGTACGATGTGCACGTGTAATCTTTTGACAGCAAAATAATTCTTATTTGCATTAATGAAAACTAAACTCAGTGCATTTTATCTTAAATAAATAATTAATTTTATATCCCATTTCAAACATTACAGTTACCGTAGTAACAGAAAATATTGTTGTAACTTCAGTTATTAAATTCAACAATCCAATAAAAATTGAAGTCTTTTTTAGAGTTCTTAAGACTCGGAAAATAAAAGTACAGAAATATGAAAAAAAAAATAGAACAGGCGCTTCAAAAATACTCGGGTTTTTAATGCTATTCTTGCTACTTTGTGTTTTATTTCCTTTGCATGAGTAGTAACATTTCCAACCCCTTAGCAGATGCAGCGTCGGTGTCAGATAAATCTGAACTATTTTGAAAGCTTTAGCCCCATCCATGCAAATGACTTAATTCTTTACTTTACGAAATCCGAAATCGTATAGTTAGAAAATTACGTTCCGAAACTAATCTTCTTTCTGTTAACGAAAATTTCTTTCCATTGCTTGCAATTTCGCTTATGAATGCTAAACTTAACTCTTAATTTTTAATTTTTTTTCCTGATCGAACGTACAATAATTTACGAATCGTAAACGCACTAGTGAACCGATTTTAAAAATGCTTTGTTTCGATAGGAATAAACGATAAGCACCTCGAAGATGCCAATAAATTTGGAACGATGTTTTAAATGCTAATTGGCAATTTCATCGCAGTTTATTTTAACTTCTATTCAGATCTTAGTTGCATTTTCTCTTATCGTCTGTGTCTCTTGTCAAGTGATCAGTCATGAGATCTGACGTCTGTCTAATAATCCTAGTAATAACGAAAGTATAGCATTTCCGTTTCGTGGGGAAACGGAAGAATTAAAGAATATGACTGCATTTTGCTTACGAATACTACATATAAACCTAATGACTGAGCGACACAAGAATTAGTACTTTGAAATGATGTTTTAATTTTTATTCACATAAAAAAAGTTAGACAACGAACTGTAGTATGTAACATCTTGTATTAATCTGCACAAAACTGCAATGCTCATACTATACACAAGCAATAGAAAAGTAAGTGGTTATTTATTTGTTGAATATCTTAACTCTTACCCAGGCATTCAAAAAATTATAATTTCTGATGGCATGTTTACAAAAGCACCGATTTTTGCTGGCTTTTTAAAAGATTTTCTTTGCAGATGGGTATTCGTTTAAATAACAAAGCAATTGTAAATGAGCGATTCCGCTATTTTTAACGTGAAAGTGTTTTTCTTTTAAAAGTGTTTTAAAGTTGTTGATTGTTTTGATAAAATGTGTGCTAACATTTTCTTGCATTTTCAGATGTCCGAGGGCCGCCAGAGTCAAGTGGTTCTACTCGACGAGCGAAAGTTGGATATTCTTATCAAAGTAATTGAACACTTATTTTTTAAATAATTCCATCGCGTCAAAATAGTACTTTAATTACATTAGAGAAATACATTAGTTATGCTGCATATTGTAATCCATGAAGTTGACCAATCGTACTCCTTTAGGGAGATTTGTATTCTTTTTCCGTGTACTTTGCTTCTTTTAAAACCTCTATTCTTAAAAATATAAAAACTTGAATGGATACACTCGGAACAAAAATCTGACATCTAGAAAATAATTGGTGGAACTAAAATTTATGAGTCTTATATGTACTCCCTATAAATACTAGATCCTAGAATGAGACACTTCTGAACCTACTGACTCAATTTTTAGGTCCCTGCTCTATAAGCTGGCGCTTGTACATAGATGAAAATGTCTGTAAATCGTTGCGTACGCTAGCGGGTAGACTCACAAACGGTCATTCTAGTGCTCCAAAAATTGAACGATCATTTCTCGTTTTGCAAACTAGTCATTCTGCTGTGATTAGGCAGAATACTACGGACTAGAAATTCGTGGCCATTTCGTCTACATCAGTTGTGTGTATCACTCACATGCATAATTCTACGATCTATTTTTCTAGATTTGAAGCACAGAAAACAGCTATCTATTCGTTCTAGAGGAGAGTGGTATCTTTTTCTCTCTGTGTATTCTATGCAACCTTTTAAACGTCCGTGTGGTTAAAGTTGTCTATGATGATTGGTGCGTACATTAGATGAACAGACTTGTTTTTTGGCAATGAAATTTTATTTGTACCCCCTTTCAGAAGTGTATTTGAGTATAAACCAAATTTCCTATATCGGTTTCATACATAAAGTATTGTTATTTATAAAAAGTGAATCATATAGTAAAAAAAAAATTTTTTTTTAATTAAAGAATTCTGTACTGGCCATCGTGTGCAATTGCTAAGCAACACGCTACACAGGTGGAATTTAAACGACAGAAAGAAGATGCTATGATATGCAAATGATTGGGTTTGTCAACACATTCATGCAAAGTAGGCGCCGGTAGCGACACCTACAATCAGGGCTGGGGAGTAGCGCGCTACTTGTAGCGAAACTACAGTAGCCGCTACTTTTTTTTGTAGTTTGTAGTGTAGCGCGCTACTTTTTTTTTAAAGTAGTGTAGCGTGTAGCGCGCTACAAAAAAACAGTAGTTTGTAGCGAATTTTGGAAGCTACTTTTGCCGTGTCATCATTTCCGGCGATTGATCCCGTGGTGCAATTTCTCTCTCTTCTGACTCCAAGCATAACTAGTGCGTTTCAGTACGCTATAATGGGAACCCAATATATTTTTCAGAATCTTGAAGACGCACTGCGGAGAAAAGTGCCCCCACTGAGCGGTGGGCGTGCTTTTGTGGTTTCACGCGTTATCCTTTGGCGGTGGTCATTAAAAGTCAATAAATTCTTCGACCCTGCACTGTATCCGCCCTTGTACAATGCCTTGACCATTAAAAAAAAAAACCCCGCTGCGTCCGGAAAAAGACGCAACTGGAAATCGGCCTTGATGCTTGAAAGACACCCAATCACTCCCCCGCCCCCCCTCCCAGGGGACACAAGCACAAGAGGGGGGGGGGAGGGGTTTTGCTTTGCCTGAAGCGGAAGCCTGACATTGTGCATCTTTTTTCTTTTTATCGTTCTCAGTATTATTTGTAGAATCACCAATCTGCCATAAAGAGGAAAAAAAAGGAAAGTAAGGCCCGGCGTTCAGTTGCGTTTTTTTCCGGACGCAGCGGGGTATGAGGGGGAGATTTTATGACCAATTTGCAAGTGACCATCGTAAATTTTCAAGACTCCAGGAGGCGGGGTTACTATATTTGGCTTGATATCTCTGTTACATTCTATCATATGCCTAGGCAATTATTAGATAATACTCAGTGGCTTTAAAAGGCAATATGTCGAGCTCGAGTGAGGATGAAGCGATCATTGCTTATTTGCTGCTATCCAAGAAAAAAAGAAGATGTTGGGTCCATCCCACCCTTCTTAAGCGCGAAAAATTAGGCGAATTTAATTTAGTAAGAGAGTTAACAACGGACGAAGAAAGATTTTATGATTATTTCCACATTAGGATCCAAGATTTTAACGAAATTTTAAAAGTACTGACGCCTTGTATTCAAAAATCTCGATTGCGCAGAAAAGCTATTTCGGCAGCTGAAAGATTAGCTGTCACTTTGAGGTATGCATTTGAGCAATAACTAATTATTAAAATGGATTGCTAAACTAAGTTTGTTTATTAAAATAAATAATTTATTAAATGCATGTATGTTACCAATTCGTATTATTATCTTCAGTAGTTTTGTCTAGGCAAAATATTGACATTAGTAAAAACGGCATTACTTTCCGATGAACTCAATAGTATATGCTTTAATTTATCCAGAAGTTTGGTTTAATAATTCTCGACATATATTTCATATTCCCTGGAAATATGTTCTGGCTACTGCCCTAACAGATGCTGGAATGTTTAATGAAAATAAAACTGTTTATTCACGATTATGTCTGATCGTTTACTTTTTTGTTTAACTTGTGTTCACATTATTTTAATGTTGTATTTCAACAGGATGACTCTTATACTATAGCTGACTTTTATACTATAGCTATTTCTGAAACGAAACTTTTGATACCTTTGATTATCAATTCAAAAATTATAACTATGGTCCCTTTACGCAGTATTTTAATAAAGACTGTTGTTCACAATCTTAATTATAATTACATATATGTATAATATACATTCAAGAAAAAACTGAAACTTTTAAAGTTAGACACCTTCATAATTGGGACTCTTCTGAGAAACGTAACGTGGCTATAATATTGAAGTACACTTGTATAATTTTTACAACACTGGAAATTGGACACAATTTTGAAGGAACCACAACTGTCCACCTTTCAGAGCTTTCAGTGTTGTATGAATTATACTAAATGTATGAGAACCAGACTTCGTGCCGATAACAGTCGACTGTAATCGGTGACAAAAATAATATTTTACAACTTTTACAAAAATGCTATGATAAAATTGCATTATTAGACAATTATTTTGGTATTTGATTTCTTTAACTTCAAGATTACTGTTATTTTGAATGTACGGAAAAACGCCAACCCGAAAAAACGCGAACGGTAAAAACGCCTACCAGAAAAAAACAATTCCTTCCTTTCCAAAAAAAAAAAAAAAAAAAAAGAAAAGAAAAGAAAAGGGGAACTATTATTTATCTTCTTTAATCAAAGTACAACAGAATTTCTCACAGTATAAAATATTCACACAAGTAATACATGATCTTTTACTGTACAGATGCATTTAGTTAAAATGACAGCCTTGCATAAGAAGAATTTGTAATTCTCCTCCGCCCAAGGCACAACTCCCTCAGCCCAACGTAAGCAAGTGGGGCAGATGCCCTTCATGTAGGCTTGCCATAGAAAACACAAACAAAATTTGTTCTTTATTTATGCATAAATTGGGGGTATTGCTATTGTTACTTTAAAGAAGCAAATATATACATAATATAATTTTTCCAGAATAAAATTAAATGAGTCAATCAGCTTCCTGAGGAAGGCTTATCACTGCTCCCTGACCTACTCAAATTTTGGAGGGGCACAGGAAAGATTTGAGGGGGGCACATATCGAATATAAGAGCAGAAAACGAACATTTTTTCGCATTTTCAAACAAATGTTTATTTAACAAATTTTTTGAGACGAAGTTGGGCGGAGGCACTGGGAGGAGCACGTGACCGCTTGTGCCCCCCCTCCCGACGCTTTTGCTATGGTTCATATGATATATGCTTAGGAAAACCTAATAACAATAGCTAAAATGTTTACCACTCCCAGACGTACTGAACTGAAAGTTTACTCCTGTACTCCAAAACAAAATAAATTTGGACATAAGATCCAATTACCTTTCTTATGTATATTACAAAACAAAGAATGTTTGTGTCCAATATTTATTAAAAAAATTAATGACATGGACCGTACACCGTTATTTTACTAAATTAACATTCCATTTAGTCATTATGGAAATTGTTAGCAATCGTAATCGTAATCCATTTCATTTCTTGCAATGGATTACAGATGATCAGGTAATCGTATGAAATCTGATGAGAAACACTGACCTATGTTAGATTTTTGAAGGTGTGATTTAGCTGACAGCATCTCTTTTGATGCTCATTGGTGAATTGCAGATATGATTCTTGGAATATAAAAGACCTTATTAAAATATTATGGGATATGATGTCTTAATATTTACACAAAATATTCAGGGCTAGCCTCCCTCACCCCAAATTCCACTCGAAGTACTATCTATTCCCTCAATATCAGCGCTCAGAGCAAGAATGCTAACACAACAGAAAAAAAAAAAAAAAAAAAAAAAAAATAGAGGAAATGGTGACCGGAGACTCTTTCCTTGACCTTTGCCATTCCAACCTCCTGGGCCTCTGCCGTTATTCCCTCTCCAGAGCAAAAATTGGCTGAAACTTTTGGCGACGGTTCTCAAAAATATTGTAACCACGCCCGGGAGACAAGTTTCAGCGTTTTACATGTCACCCAACAAAGGATAATTGGTTATCATTTGTCATTCTGCGGTTTTCAAGCGGAGAAGTACAAAGAACAGACGTTCTCCCGCAGTACGGAAAAGCGATCCGGAAAAATACATTCATTTCCCATACTAGCGTACTGAAACGCACTGAACTGAACGCCAAGCTTTAGAGAGGTCCAAAGTTGAACAGAGGTTATTTTGATGGGGCCTCGAGAGTCTCATTATCACACGGGCGTGTGGGCCAGTGAGCCCCTGAAAAATAAAGGCCTCGCAAATCTCTCCATTTATTGTATATTAAATTTATATATGCTGCAATAATAATTTTTATTAAGCTAAATTTCCTTTATCTATATCATAATTGTGTAACAATAAAAAGGCTTCGAGACTTATTTTCTGTTCTTCTTTCTAACACAATGATAATGGTTTCTAAGACTAGATCAATAAAATAGAAATTAAAGGCGTTATTGAAAATTTATATCCATTAGTTAGCATTTTTTTAAATATTATGATGAAGAAAAGAAAATGGTATATGAGCGCTAAATGGTATATGAAAACTACCTAGTTGCATTTTTAAAAAATAGGAGGGGGCGCAAAATCTTCAGTTGTCAGGTGGAAACGAGATTTAGTCATTTGCTGTGGGACAGAGAAACTGTTCTCTCAGCTTGTTTCCATCCCAGATTCAAACTATTCTGGATTGAGGAGGAGAGGAAGACCGAAGCCAAAACAAATGGATGGAGGAATACCTCCAGAATATGTTTCCGACAACTTCAGATATCAGTATCGAGGATCAGCCCATGGATGATGACTTTTTGGTTTTTTTAATTTCTCTTTCGCATGCACTCGAAATAGTTACGAGGAAGAACTTACAAGGTTCTTGTCAGAGCCAATTAAACCCCTATCTTCGCTTTCGTACACGTATATGAAAGAAGCCTTCAAAAAAACTAACACTGGCGTGCCGTCCAGTGCATCTGTACAAAGATTGTTTTCGATTGCATCGGACGCATTTTCTCTTCGACGATCATGTTTGGCGGATAACAATTTTGAGATCCAGCTCTTGTTAAAATTTAATAAACATGTTTTTGAATAAATTTATGTGGTTTTTATTTTATACTAGAGGCATGGCAGTCTTCCATGAATATGTTGAAATTCTTTCTTTCGTTAAAATTTTAAAGTGTCTATTATATTTAAATTATTAGGTTTTTTGTGTAATAATTTTCAGAATTTAATACGAAAATATGAGAATTTCTATTAATAATTAATAGTTTGTAAAATCCTTACAGACTTATCTCTCTCTTAGCCTTAAAATAACAATATAATTCTATAAAATTCTTTTATACCTAACACAAAGAAAAAGTTGTGTTGATGATAATAACTTTTAAAATTTCTTTAACATATATAGAGGATTTTTTTAATGCAATGTTTTAAATAGATATATCATGAATTTAATTAGTAATTGTTTTCATTATTTTATAATATGCATATCATATGTGATGTTTTCAATTAAAACAATTATACAATATTACATGGTTCACACGGGTCATTCGTCATAAATCACTAATTTGGTAAGTCATGAAAAAAGGCTTTTATACTCATTAATTTTGATTTGTGCTCAAGAAACTAGAATGTTTGTACAACATGAAAGGAGTCTCAAAACGGGCCTTTTTTTCCCCGTTCAGACATCCATTTTATTATTATATTTTTAAAAACTTTTTTAGTTCTCATGATTTTTCTCATGCTTTCAGAGCTCACTTTCCCAATTTATTTTTATCATAGAGGTATTAAAACTTAATTAGTTTCAGCAATACTTCAATAATTAGCAGTAGTTGCCAGTAGCGTATATATAGGCTTCCATTTCGGGGGGAGGGGGACGATTCGGTATTTTAAACTTTATTGTTCTAAAGTTAAAAGAAATGTTTCAAAATAGCTCCTTTTTAATAATTGCTTTACATTTTCGGAGGGGGCCCGCCTCCCCCTGCTCAAATACTCGCCTGGTAGTTGTTTATTAGAGCAATAGTTTTTTCTAATTAAAGGCGAAAAGGTGCCCGGGGTCTTTCGTGCGTCCACCAAATCTGCGGCGCTCAACGCTACAAGGAAACCACCTTTTAATAAACGCGTTCTTTGGACGCGAGAGACACCCGCTGAGGTCATTAATCACGCTGGACGCGAGTAGAAAACCAAGGCTTTCGATATCGATAGTTTTCTCTAATTAGTATATAAATATCCTTAAATATGAATGTAATGCAAATTGAATCTGTTAGCAAAATTTGTCTCTTAAAAGTAGCGAAAAAGTAGCGAAGTAGCGACTACATTTCAAAAGTAGTGTAGCTAACTACATTTGTCAAAAAGTAGTTGTAGTTGTAGTTAACTACATTTTTCGAAAAGTAGCGGTAGTTGTAGCGCGCTACAAAAAAAAAGTAGTTTTTCCCACCACTGCCTACAATGTGCTTAAATGCAGAAATTGTACAGCAAGTTTCTCATACACAAATTGAATTTGAAAGTTGTTGCATGGTGAAAGGCTGTTGTGAGGCCTCGTGTAAGAAGTGCTTAATAAGACGTGCCTGACTTTTATAGGGGTTTAATCATAGAGCACATTTCTGGGATTGGGAGCGCTTTGGCAACCCAAACTTGAGGCACTTGTCCCATCAGCTGACTCTTGGCAAGATCTCATGCTCATAATTTTTGCGCATCCAACTCGCTTTAGTTTGCGATGGAGGATTTGCGGCCAGCACGTTAATTTACGTTTTCATCATTACATTTTTAAGACAAAATGGTACACAGCTGCTCTGCATATGGATGCAAATCATGGTTTGTGAAAGGTTCTGGAATAACATTTCAGACGTCAGTTTTTTTTTTAAACTCTTTTACGTGTCTAACAACTATTTAAAATACTTCTTCTTGAAAGAGGTTTACATAATATATTGGTTTTGACAGGAAGTTTTCTGGTAAAGGGGAGAAGCATTATGATTTTTTTTCCCCGCAAAACTAAATTCATGATTTGCTTCAGCTAGTGAAGAGAAAGAAAAATTCTAAAGCTAGGAGGTATGTTATCGATACATTAATAATATTTTATTATACAATAATTATGTATACTTACCTTTGTTTAGGAACGTAACCAGAAAAAAATAATATCCGTGGAAGCCCAAAAGTTGGAAAATTCTCACTAAGAAATTTAATTCCGTTTTCGTTAACAAAAACTCAAATTTCGGGGAGTTGGGGGGAGGGGTTGGGACAAGCCTTACGGTTACATCCATGTCTTTATATTTTAATTAATTCGAAGACAACCCTAACAAAGATATAGAAATAAGTCATAAGCGCTAGTTGTAAGGGAACGGTAAGCTAAATAGCGTAAATATTGGGTTTCCCAAACCGTTTGCTCATTCACATTTATTTATTTGTTTGTTTTAAGGAAATGTCTTTTTTTTCTGCCCCTCCGCTCATGTGAGTGCGTCGTCATGGCAATTCAATGTCTTCTTCAATACCCTGTTCTCGGACTGTGAAGGAAAGTCTCCCCATTGTGTGTGGGGCGCGGTTTTGCGGTTTCACGGGCTATGTTTTGTCGGTGGATCTCGACTGGTCATTAAAATCCCATAAATATTTTCAGCACAATACCCTGCTAGTGCACAATGACCATTAAAAAAACTCTCCTCACCTCCTGCAGTGGCGTCCGGTGCACTCAAAATGAGCGCCAGCCTTAATATCTTCCAAACGTTTGTACTTCGGGAATACACACACACACACACACACATATATATATATATATATATATATATATATATATATATACAGAGTGTCCAGCCTTAATGTGACCCAATAGCTAATTCCCGAACCGTTCGGTTTAGATATGCACTTCCAATTTGAAAAATGTTTTAAAAGACGTAAAGGATGTTTTTACGGGCTTTTCGAACCAAAAAACCCATTTAGAAAAAAATTACAAAGATTAAATTTTTATACGGTCCCCAGGTCCTATCACTCAGGGGCGTAGCCAGAAATTTTTCATGGGGGGGTTATGACTAGTGCAACTCATATATATGTATACGTGTGTGTGATAATGTAGTGAAGAATATACATTTTGTATGGCAAAAAATTCCTCATGGGGGGGGGGGGGTTGGTTAGGACCCCCCTAACCCCCCCCCCCTTGGCTACGCCTCTGCTATCACTTATATTTAGGAAAAGATTCAGTACACAAAAACAAAGTAAACACAAAAAGTTTCATTTTATTACGATAAAAACTGACCAAGTTATGGAACTTTGAAAATCATACATTTCATCCATTTTTTCGGCCGTTTTCAAGAAGCTAGTAAGGGACCGTCTTGAAAATGGCTGAGAAAATGGATGAAATGTATGATTTTATAAGTTCCATAACTCGGACAGTTTTTATCGTAATAAAATGAAACTTTTTGTGTTTACTTTGTTTTTGCGTACTGCATCTTTTCCTAAATATAAGTGATAGGACCTTGGGACCGTATAAAAATTTAATTTTTGTAATTTTTTCTAAATGGGTTTTTTGGTTTGAAAAGCAGGTAAAAACATTCTTTACCTTTTTTAAAACATTTTTCAAATTGGAAGTATATATCTAAACCGAACGGTTCGGGAATTAGCTATTGGGTCACATTAAGGCTGGACACCCTGTATATATATATATATATATATATATATATATATATATATATATATATATATATATATATATAAAACTAACAAGTAAAACACAAAACATACTACAAATAAGACATATCTCGCATAAAAATATAACAGCTATTAGCAAGAATTAGAAACCAGATTTTGAAGCCAATAAAGTGCAAGAATTGTTGTGATAATATAATGGAACGGAAATTATAACCACTGTCACCATCGTCAGGGGCCACAAACAGTGGATTATAATTTACAGAAAACCAAATAGTAGGGTTTCGGTTGTGTGGCATATCAGAAGAGATATTAACTCCACACATGTGGGCCCTACCCTACTATATAAAGCAAAGAAGAAATCAAAAAGATAACAAAAAATTAGAAATAGGAATTATAATTTTACATACCAGACCTTGAGCACATGGGAATTTCATTTGAACAATTGATATGTGTTGCGAATGCTAAGAATTGTAAAAAGTGAAAAATGGTGTTTGCCACTAAATAAAAGTGGAAAAGTGGAAAGAAAAAAGCATAGGAGTTGCCAAATACTAAAAGGTAATATTATTAAATTTTAAGAATATCCAGGTATATTAATATAATAAATATATATTGAATAATAATAAATTAAAATGATTGAATAAAATAAATAGTATAGCAAAATTAAATATAACATATTGCTTAAAAAATACAATGATTATTATTATTGACAAAGTATGTATAATAAGTTATTGTATGACAGAAGATTAATCTAGTAAATAAGAAAAAAATAATGTTTAGGACAGAATAATCACAATATAGGAACCCCGTTTTTTTTTTTTTTTAATTCCTCCAGATATATATATGCATGCATATACACATCCAAATTGTTTTTAAACATATTACTTTTTTTTTTAATGAGAAAAACTTCCTCCGCCCGACCCAACCATCCAATTACATCCTTAAAACCAAAACCCCATATATATATACACCTATACCGTTACGGTACACCGCGTATATATATACACATATACCACCTTACCTTTATTTGATTAACTATCTGTCTCATGTTTATAGGTAATAAACCTTCTTTAGTACAGGTACTGAAAGAAAGGAAATTCCCTCCACACGCCATAAAAAAGCATTAACTACGTTCGAAGGAGAAGTAAAGCCATTTTTTTTTACCTGTGTTATCGTGTTTTGTTCTCCGACTTTACTTGGATCATAACTGGGGCTTTGGCAGTTTTAGTAGAAACATTACTCACTTAATATGTAGCTGTATGTAAACTATTACTATGATGGTTTTCCGTTGTATTTTTCACCCCATGTTTTGTTCTAAGTCGTTTATTTCAATACATGGCTTCGATTTTGGCAAGGATTAAATAAAAATCATCATTCAAAAAACGAGTAAAGTGAAAATTAATAGGTTTAGTTTAAACTTTTTAACACTTTTCAACAAACTTATGTAATTACTGCCGTGTACTGTACTTGGTACCCTGTTGAAAATCATGCAATTGCTGCTGAACATTGTACAGTATGGCTGGTGACATGCTGACACAAGCATCCACATTAGTATATAATACGCTTTTATGTCTTGTATTTTTAATTTTAATGTGTTCAAGGTGTCTTTTTCTAAATAAATGATGCTTATACATAGATTTGTAATTGAAATTCCTCCACTTATCTCGTACCGTATTTGAGATAAGCATGCTAATCCTTAATTTAGCCGCTGGGAGGCGCTGAAAGCGCTTTCATTGTGTACCAGTGTTTCCCAATCACTGGTCCGCGAGACGTATATCAAATGCCGGTACACGGCGGTATATCAAGTGCCGGTACACGTATATCAAATTTATTAAAATGTAATCAGCAGCCAATGTTGTTCTAACTAGAAATTATATTTGAATAACACTTAATTTAATGAATAAAATACATATTTATGTCGCATTTACCTTTTTGTTCTGATTCTGGTTCGTGAAATGCTTACTATTTTTGCCGGTTGCTTACTTAAAAAGTTCTTACTTAACCCTTACTGACTCGCGATGGTTGCGCCGTCAAGCCACCATACTTGAGCGATTCCACTGCTAGTCGCAAAAAATGGGGTTATAAATGATCCCAGCGCTGAAAAAGTGCAGACGCCCTTGGTCCATTTACCTATCAACAACATGGCTGGTCGATCGAATAACCCATCATGGACCAATGGCAACATCAGCACTCTTTCAGCGTTTAGCAGTGTGTCCAGTTGGTCTTCAATATTGATGTGAAAATGCTTTCGCTTCAAAGGGTTAAGCGACTTTAAAACAGCATGTTTTCAACAGAAAAAAATTCTTTATTTCTTTTAAATTTTGAAAAAAAAAAAATAAATAAATAAAATTCCACGGTGTCTGTGAAGCAAACTTCAGTTCTAAAAATTTTTTAACCAACAGGAACACTTGCTGAAATGCTAATTTTGGGCTAAAGAAGTACCAAGCGAACGGAAATATTTTTTTAAAAACATACCTCCTTGCAAAAATATTTTATTATAAAAAGAAAATAAATAAGATTCACTAAAAATTTAATTCAAAATAATCATCTTGATCTCCCTTTTCTTCTTATGGACGCCTTTCTTAATAAAAACAAATTAAGTCCCCCCCCCCCCAATTTTGCGTTCAAGCTTTTGTTCCATCTTTTATATCCCCATCTGTTATAATACTGGAATAACCTCGCTCTCATAGAACCATACCCTGCTGGTTCTCATTTAGATAATGCGCCGGAAATTTAATCCCAATTTCACTTAATATTGATTTGTCGGAGAATTTTTTTTCAGCTGCGGAAAACACTGTGTTGTTTTCTTCTATAAATATCCACTGCTTATCTGCTTTTGACATTTTAATGCTTTGTGCATCTCTGGAAGTGGTTTTTACTTTTATAATAGCGTTCATTCGTTCGGGTTTTTACCGTCCGACAAATTTTCATCCCTTCAGCAGATGTCCGGGATCCATTTTGGCTTACAGTGATGTTTTACTTTTTTTCGTGTCACAAAAATAAAATGATGCCATCGGCCACAACTGAATATGAATGGATGATAAAGTTTGACATTTTTGTGAAAGGTAATTTTTTTATACTTGCCCTTCTGCTGGCGGGAACCGATAATTTAATCGATACTTTAACCGATAATTTAATTAAGTCAATTCGAGAAGCACTTTTAAAAACTCCTGATCTCCATCAGTGTACTTACAATCAGAATTCGTGCGATTACTCGGCCATCTCTAATCGATTATAAGAAATAATATAGATTACGACTACTATTCAATTTTTAAAAAGATTGTGACTATCGAATGTCAGTTTAGTATAGCAGTAATCTTGATGTTAAAGGAATCAAATATTAAAAGATTTCGATAATAATGCAATTTTATCATAGCATTTTAGTAAATCTGTAAAATATTACTTTAGTAATCGATTACAGTAGACTGTGATCGGCACGAAGTCTGCTTACAATGCGAGTCAGTTATAGTTAGTATTTATATTTATAGTTAAAATATAGAGAACATGCTGTTTAAAATTCTTTTCAGTGGTTATTAAAAATGTACATATACAGGGACTTGCTTAGGATTTTATTCGGCCCTGGGCGGAACAAATTGGGGGGCAATGGGCAAAAAATAACTGCAAATCTTCCAAATTTGTCTACTTACTAAATTGCTGATCTTGACCTGTTACCTCCCTCACCATTAAGAACCCGCTGCTGCTAATGAATCTGATTAAGTAATTAATATTTTAATGCAATGCATTTCTGTAATGTAAAAGTTGCATTCTAGCCACTTACCATGCTGTAAATTTGACTAATTAATTAAGATTTTAATGCAATACGTTTCCATAGTGTAAAAACTGCATTCTAGCTACTTACCATGCTATCAGTTTGAAAAAGAAAGTTAAACAAGAAATTACAAATTCTGTTTTTTTTCCCCTCGGCTATGCTTACTGATGTACAGTTTTCAGTTCTAGTCCATGAAATTCATTTGATTTCCTGATATCCACGAATTAACATTTTTTAGCGGCTCTGGGCGGTTGCCCAGTTTGCCATCCCACTAAGCACGGCTCTATAACATACATATTCTCCGACTTACATTAACTTTTATTTTCTTGTTTTTTCCCCCTCTAGCCGAAGTTGTACGCCGGTGAACTCTTGGATATGGTGGCTTCTCATTTCAGCCTCAAGGAGAAAGAATATTTCGGACTGGCCTACATGGATGATACGTAAGTCTTGACTTTTGTGCGTCTTATGAAATTGCATCATGTTTTTTAAAAGCCTTAACCCTTTGAAGTGCAACCCTTTCCCAATGCTGAAAAAGGGTAGCCGTTGCCATCGCTCGACTTAAACTACCAGCAAGATGGCGGACGATCGAAACGTTCATCGCGTGCCACCGATCGAGAGACCCTTTTTTTGACGACAGCTGGCTGTGCCTGTACGGCAGCTGTGCCTGCCGGTCGTACACACCGGCCCCACCGTACAGGCCCCAGCAGTACACCGGCCCCAGCCGTACCTACCGCCACCGGTACGGTGGCCGGTGGGTACGGCTGGCTGTGCCTTGAAGACAGCTGGCTGTGCCCGCACAGCCAGCTGTCGTCAAAAAAAGGGTCTCTAGATCGGTGGCACGCGAATGAACGTTTCACTCGTCCGCCCTCTTGCTGGTCGTTAAGTCGAGCGATGGCAACGACTGGCCTTTTTTTCAGCATTGGGCAATCTATCCAGCTGATCTCGCATTCTTCCATTTTTCAGCAGATGTCAGTGCTGTTTAAAAATAATCGTGACCATTTTTTGACGGGAAACGACGTGCTTAAAAAGTAAAGCATTCTCGTGGCGCTCTGTCACCCGCATCTATTTTTTTTATAGAAATATAATCTATTCTTCGTGACTGGGAACAGTCAAAACGTCCGAGTTGGGTGTTCCCAGAGCGGGAACACTGCGCGTTAAAGGATTAAAAGAAAAAGAAAAATATCGACATAAATTGTAGCGTCCTGCGTACATTAACTCTTGTTGTAGCTGGACAGGATATATAATTGGAGCAAAATGCAAGTTCTTATTGACTATGACATTTGATCTTGCCAGGGAAAAAAACAAAAAACACGAAAAGGAACAGCGCAAAATCTAATCAGGTGATGACGCTAATCGCACTCGTCATTCTATACTCCTGGTCCGGAAGAATGAGTGCATGCATATATTTCTATCGCGAGATCGCACGAATTGCGGAAGCTGGGCTTCACTGGAGATTTGTGGATGCTTTTTTTGTTTGTTTGTTTGTTTGTGCTGTGCTTATAACCAAGCTACGCAAGGACAATCTGCCAAGGATGGGGTGGGTGGGTGCTTTGGGCGGAGGACTTTTTAAGGGATTCTAACACGTATTCACGTTATAGCTGGAGAGAATCGACCAAAATTCGAGACCGTTAAATCGACAGCTGAGCGGATAAGCCAGACCAGAAACCCTGCACCTTCGTTTTTGAGAAAGAAAGGACGCTTTTGCATTGTTTGAATAATTTTGGATTTTTATTTAGACAGCACAACACTACACTGTAAAAAAAAAAAAAAAAAAAAAAAAAAAAAAAAAAAAAAATGCATGCAAACACGGAAAATGTACTGACAGATGAGACGCCAGCACAGTTTGCGGATTGTGTTCCTGTAAATTCCAGAAGTTGTTCCGTGGAAGTTGAAGATGTTGTCCTGCATTCAAATTTAAATGGAAAAATGTCCTGAAAAATGTCCAGTAAATGTACGGTTAATTTTTAGGGTGTACACGGTAACTCATATCGACCACTATTTAACTTTTTATTGAATTCAAAGATTAAAATTTAGCGAACCAGTGTTACACATTCCGTGAGCTTTTCACTTTTCAAGAGTTGCCAGATAGCCGAGGTGGGGATCTTTAGTAAAATGTCAAAAGCCGCCAAGGTTTTCCATTTTTGACGCTTCATCGCCCAGTTTGGCTTCCAAAAAATAAATCCTCCAATCTGAAGCCAGCTTGGCGATATCATCTATTTGGCGATACATCAATTTGCCAAACCTT
Source organism: Cheiracanthium punctorium (assembly GCA_038373885.1). Taxonomy (NCBI): domain Eukaryota; kingdom Metazoa; phylum Arthropoda; class Arachnida; order Araneae; family Cheiracanthiidae; genus Cheiracanthium; species Cheiracanthium punctorium. Next base: position 398,671 of record JAWZYV010000718.1, on the reverse strand, counting down.
GCTGTTTACTTTTATGGGCTTGTATATTAGTGTGAATAAAGATGGAAGTATAGTTAGACTGTGCCATTGAAGATTGTAAAACAGCTTTAGTAGGTGATTTTAATACATAGTTCGACTCTGAATAAGTGTTTTATGAAACAAGAAAGACAAATACGGTGCTGGCTGTGCCGGCACAGCCAGCTGCCTCAAAAAAGGGTCTCTAGATTTGTGGTACGCGATGAACGTTTCGATCGTCCGCCATCTTTCTGGTAGTTAAGACGAGCGCTGGCAACGGCCGCCCTTTTTTTCAGAATTGGGCAATCTATCCAGCTGTTCTCGCATTCTTTTCCATTTTCCAGCAGATGTCAGCGCTGTTAAAAATAATCGTGACCATTTTGTTTACGGGAAAGGACGTGCTAAAAAGTAAAAGGATACTCGTGGAGCTATGTCACCCGCAACTAATTTTTATAGAAATCCAATCTATTCTTCGTGACTGGCAAACAGTCAAAACGTCCGAGTCGGGTGTTCCCAGAGCTGGAACACTGCGCGTTAAAGGGTCAATATGTAGCGCGTATATTTAAAATATTACAGTATTTCAGATTTTTCTTTCTTTAACGGCTGCCATCTTAAAAGGAGTCTGGACAAAAATGACTCATACTCTCTCTGGGGGTTATATATAATGACTGGTGTGAAGAGCGAATGCTCGCTCCCGGTTATATTTATTAATTTCATTTTTTCCTCAACTCGCCCAGCTGCGACGAAAATGGCTGTCTTGTGGTAGGCGTGTTCGGCGAGCGTAATTGCCATTTTTCACCACCTCTTTTCGTCGCTTTTATTTGTCGGTGGATGAACGTGTGACGACCATGACAGTTCACTTCTGTTTTCCAAGGTGAAAAACTAATGATTATGAAAGAGGCTAGCTGAGGAAGTAGTCTTGAGTTGTTTATTATTGTCATCATTATTCATTCTGAAATTTTTGTAGCACTTTTCCAACAAAGCTAAGAGAAGCGTATAATTTCGGCCTGTCTGTCTGTCAGCCCATCCGATGTATACCCTATTGAAAATAGCATGCGCAGTATCAATAGATATTTTTTACTTTCCGAACATGTACCATGTAAGGAAAGTATTCTAATCATGAAAAAATTCGACTTCGAGATATTGGTGTATTGACACGTTTTGAGGTCTTCTGAATTCATTGACGCTATTTTTACGAGATGTATGTGTGTATGTCAGTGAACACGATAGCTCCTAAACGGGGCATTCGATTGAGCTCAAAGTGGGTATATATGTTATAAAGCACCGTCGTAAGGCCAATGTTGATTTTGACGTGTATAGGACTTATAGTTTTTCTACAGGGCTACGACAAATATTTCTTTTACATTATGGCCCATAGGGAGAAATTATTGAACGTGCGCTAACGTTTAAAGGGCGCATTCGATGGAGCTTCAGTTTGGTATATATGTTTGAATGATTCATCGATTGAAATTTATTTAAATGCTTGGTAAGGATCTTAATCGTAAGTGTTCGGAAAGTCGAGCGGAGTCACTCCAGATTTTTTTTTTTTTTTTTTTTCAGGGTTGATAAAATACCCATTTTCTTTTTCAGAAAAAAAACCAACCGAGTTTTTTAGGATTTTATCAGGGTTTTTTAAAGGAAGGGATGTTGATTCAGAATGCATGAATAAATTTTTCTAATTACTAAATACAAATTAAAGCAACGAAATAATTATAATAATCAATTAAAGATGAAAAAATATTTAAATTAATACTATCAATGAATTGCAATAATCATCATAAAAATATATAAATCAGTAACCATGGCAGCCAATTATGGTTTGCTCTTAGATAAATTGATTATTAGTAATAATTTTAACAATGAAATTAAATCATTATACTAGTTCTGAATCAGAACTTTTAAACTAAGGTTTATTTATGGATGAAAAAAAAATCCATTTTAATTCAAATGATAGGCATAAAATACGTATTTTCTAGAAAAAGTCAAACTGATTTTTTTCCCTTGGGTAGTGGTGTTAGAGGGAATGGCCTGTTTATAAACTTTACAGCTGGTGCATTGATATTAAAAAATATATTTGCTGTGTAGTTAAAGTTGAAATTTTGAAAAACCAGTTGGGTTTTTTCAAATGGGCTTTAACCCCATCCCTCTCCCAAAAAAATAAATAAATAAATAAACGTCTGCTTTTTTCCGGTCGGGCAAAATCATAACAACCCTTTTGCATTTCCAGAAGTTCATTTATTTCAAACAAAACCCAGCAAATATATATGTTAGTGACGTTCATAAAAGAATGCTCTCCTGTCGGAAATTATCTACGTAAAATTTATAGATTTTTTTACAATTCATTCGATCAAAAAACCACAGGGCGCTATTTTTTGGAAGTTTTCGAAAGCCCACTCATAGGAAAAATGATAAAAGTACACTACTTTTTTTTTAAGTGCTCAAGTTATACCACTTAAAAATTTCCAACTGTTACATTACACTGGATTGTGGTAGATCCGAGATCATTGATCTCCCTGCAAAATAACACTAAAATTATAATGTTGCAAACCTCAATAAAAACTCGGCTGTTCGAGCCTCGTCAGGGGGAGACCCCCACCCTATATTTTTAGTTTTATTATTGCCCTGTTAAAACGATATTAATGGACTAATGTCATTTTATCTCGCATCTTTCGTCTATTTCACCTGGCCTCAAACCCTATGTTGAAATATTTATGATTGTAATCTATTTATAGAAAAATACACAGGATGCCTATTCTACAGCTTACGAAGTATGGTAACAATAGATTAAAGCTGTTGTGAATTAATAGTATTTAAATATCAGGTTGTAACGAAAGTTTTCCGCCAGATTTGCTTGAGTCAGCTCACGCGGTACCCAGCTATTGACCTTATATGTCAAGTTTATGCGATGCTTTTAGCGCGACTAATGGACATGGCACTAAAGTCTGACTCTTTTAGCTAGCTCTCGTGGATGAATATTTTATCTCCTTCCACAAATTCTCGTAGGCGGGCCTCATCAGCATCAGTAGTCTGGTCAGAGCGCTCTGCTTCTTTAATATCCTAGTCCTCGTTTTTGAACTTTCGGTACCAAATCTTCACAGTGTCATATGATACAACAGTAGTACCTTAAGCTGTACACATGATTCGGTGTCATTCTGCAGCTGACTTTTTGCGACAGAACTGAGAGTAAATGATGGATCAATCGGGTAGCGCGGTAGTTCCATTTCAGACACCTTATACTTAATCATAACGATATTGCTTTACGGATTTCACAACACAGTGCTCTAAAACAAGTCTTTTCTTTCAAATAACAAAAATCGTTCGACAAAATAGTGGCAAAGACACCAACGCGAACTGCTTGTGCAGGCAATACTTGGAGTGGCGGAAAACTTTCGTTACAACGTAATACATGTAAAAAATACATGAGGGGCCTATTCTAGAGCTTACGAAATAGTATAACAAAAGATTAAAGCTGTTGTGGACTAATTGTATTTAAATACATGTAAATTTATGTGGGATTTTTATGTCGCTGTTTTGGGACACATTTTCCGGACAATTTTCAATAAAGGGTTGTGAAATTTGATGCTTGTGACATGATTTATATATCTTTTTGAAATATGTAGTCGATTTTCGTCTGCAGATATCTTCCCCTTTCTTGCGTTTTCTTTCTCAACCCACTCTCTCCTCCCCACTTTGCAGAGTTTGGATTTTAGAAACACTTTCTACACGAGCGAAAAATATTTACTTTTTTAAGAATGATTTCTAAAAGTTACTTTTTTTTTCTCTTCTGGTCGTGAAAGCACCACACGGGTGGTTATAACGGAGCGTTATTTCCATTCGAAAAAAAAAAAAAAAAATTTTTTTTAGTGGTAGTGTGCCATACGACATTTTTACGTCACCTGTCGACGACGACATCCTGAATGTGTGCTTTTCTTCCGGCGGGGAGGGGGGGTAGGGAGGGCAGGGCTCTCAGGAAATACACCCCCGGAAAGTGCACGGGGGGCGTTCTTTGGAACAGCTGTAAATAATTGGGCATATTAAGAAAAAGGGCGCAACATACGAAAGAGAAGAATTCCATGGTGGCTGAGGGGCGGAAGCGACCTTTGCTGCAATGGAAGTTCGGTAGAAAAAAAAAAATCTTTTGTGAATCATTGAACGTTGCCACCCACTTAAGCTGATTAAAAGTATTATTATAATTTATTTATTTTTCGCTGTTCGTTTATTGTTTTTCAATGACTACTTCCCCCTTATTTGACCGGAAATGGGTGAGACCGTAGGACCACGCATTTACGAAAAACATGGCCGGAAATGCTTTTTTAGCTTACATTTTAGAATTTAAGATATTAAGAAACATTTAGAAATTCATAACATCGTTAAGGTGATTTTTTTTTTCTTTCGGGTGGCCGGGTCAACGCCCTACTTGTACGTTTGACCGCTACGACGGCCGGAGATGCTTTACCCTTTCATTATGGAGGCGCCTGGTACGCAGACCAACGTTGCCCCCTTAGAGCGGTCGTCTAATTTTGAACCACTTCAGGATGAGAGACCTAGCACTTGGATTGGCACCCCCAGAAGTATCGTTTGTACATGGGCGACATTGGAGCCACGGACAGATTTTACGAGCACCAGCTCCCATTAGTGTGGACACGGTCCCACATCCCCCACGGTTGGCAGATCTAGGGACCCTTTTTTGACGCACAGCCAGCTGTCGTCAAAAAAGAGTCTCTAGATCTGTGGCACGCGATGAACGTTTCGATCGTCCGCCATCTTGCTGGTAGTTAAGTCGAGCGATGGCAACGACTGCACTTTTTTTTCAAGCATTGGGAAAGGGTTGCGCCTCAAAGCGTTAAAGGCAATTCAAGGTGCAGTGGCTAACCCTAGTAGCACAACTAGTTCAAAAAACGTTTAAATTACGTTGCAAACACGTTTTTTGACGCTAAAAAACGTGTTTTAAACGTTTTTTGGACTAATTGTGCTACTAGGGAAGGCGTTGGATTCGTAACCGGAAGGTTGCGGGTTAGATTTCGACGTACCACTCAAGACCACCGTGTACATGCGGTGTACGTGCACGTTAAATCTGTGGTTCCGAAAGTCCTCTCCGCAGTTTCCGAGGGGTGCCAATATTCAGAAGTCCCCCCACCTTCCGATGAGTATCCAGAATTGTGGTGGAAAACTCCGTGAAGGACATATGTAGCCCTAAACGACACATTTAGTGACATGAGCTGTCCTCTCCTGGCAAACAAACAAACAAACAAAAGACACAAGTGATGCACGATGCGATCATAGCTGTTAAATGACTGTCTCCCTTCTATGAAACTAGAAAAAAAAAAAGAGAAACATCCTATAAAATTTTCGTCACAGTTACGGGTAAAATCGTGTTCGCTGGAAAAATAAATAAAAAAATGATGATGATGCAAACTTTTAAATTCTCATCCGTCAAATCTGACTGCATCTTTTCTCCCGATTATGATAACAACGTTCCGGTAGTTAAAAAAAAAAAAAAAAAAAATCTCTCTTTAAACCTCCAGTCTCATTATTCATCCCGCATTTACCTGTTATTTTTCCCCGAACCGCAAATGGAACGTTTTTCGCAACCGCAGAACGAGAAAAATAAAGAAGCCTAACTTCCATTAAAAATGTACAGAACCTGCGAAATTTCGCACATGTGGGCCTTCCTCCCCTTCCCCTCCCCTGCCCTTCCCTTCCACCCCAAGGTCCCCTACCTCTTTTTACGAATTCTACACACATCACACACACACATCCACGCAAGCTGTGTGTGTGTGAGAGAGAGAGAGAAAGCATCTTTTCTTCTTTCATTATGACGTCACTGTCAGTCCCGAAAATCGTCTGCTGTGGCTGCTTCTGAATCTCTTTCACTTTTTTATTTTGAGTCAAACGGAGAAACGCGATAAACAGAACGCACGCGGCACCGAAGTTTTCTGCTTGTCGTGACGAAATTGGATTATTTATTTATTTTTTTCACTTTTAGAAAAAAAGCACATGTTTTGTTGACTGTATGATTGAAAACAAAACTTATTGTGTGGTAAAATGGGATGTTTTCTCGGCTCGCTGACACAGGTAAGTGGCTTCGTTAAATTTTTCCAATTGTTCGGCGGATAAGTTCAAAGTTATTATTTTCCTTAACCCTTTAACGCGCAGTGTTCCCGCTCTGGGAAAGCCCAACTCTTGACGTTTTGACTTGTTGCCAGTCACGAAGAATAGATTTGATTTCTATAAAAAGAGTTGCGGGTGACATGGCTCCACGAGAATCCTTTACTTTTTAGCACGTCCTTTCCCGTAAAAAAAAAAAATGGTCACGATTATTTTTAACAGCACTGACATCTGCTGAAAAATAGAAGAATGCGAGAACAGCTGGATAGATGGCCCAATGCTGAAAAAAGGGCAGCCGTGTTGCCATCGCTCGACTTAACTACCAGCAAGAGGGCGGACGATCGAAACGTTCATCGCTTGCCACAGATCTAGAGACCCCTTTTTTTTTACGACAGCTGGCTGTGCCGGCACAGCCGGCAAATCTCTCCCTTCCTCCTTCTCTATCTCTCTTACCGGCATGTTTACCCCTTGCCGGCTGTCTCGATTTGAAATTGTGTGATTATACTTGTTCAGTACTGAAAGAAAATTATCTTCTAACACTGACGCGTACAATAAGTGTAAGCAATTTTAATGCATGATGAGAGGCGACGGAAGGGACTTTTTTTTTCTGAGGTGGGGGGCTGATTACCGAAAAAGCTTGAGCTTCCCTCAAAATTTGAAGGGAACCCCAAAATGACTGAAAAACGGCGATAAATATTCAAAATTTTGTTTCTAAATGATCTTTTATGCTATTGTTAAGATTTTTAATGAAGAGCTAACTGGTAATCTATTCTTTTTCAGAATTCTTATGATACTTCATGTCGCAGCATATCTAACTTGTTTATTCGCGATGTCTTTGGGGATATCTGCTCCAGTTGAGAGAGATGATTTTTTTTCTATAGGGGGAGGGATATTTGGTCGGTACTAAAGGGTAGACTCCTGACTCCGCAGTGTATTGAAGAATACAGTCAATCCGTACCTTTTAACACACGATTGAAATATTGTTCCAATGCCAGAAATGTGATAGATCAGGATTGATCTCTTCCTGATCGTCAAACGTACTACTGTCGTCGCAATCCTTATGTTGGAGTAAATGGAGCCTTATTAAGTCAGGTACCTTTGAGCGTTGAAAATCTCCACGAAAATTGACCATAACTGCATTTGCCACAGCTCTACAAGTAACAATTCTGTAATCTTGTATTTTTTACCAGTTATTTAGAAAGCTTTTATGAAACTTTTACAGGTCTTAGAATTGTTCTATATATTAAATTAAATTTTGTATAGCTAAAAATATTGGAGCTCATTTTTTGCTTATTTACAGTCGTGCGCGCAGCATTTCATAAAATATATGTATCACAGTAACTTAAAAAATGTTGTAGGCATAGAAAAATAGCTTATTAATAAAATGACGAAAAAGAATTTTGCTGGGACTCTTCTTTCCTTTAAAAAAAAAGAATAATTGCAATTTTTATAACTATCATTTGCATAGTTATGCAAATAAATGCAAAAATTCTAACGTTACAAGCATCCCAGCAAAATTCTTTTTCGTCATTTTAATTTAAGGATATTTTTCTTCATGAATTAAAATTTTTAAGTTACTGTGTTATATATATTTCATAAAATGCTGCGCGCAAGACTGCAAATAAGCAAAAAATGAGCTCGAATACTTGTAGTTATACAAAATTTAATTTAATATGTAGAACTATTCCAAGAGCTGTAAAAGGTTCATAAAGGCTTTCTAAATAACTGGTAAAAAATGCAAGTTTACAGTATTGTTACTTGTAGAGCTATTGCGAATGCAGTTATGGTCAATTTTCATGGAGATTTTCAACGCTCAAAGGTACCTGACCCCTTAAGTGTTACCCGGATTTATGTGCACCTTCTGTCCTTCAACGATTGTCATTACCATCCCAATTTCCCAATACTGCTGTTGGTTATGGCAGAGGGTGCCCATAGATTCTGAAGACACTTCTTCAACGCACACTATTATCATCGGGATCCCTATGTTTTAATAATTGGGGTTTAAATCGCTGCTCAAATCAATCGTTCATCTCATTATTTATCGTTTCTACACTATCGTATTCAATGCTATTGTTGCTAAGGGCAGGGGGGGGTGTGCTTATAGATTCTGGGGACACTTGAAGTGTACCAATCCGCAATCCGTCTTAGCAACTTCGAGAGTGAATAGGTTAAAGCAAATAAGACTGTTTATTTTAATCGCCTGCCCATGGTACCTGAGTCTAATGGGTTTCTTTTGTCGGACCCGTGGGACAGAGCAATCATTGCTAACAACACCATTTTTGACGAAGAACTTTCTTTTATAAACATCAGAAATATGTACTTTTTGTCGCGATTGAAATATAAAATTTCCTGTAAATAATGGCTGTCCTAAAGTGATCCTTTATTGCTAAAGTGATATTTAAAAAAAAAAAACCAAGAACTTTAGAGTTTTCCTGTTACTTCATGCTATTCACACCTTTTCCACTTATGTAGAATACTTAGCAATAATATATGTACAGGGTGCACAAGAAAAGACGTGCTGATTTTAAAATTATTTATCTAGCAAGGAAAAAAAAAAAGACAGAGAGGTGAGGCAAACTGTATATTTACTACGAAAGCTGTAAAAATTTTATACAGAAGTTCCGAAATAGTAGTTCCAAAAACCGCTAATAGATGCCGGTGTAATCGCTGCCCACTATAGCGGATTGGCCTCCATATTTTCCGGAACCGACACCTTCTGACTATTTTCTGAGGAGCATATTGGAAGAAACTGTCTACCGCTACCATCCCGACAGGATGGACGAGCTTGAAGGGTCGATTTGTGTGGCGTGTGAATTCATTTGCGTTGAAACATTGCCGTCCGAGATGACAAATTTCATTATTTGTTTGCGTCACCTGTATATTTTCTAATGCTGGACATTTTGAAATGATTGTGCTGTGACCATGGGCGCCGGCAGAATATTTCCCAGGGGGGGCAAAGACTACTAAAGGGGGTGCAAAGATTACTTCAACGTATGTTTACCATGTTGGAAAGAGCAAAAAAGCAAAGGAAAACACTGCATACAAAAATCAAGGGGGGCCATCGCCCCCCCTTGCCCTTTGCTGCCGGCGCCCATGGCTGTGACTGCTTGCACAAAATGAACATATACATGATAATCGTCAATCGATTTCGACGTGCAGCGCCATCTGTTTGCAGTGAGGGCTCTAATCCCCTTATCGGGATTTTTTATTATTAAGATTTTTAAACCCCTTATTAAGATATTTTATCATGAAATCCACAAAATTTTAATTTTGCTCATAAAGATTACACCTTTAAATATTAAGATTACGTCCATAGTCCCCCTTCCCTTAAAGAAAGTCTGTGTTCGTCACTGTATGTTAGTAGCTACTGTAGCCACTATTCCGAAACTTCTGTATAAAATTTTTTCAGTTTACATAATGAACATACCGTTTGCTTCACTCTTTCATTCATCTTTGTTTTGGAGATTTTTCATTTTGAAATCAGTGTACTGGACACCACATGGACAGACGGACAAACAAAAATCATAACCATTTTATTTTGCTAGAAAATGTGAAAAGAATTCCGAAAAGTTTTTTATATTATAATCTATAACTTCAAAAAGGATAAGCGTTTAACCCTTTAACGCGCAGTGTTCCCGCTCTTGGAAAGCCCAACTCTGACGTTTTGACTGTTGCCAGTCACGAAGAATAGATTGGATTTCTATAAAAAGAGTTGCGGGTGACCTAGCTCCACGAGAATCCTTTACTTTTTAGCGCGTCCTTTCCCGTCAAAAAATGATCACGATTCTTTTTAACAACACTGACATCTGCTGAAAAATGGAAGAATGCGAGAACAGCTGGATAGATTGCCCAATGCTGAAAAAAGAGCAGCAGTTGCCATCGATCGACTTAACGACCAGCAAGAGGGTGGACGATCGAAACGTTCATCGCGTGCCACAGATCCAGAGACCCTTTTTTGACGCAGCTGGCTGTGCCGGCACAGCCAGCTGCATCAAAAAAGGGTCTCTGGATGGATCTCTAAAAGGATGGATCTCTAAAAGGATGGATCTCTAAAAGATGGATCTCTAAAAGGATGGCAACGGCTGCTCTTTTTTCAGCATTGGGAAAGGGTTGCGCCTTAAAGGGTTAACTAATGTAGTCCCCTCCCCCTTTTTCATAATTTTCAATGTTCCATCGTTATTTTTTATTTTATCTCCTATTTGAACAAAAACATTTCTATTCTAACTCTGTTCACACCGTAGGTAGTAACACCGCGATAAACAGGTGAAAAATGTTGACGTCTATTTTTCGCGTGGGTCTCTTCTTCCAATTTCTTAAAAGGCAGGCAGGTATGCCTTTTCCACGCATACAATCCTGTTCTTAAATGACAGAATTACGTAAGGGCGTTCTTGATGTTATCGAACGCTTCCAGTTCGCGCGTAGGGTGGAAATTCAAGGTAATTTGACATCTTGCCGGTAGTTCAGGGCATTACCATACAGAGAGGCGTGCAAACCTGAATGCCAAACGCCTTGGTTTGTAAACAATAAATGAACGAAACCGTGGAATATTCGTAAGTGCTTGCGCGCATTGTGTTTTGAAACCTTTGAAAAGCAAGCATTTTCACGTCAGTATAGAAGACCAACTGGATGGACTGCCCGCCGCAAGAAAAAGTGCAGCAGTTGCCATCGATCCATTTAACTAGCAACACAACATGGCGGTCGATCGTATCGACCATCCATGATCACACAGCTAAAGCTCCATGACCATACATGACCATCCATCGACCATCCATGATCCATGATCACAGAGCTAAAGCTTTTTGACACAGCTGGCTGTGCTGCTGCACAGCCAGCTGTGGACATTCTTCTGTTTTAAACAAAATAAAATTTATATATGTTATTAAGAATTGCAGAATAATGCTTTCTGTCGAAAAGAGTTAATGTAGCATTTATAGTTCTTCAACATTAGCATTCAAAAGAATTCCACTACATTAGTTTACGGCAGTTTAGACATTGAGCCATTTCAGCACAATAAGTTCTATAGCGTACTCTTCGTTTAAAGAATGGAAATAACATTTAAAGTTCTTTTGCGCTGTTTCACAAAATTAAGTTAATTGTGATATGCAGTCTTTTTGAAGTCTCGCCACGTTTGACAGTGGTACATCGCTAAATTGGGTACGCAAGATATTGTTGCGTCGAATTATGGCTTATAATCGATGCTTTTGTCGTGATTTATCTTTGTTGTTAACGTTATCCAACAATTTCAGCTGTTGCTTATTTCTCAGCCATTGCTTCCCGCCTTAGGTCTGAATAGACTGACAGCAGGGCCATTTGCAAACACTTGCCGCGAAGCAAACACCGGCCACAGAAGATGGCATCACTGCAGTCGACTCTTTTTCAACGATGGGGTGCGAAAAGGGTTAAGCATTCGTTGGAAAGAGTTTATTGTCCACGCATTCGGTGTGATTTATCTTTTGTATGAGACTTAGTCAAAATTCGGAGTTCCCCCAAAAGGAACGTCTTGCATTACCATGAAATCTCATTTTCTTTGTTTACTTCAACAGTATTGGCTAATTCAGATTTTATTGATTAAAATTCTTTTATTTTAAACTGTACATTGAAATATATAATAGGGATGCACCGAATAACGAATACCGAGTATTCGGTTAAAATTCTAACCGGGTATTCGACCGAAATGCCGAATATTTGGTTAAAATTTATTCAACTGTGATTACAACGATTAATTTAATTATTTTGTTTTTAAACAACATTTAATAATTCATATGGTGAAAAAATTCAGGAATTAAAGTATTGCAAAATGTAATATCGAAGTGTTTCCTTTATATATTATTAATCACATTTTTAAATATTTGCGACATTATAATTTTTTTTAAATCTGCATATTTAATTTTTAAAAAATAAGCAGTTAATTGACTAACACACTTATGAACATTTAATATTATGAGTTCTTTTTCTCGTTACTCTTTTACATTTAACTGAGCTAAATAGTAGTAAGGTTAATGCAATATGTAATGTTTCACACATAAGATTTAAGAAAAATTGAAAAGCAACAATATTTAAGTTTAACATCTGAGTGTTTTCTCTTGCTATGAAATTACTTTGAATCTGATATTAGTAAGTAACAATTCGAATTGATTTTGCACTATGGTATTATGCTACTAACTTTCATTCTTGGTATAAAAAAATATTTGCTTGTTTACCAATTGTCGAATATTTAAATTTGTTTACTATTCGTTTGCCGAATTTTAGAGTATTCAGCAGAACCGAATATTCGGTTTGTTTGCCGAATAGGCAAAATACCGAATATTCGGTGCATTCCTACTATATAAAATATTTGTATCGGAAAGCAATAGGAAAATAGCTAGAGTTGCCCCTATTGGCTCTGCCTGAAATGTTAGCTTCTCTGCATAAGCAGTCTTTGAAAGGAAAAGATAGTTTTACAGGTCCGTTGATTTCAGTTTTCGCTTCTATCTAAATTCCTTGATTTAATAATAATTTTGATCCTTGATTTAATAATAATTTTTCCCCTTCATTCCTTTCATTAACTAGAAAAAAATCACCTAAATTTTATTAATCTGCTGTGATTTTTTTTAATCATTAATTTTTTCTTAAGTAAGCTCTGATTTTCAATGATGTACCGATTATACACATCTTTAGCTTTCAATATATGATTGTCCGCTATTTGAAACTATGCACATTATAATGATAACAATTTAGTCTGTTTTCAAATAATAGTCGAATTCTTCCATTTAAATAAATAAGTAAGTAAAAAGAAAATACGGGGGAAAGCTTGTTTCTTGTAAGCTTGCTATATATTTGAAGATACTTTCAGGAAACGGTTCAGTTTTAGCGAGTTTATTAATTAGATTAAACTATTTTTTTCTCTCAATTATTTTTCCCTTCGCATCCAATTAGGGTCAAGTGATTCATTAGTGTAAGAAGACGGTGAAGTAGAAACTTGGCTCGGGTCCACTAATGAAGGTAAAAAAGTCATCACCCTTTTGCAAAACGGGCATATGTCAAGTCGTAGTTTAATCACGCAATACTCACAAAAAATGACTTGAGCCTCAATAAACAGTAAACAATCTTTAAATTACTAAATACTTTTATAGGGTCCCAGCATCCTCATATTTATGTATAGTGAAAGTTTGTCCTTGGAATAGAATGGGAGGAGTTTAGTCTTTGTACGACAAAAATCTTTCGAGGTTTTCCCTCAATTTTACAATTTGTGATTTTTAAAAAATAGGTTTTCATTTTTATTGATGGATCAGTGGAAAAAAAAGTAAATTAAATTATTCCCCCCCTGTTACTTAGCTTAACGTACAGACGCTTGCTTGAAAGAAACTGGTGTTTAATTTTTAATTACGTACAAATATAAATAAATATGCTGATGTTTAATCTGTGTAGAAATTAAAATATATTCCATGCTTCCAACTTGTCTTGAGGAAAACTTTTATTTAACTGTTTATTGCGTATTGCGGTTAAATAAGTTTTTGATATGATAGTTTCATAACATTACTACAGGCAGAAGGGACATGTGCGTAATTAGAGTTTATTTTTACAAAAATTAATTTGGCTGTTACATGTCTCTTTGAGTCTGTAGGAGTATCAGCAAGGATTTCTTCGGACACTCTGCATATACGCGGTCATGTCAGAGAAATGTAATACAGTGAAACCCCGATCTATCGTTCCCGCATCCATCGTTTTCCCGTATTGATCGTTTTATTTCTGTGGTCCCTGCACAACTTGTATTTGAATAACGTTAAAGGAACCCGCGTGTATCGTTCGTCATAAATTGACTTTCCCGCGTCCATCGTTGTAAAATTTTTCTCATGGCTAAAACGAAATTGAAGGTTAAGTGGAAATATGGAATACAAACTGTAATTGTTTCTTGGTCTGATGATGATCAGATGAACTATGGTTGCGTGTTGGAGAGGTTGTGTATAGCGTGAAATTTAATAATTTTTTCCATTAATCAAGAAGTTGAGGCATGTGGTATCATGAAAGGAAAAACATGAAAGGAAGGTGTGATAATGCAAAAAACGAAAATAATGGCGAAGCAGAGGATAATATTCTTGCTACTGAGGAAGAGATTACACTAGAATGAAGTTTGAAGCAATAATGGTATTTGAAACGGTATGAACTTTTATATACAAACATAAAATCACAGAAAAGGTCGAGAAAAGTATTGTAAATCGTGAAAATTTACTGTTTAATTTAAAAAATGATGAAAAACTCAACATAAAATACTGATTTTTGGAAAATAAGTATCGCTTATTTTCATCTTCGATTTATTTGATTTGTAACAAATTTGTATTTGTTATACAGTCATTGCGTACTTGGATAAACATTTCTTTCTTCGTAGTTTGACTTGAACCCGCATTCATCGTTTTTTCCTCCGCACCCCTTGAAAAACGATGAATCGGGGTTCTACTGTACACACTTTCTACTTAATTCATAGAAAATTCATTTTCCAATCTACAATATTAAATCTTTAGTAAGTGAGACTATAAATTGAATTCGGAAAAATAAGTTTCCTTTCTGGTCAAAAAAAGAATGGCAATGTTCAGAATAGTGGCTTTCGACATCGATCTATTTCAGCTAAATTCCACACTTCTCACCAATGTGTCTTGTGGAATTTCATCGCTAGAATCTTATTCCAAAGTGGGGCCGGGTTATGTGGCTTACTACCGTATACCTCACCTTTTATTATGTTTCATAAGAAAAAATCGTGCGGCGTAAATTCTAGAGAACGTGCAGGAAACTCTAATTTCGAAACATAAAATCTAAACCAGGGGTCGATGCAGACGAAAACTGGGTCCGTTTTGCGGGCCCCTTCACAAAATTACAATCGATTAAAAGCGCCCTTCGCAATAATGCAGTCAATTAAAATGGACCCTTCACAAAATGACAATCCATTAAAACGGCCCCTTCATAAAAATACAATCGATTAAAAAGGGCCATCATTGCCATTTTATCCTATATTTAAATCTGTTTTATCGATTATTTTAACAAGAAAAGTAACTTTCATTAAAAATTCGCAAAAACAAGTGTTGAAATTCCCAAAATTAAGTATTGAAATTCTCAAAAATAATCAATTTTCACAAAAATGGGACCCTGGAAAATATTCCTTGACCAACCCCTGTAAACGGCAATTTCCTCCATAAATTTCACCTTGTAGGTACGGAAACAAATGAATTTTCTTTGACAGTTCAAAAAGAGTATAGTTCTTTTTTTCTTGCGTACTAGTGTTTCTGTACTATATAGTGTCATTTTTATCCCTAAGCTGTTTCTCACCTGTTTATATTTTCGTTACAGAGGTCATTACAGTTGGCTCCAGTTAGATAGGAGAGTTTTAGAACACGAATTCCCAAAGAGATCAGCACAGACTACACTTGTGCTCTATTTTAGGATAAAGTAAGTGCTTTTTGTTCCTTTATCAGCTTATATATAGTATTATATTTTACTTTTTAACAGTCTTGCCTTGCCATTGGTTAAAGACATGGGCGCCCATAGGGTTGTTTGTAGTGGGGCCAAGTCAATTGTCTGCCCCAGAAAGGTACTATGTTTTAGTGTTGAACCGCTCCTGCGTTATACCAGTACATAAATCATAACAATAATATGGGAGCTGTTGGGACATGGCCCCTGACCTACCTATTGGTAAGGACGCCCATGGTCAGAGCCGTGCTTAGGGGATGGCAAACTGGGCAACCGCCCAGAGCTGCTAAAAAAACCTGTTGAATTCATCAATATCAAGAAGTCAAATAAATTTACTGACCTAGAATCGGAAACTGCACATCAGTAAGCATAGCCAATAAAAATTACAGAATTGGTAATTTTTTGCATTGGTTTTTTTTTTCCAAATTTACAGCATGATAAGTAGCTAGAATTAAGCTTTTACACCATCGAAACGTATTGCGTTAAAATCTTAATTAATTAATGAAATTTACTTAACTGTAGTCAGTAGCAACAGCGGGTTTTTACTGGGGGGGGGGGACATGTCAAGATCCACTATTTAGTAAGTAGACAAATTTGAAAGACCTGCAATTACTTTTTGTCCTGGGCAGCTAAAACCCTAAGCGCGTCCTTGTCCATGGTCAAGGGAGACTGGGGAGAAACATGGAATAGTTTGAGAACAATATTCTGGCAGAAAAAAAAAGCAATTTAAAAAAGTCAAGGATGGTGCAGATCTTTGGCTCAGAACCTGGAAAATTCGGGAGTACGCATTTGTGAATCATTCTCCGTTTGTAGGAATGCTTCAAATAGGATTCGACCTAAGCGTGCAGTTGCGAGTTATAGGTACATCTCGAACGTATAGCCTGCAATATTACCAATATCTAACAATCCTGGAAAAGTCAGATAATTTCAATTCCTATACTATTAGTTCACACACTCTGATATATATGTCTTGTTCAAATTTTCAGTCGTTAATAGAATACTTTTTATTCATCCGCTCAAGTTCAAATACATTTTTTAAAACTTGTAGTGGATGACACTGGATGTTAATACAGTTTTTTCAAATATTAGTTCATGAATTAAATTTAAAATATTAATTTTAGATCCTGTTACGTGGGATTAAAATGAATGAAAACAATAAACTAAAACAACTGGATTAACGGTATCGACCCTTGATTCACAAACAGCCCTACATTAATATAAATTAATATATATTTAATTAAAAGTAGCTGAAATAAAATTTTTCTTTGTTGACCTAAGTAGAAATTGGCTTAATCATTTCAACTTAATATTTTTTCAACTAATATTTTATTCAACTTAAATATTTTTTTATATTACTTGTTTTGTTTCAGAAATAAGAGAGGCCGCCCCAAGTGAACTATGACGTGTTTTGTCCGCCATTGTGGCATATAGAATACGTTATAATGATGGATATGATTTTTGGTTAATTGTAGTACATCAAAGTGTAGGTTTCAAAATTCATTATAGTTGGTATATTTACGCTATCTGCACTCTCTCCTTGTTATTTCAGACCGTTTGTGATATAAGTGATATTAGTTTCCACAGTTTGCCTGAAAAAAAAAAGGATAAAAATTATTTTTAGGTGGACTGGAAAGTAATGTTAATTTTTCGTACTTCAATATTTCGCGTAGACTAAATTACGGAATCTTAACATCCAAAATTTGGCATGCATGTGAAGTTTGTAACGTACGTGCTCGGTAAGAGAGAGATTTCCAAAAATTCGTAACCTATGCGGGATAGTGAGCCAAAATGGTCATTTCAGATATCTCTGTCAAATAAAAAAAGAGAGAGATCCATAAAATTCTTGCTGCAAAATGTAACACATACGCACACCTAAAACAGGAGGGTGAGACGGCCACCCACTTCCTCTCAAGAAAGATATGGATAAAAGAAAAAGAAAAGCAGTTATTCATGAAACTACTGCTTTAAAATGCATCGTTTACGCACAATTTCTCTGCTCATCAGAAACTTGTCAAAATTTTGTTTGAATTTAACGTATAAAAGAAAATAAAAAGAAAAAAACACTTTACCTTTCCAGTATATCAAATAGATCCAGTTTAACAAAAACTTTATTAAATAATCAATTTAGGTGTATCTTAACCCTTTGAGGTGCAACCCTTTCCCAATGATGAAAAAAGTTCAGCCGTTGCCATCGTTCGACTGAACTACCAGCAAGATGGCGGACGATCGAAACGTTCATCGCGTGCCACAGATCTAGAGACCCTTTTTTGACGACAGCTGGCTGTGCCCAGCGATAGCAACGGCTGCCCTTTTTTCAGCATTGGGCAATCTATCCAGCCGTTCTCGCATTCTTCCATTTTTCAGCAGATGTCGGTACTGTTAAAAAGAATAGTGGCCATTTTTTTACGGGAAAGGACGTGCTAAAAAGTAAAGGATTCTCTCGTGGAGCTATGTCACCCGCAACTATTTTTATAGAAATCCAATCTATTCTTCGTGACTGGCAACAGTCAAAACGTCAGAGTTGGGTGTTCCACGAGCGGGAACACTGCGCGTTAAAGGGTTAAATACTAACATCTGCTACTCCTCGTAATAATAACACATTTTGAATACCGCCAATACCCATCTTATATATTATGACCTCGGAGGTTTAAAAATTTCTGAGAGAGTGTTTGGGTTCGAGGTAGGGGCTTGCTGTCAGGATCTGCTATACTTTCATGACCATTTTATATACTCCAAGCTAACTGGTTAGACAGTACATTCATGGTGAATAGCTTTAAGCCCTCCAAAAAAATCTGATCCCACTGTGGATGCTTTGCATATTCATCCATATAACTTGTCGTGACTATGTCAAAATGCGTATTGTAATAAAATGTTTACCAAGTGGAAAGTGTGATCTTATTTTCAGTAGTTTTCGTTAATTGCATGAATAATTTTATATCGGAGAAAATGCGAAGGTGAATTGCTTTTATACTAATTCGATGCGTTTCTTCATTTCAGGTATTTTGTAGAAAGCATAGCCCACTTAAAAGATAGTTCTACAGTCGAAGCCTTTTATCTGCAAACACAGTCTCTAGTCTACAATGTAAGTTTGTACCTATGTGATATCTTTCAGTTCTTTCATTTAACCCATAGGTTCCCAATCTTTTTTGAACTGGTGCCCCCTTTTCTAGTGAATATTTCATTATCGCCCACCCGTCCCACTCCAGAGATATAAGAACGTAAATAATGCATGGTGAAAACAAGAATCAAAATTAAAAAAAAATTACTAATAGATAGACTACTCTTGGAATTGAAACTACTGAACTTCTTCTTCATTTAAAAAAGAGGCATACAAGTTTTAGAGAGGTATATTAGAGAGGCATCTCTTTCTCTCAAAAGCGAAATCTCCTATCAAAATATGTGAATTTTCGCACACGTGATAGAAATGAATTATCAGAGTGATTTTTAAGTCTTTTTTAGACTATATTTGGTTAATCTTCCCATGCCCCTCCGTGCCATATCAACGCCTCCTAATTTTCTCTGGGTCTTTTACCGCCCCCCTGAAAGCCTCAAACGCCCACAAGGGGGCGTTATCGCCCACGTTGGGAACCTATGATTTAACCCTTTGACGCTCGGTGGATGCGCCGTGAAACCCCCTTTTTTCAGCGCTTTCCCTTCTAATCGAGGGGGGGGGGGAGGTGAAATAGTCCCAACGCTGAAAAAGTGCAGCCGTTGCCATTGATCATTTTTACTACCAACAATAGGGAGGTCGATCGAATCGCCCATCTGGCGCCATATTGTTGGTAGTTGAATGGATCGATGGCAACGACTGTACTTTTTCAGTGTTGGGCAGTCTATCCAGTGGGTCTTCTATATTGATGAGAAAATGCATGCCCGTCATAGGTTTAACTGTCGCTGTACGTCTGGATGTTATGTGAAGTCCAAATCTACCCATACTGCAATCATGTCATGTTGGCAGCGACGTGACATGTCACATCCCATGTGTGATATATTGCAATAAATGATTGCCTTCTGCGACGTCCCTTTCGTGTCAAGCATGTGACGCTGCAGAGAAATGTTACAGCGTAATGATGCAGAGACGTCCGTGTTGGTTACTGGTGGCGTCCATGAAGGTGAACATTTGACGCCACAATCCCTGGTTGATTTTTGTCCGTCACCATAACGTCACTGCGACTTACACATAAATTTCACAATTAAATCAACGTTACTTACACGTAAATCAACGTCAATCGACTTACACTATCGACAGTGTGTAAGTGTCATGAGTATGCGTTCATATTGTGGCGTCGCAGTGTGATTCGGTGGCGTCCATGTAGATCGCCATGACATGACGTCACAATCGATGGCGGCCCTTTGTCCGTCGCCACAACCTCTGCTGACTGACACATACTGGTCGCATGGAGTCACAGTTAACCCGTTAACGTCCAGCAATCTATTTTTAGAAGATCGCGAAATTTGTTGGTCGCAGAAATGCTTAAACATTAATTTACTTTTCCTGTCTTAATTTTTCGAATAAGAAATCTGATTTCCAAAAATATCAGCGATAACAAAGTAAAGTGAGACTGTTTCACTGTCTTATTCATATTTTTAGAAAAAAAAAAAATTTCATTCTTCATACCGCACAAATGTCGGAAATTTATTTATCACTTCTGGCATCAGCACAAATTGGAGAATGTTCTGAAAAAAGTTCTGTGCCAATGGGTTATAGCGCTCCTTTACTTTATTTTTCCTCTCTCATTCTTCTCAGCGATAAGCGTATTCTGAAGGAAAAGATAGTTTTACAGGTACGGACAAATCCAAAACGCATTACTTTACAAATACGTAGCGTTGTTTAACTGATAATGATTTTTATAAATAGAATAAATAGTAACTTGGATTGGGAGAACACGTAATTATTTAAAACTTAGATTAACCTTCTGCGGGAATTTTTATGATGATAATTGGGGCTTTTCAAAAGCAAATCAAAGTTGAAAAAGAGTGTTGGTTCGCATTAGCAAGTGTACAGGGTGGTCCTAAACTATGTGTCAAAAATATAAAGACAGGTAGGGGGGACCAAAACGAAATCGCATAGCGATGTGAGGTCGGAAATTTTGTCTTCGTGTACTTGTTAATAATCTCTTTGGAAGAAGTGTTGGTCAAAATCCTTAATCAAGTTTCATAAACAACAAGCTTTTTTCGGAGACTTACATCCATGAAACTAAACAGAAGCTGTAACTATCAGTTTTAGTTAAGGAGTCTTACAAGGATTGAGAAGCAAATATATACGCATTTTAGACCCTTTCTGTTTCACATTTTATGATCAAAATAATAGTCACAGCATAATGTTTTTTTTTTTTTTTGCTTTTTTGTATAATAATATTGTTACAAAATTCACTCGAGCGATACGATTGGGGTAAATAAACAGCAAGCTTTATTCTTCACGCTTCTATAGATTAATTAAAACAAAAGAGGAGAGGAGGTGATTATGGAATATTCGGGAAATATGGAATACAGAGTTTTTGGCTCTGTTAGTTGCTATTGCCACAAGGGAATACCATGAACAACTCATGAAAGATTCCCTTCTTACAATGCAGTAAGAGTTGACCGCTCTCTGTTGCCGTACCACTCGCTACAGAACAAAGTATGTTTTGTGATTTTCAAGAGTTTTTGTAGATAAGTTTTCAAACAATTTAACTTACTAGTAAACACGTGACATGAACATGGATGTTACGCATAATGTACACTAAGAGAATGGTAGTTTGTTGAACTGTGGTTATTTTTTAGATGACAGTGTTTTGCCAATTAGTTTTAAAGGTTCGTTTTCCGAGATGGCGTGTCGGGTATTATGGAATACTGGGTAATATTGTAATGGGTTTCATGTCATCCACTAAAGACCCGGAAAACAAAGACGCTGAATGCATCTTTTGTCACGAAAAATTCTCTAATGATCAACGACGATAAGTTTGGATTCAAAGATCCAGCTGTTCTCTGTGGGCTCACCATGACTGTATCGGAGCAAAGAAAGAAAATTATATCTACAACTTTTCTAAATCGACTCGAAGCAGAAATGACTCCAGTATAATGATTTAAACTACAAAACATAAAAATTTGTTTTATAGTAACAAAAAACTATATATGAAGCAATATAAATTGCTTTTCATCGGTTTAAACCCTCTATTCCATATTACCCGACTATTCCATATTATACTCCATTCGTAACTTTTTTTTTTTTAAATATTTTTTTCTATAACAACAAAATAAATTGTGTATTTCTTTGCAATTGACATTTCATTACGATTCATTATAGCATGTACTCATGCTGTTTTGGGGGATTTTATTTAAAAATCTATGAAGTTACAGTTAGAAATGTAAATGGTATTCCATAATCACCTCCTCTCCTCTATATACAGCCTGCTCAACACCTCCAGAGCAGTACAGGAAAAGCCAATAAAAACGACCGTGAAAACGAAAGCAGCTCGCTAGGTTCCGCTACGTCAGTGAACTTCCGACTGGAAAAGACAGAATGAATCCCCTCTGCCCGCCCGCGCGCGTTTTATACCAAGGGGGAGGGGAGAGAAGGAACAGCCGCATGCTCGCTCGACGTTTCTGGAGATTCCAGAAAATTCAATTGTGTTCTACGCTAATTTCTTGGCTTCTACCGCATATTTTGACGAGCAGCTGATATCGTTGGCAACCCTACCATGCGGCCAATACACCTGGCCCACCAAATTATTTAATTCTGGTGAAATTGTGCCGTTAATTTATAATTTTCTAAATCTTTCGCGATCCTGGCGAAAAGGGATACTTTTTCACATATAATTAATATTATTTACACTATTTACATCTTATTTACATTATTTACAAGAAAATTCATAACAATATAGTATTACACATCATAAACTTCAGGTGAAACTCCATTATCTTTCACAGAAATTTAAAAGAATATAATAATAATAAATTTTTACTGTATATGTTTTTTTTTTCAATAGTTCGTATCACTATCCGTAAGATAAGTTAAATCATAATTTAGTTAAATCATAATCATTTTTGTTATATAAACAAAATATTTGTTGCAAAATAAAGGAAAATATATATTATAGAATGAATTAATATTTAAGAAAAAATTTTAATTTAGATATTTTAAATTGAAAATTTTAAAAAATCTCTCACTTTTCCCCTTATATTTCTGTTAAAATTTTCAAAAATTTTTCTCTCTCACTTTTAATATTAATTCATTCTACAGATACTGATACCAGTTATAACAATACACTGCAAGAAAAGTCTATTAAACTGACAGAAAAAAACTGTCAGCCAGGACGCCAGTTTATTTCCGTATATTTTACAGAAATATTTCGTATTTTTTTCCGTATACGGAAGATTTCTGTGAAATAAACTGAGAATCTGTTAAATTTATGGAAAACTTCCGTAAAAAAAAAAAAAAAAAAACTGGCGTCCTGGCTGACAGTTTTTTTCTGTAAATTTGACAGACTTTTTTTTGCAGTGTACAAAGTTTCGTGAAGATACGAATCGTAGAATTTCTTTTATCTTACGGATAGGTCACAAAAAATGCGTTTTCAGAAAACGCAGTTAAAAGTTACCTTACTGTGTTCAAATATATAACTTTCGCAAAACGTTTTTATGTATATCTCCGGTTCTAGTTGGAATAATTGCATGAAATACGGGTCAAAATGCTCAGAGGTATAACTAAAGTTCCAAATAAAACTAAAATTGAAAAATCAATTTTTTTGAATCCTTAACCCTCTTATGACCCCTTATCTTTAAATTTTTGGTGTATAGTTTAAGACCCACCCTGCATATAAAAAAGCCTATAGAAATGCTTAGAACTGTTTTTAGGTAGTCCTTGTTTTCCGCGTAAAAGTGATTTAGTAGAAGCCAAAATATAGAAAAGCATGCAGAACAGTCGGAAGTACAGCTACATGTAAGTAGGTAAACTCATCAATCCGTTCAACTCAAGTTATTTAAAAGTTTTATTTTTTGCAGATTTTTCGAACGCAGTACAGTGGATCGATTCCGGTTCCATTCTTGTACGGAAACCATTAAAAATGATGGATAACCTCCACCTTTTTTTCGGAAAGTCGAATTAAAAAAAAAAATATGTTTGTAGCTTAATTACCTTATCTTTCGCCGCACCTGCTTTCCAGCGATAAACAAATTATGAAGGAAAAGATGGTTTTACAGGTTAGGGGCGAAACTTGTTATTGGAGGAAGATAGCGATAGTGGAACTGTTGGTAATTATGGATGATGGAAGTTAACTTTGATTGGAAGTATACTCTAAGGCAGCGATTACCAATGCATTTCCAGGGCAAGGGTCGATCCAGGATTTTTTTTTTTCCAGGGTCCCATTTTTGTAAAAATTGTATTATTTTTGTGAATTTCAATACTTAATTTTGTAAATTTCAACACATATTTTTGTGAATTTTCATAATTTTTAAATGTCACTTTTTTTCGCCTAAAATAATTGATAAAACAGATTACAGTGTTGGATAAAATGCCAACGAAGGGCCGTTTTAATGGATCGTAATTTTGTGAAGGGGCCGCAAATCGGACCCAATTTTCGTCTGTATCAACCCCTGCAGAGGGAAGGGCGGAGGCGAGAAAAACAGGGGAAGAGCAAGTGATAATGCATATTTTAAAATATTTATTCTTATTTTTAATCTTATTAAACATATCTATTTTCGCTTAAAATATTTATTCAAACATTACTGATAACATTATTTTGTAGAAAAGATGACTAAATATCCATTGTTGAAGAATAAAAAACTGTATTAAAAAACTTATTTAGCTCAGTTGCGCCAGATGGGCGTTTCCATCGACCTGCATAATGCTGGTAGTTAAATGGATCGATGGCAACGGCTGCACTTTTTAAGCGTCGGGACCATTTAACCCTTTTTTTGTGACTGGCAGTGACAGCGCTGAAATAAGGTCGTCAAAAGGTTAACCCTTAATTATACAGCTATGGATATTGACATCGCATGTTTAAAACGCGTTCACTGCCAGATTAGAGTACAAGCCAAATTTCTTATGTCGAACTTACCTATAAAATAGAGTTTTTGATAATAAAAGATTCGTGTTGTGAATAATAAAAGCATCAGATATTTCTTTCGAAACATTAATGAGTTATGCACAGAATTGACATAGGAAATTTAGCTTACACTCGTGAATATCACAGGATCGGCCGCGAACGTGTTTAAAATTAACGCAATTGAGGGTTAAGTTATTCGAGGAGTGTATATGCATTTGCTTATTTTCCAGCAATATTCCACAGACATTATTGCATTTATTAGAAGACTTCTTAAAAAAAAGAAAGAAAAAGAACCTTTTAAAAAGTAAAATGATAGAAGAAAGATTTTTTCTGGGTAACATCGGTCCATATTTCTTTTTTTTTTCGAAGGAAGTACTAGTGTCGGGGCGAAATTTACTTTTTTTTTCTTCCCTCAAGCATGAATGCTTTCGATTTTTCAAATTTCCGCCAATATGTCAAAATGCCATGCTCAGGGAGAAAGAGGAGATGTCCTTTCTTGTAGCTAAAACGGACGTTTGCTCATGAACCGTGGAAAAAAAATTTTTTTTTTCCTTTTTTTTTTTCTTCCTTTCTCTTTGACAACGGACAGTTTTTGAATAAAAAAAGAAGTTTTAATGTTTGATATTTTGTGTCCGATGGTTTATGATTCTGGTTTGATTGTCATGGAAAAAAAAAAAAAAAATTAAAATAAGCTGAAAGTCAACCAGGATTTTTTTTATTTATTTGCACACTAGGCTTTGTGTTTTGTGTTATTTCAAGCCTACACACAATATATATACAGGGCGAATCTAAACTCTTGGGCAAAACTTTAAGGAGTGATAGGGCACACAGTGAGGAATCGTAATCACATAGCAATGTGGGGTGAAAAACGCAGTTTTAACTTAACCGGTAATAATCACTTTTGGAAAAGCATTGAAGTGTCCGTCTAATTTCTTAACCAAGTTTCATAAACAATAGGCTCGTCTCCGAAAATTTCATTCATGAATTAAAATAACTATCCATTTTAGTCTTCTGTTTTCGGAGAAAGATACATTAGTTTCTGGCAAAACAATGGTCGGAAAGCGCACTGCTTTTTCAGCACTTTTTTTCGAAGTGATTATTAACAGCTATACGAAGACGACGTTGCCGACCCCACATTGCTATGTGATTCCGATTCCTTATTATGTGTCCTATCACCCCTTAAAGATTTGCTCAAGAGTTTAGATTCACCCTGTATATATGCCTATATTACAGCACAACGTGTGGGTAAACGTAACGTCAACACATTGGGATATATAGGCGGGATGTGTCCATTTGTTGCACAACGTTCTTCGTGATTGGCTTATCAACGTCATTACGTCATTTTGTGAATGAATTTACGATACACAGTGCCATACTCCAAAGCTGCAGCACTTGTGCTGTATTGTTTTACAGCAGTATGTTTAATGAAATTACAGGTATTTCTTTCAGTGTACATGAGGAGCATCTACGTACTGGGAGGGGTGAGGGGTTGGTGTGAGGACTTTTTAGGGAGTTCTTTAACGCATATTCATGTTATATCTGGCGAAAACCGCCCCAAACTCAAGACCGTTAGATCGACAGCCTGTCTGGAACTCTGAACTTTCTCAGTACAGCCGCCCACCCTGTTCAGAATGTGAAATAGTGGGATCACGGTCGATTATCGACTGGAGGTATCTAGGCTGAGGGTGGGATTGCCCTACTTCGGGGACTTT
The DNA here is from genome assembly GCA_038373885.1 of Cheiracanthium punctorium. Classification (NCBI taxonomy): domain Eukaryota; kingdom Metazoa; phylum Arthropoda; class Arachnida; order Araneae; family Cheiracanthiidae; genus Cheiracanthium; species Cheiracanthium punctorium. The sequence continues at coordinate 372,396 of JAWZYV010000718.1, read as the reverse complement.
CCAAGGGGTCCTAACCCGTATTCACGCGAAGTTTCTATACCATGTTCAGTGCCCAGCATTGGGAAAGGGTTGCGTCTCAAAAGGTTAAAAGAAAAAAGCTACTGTACGTATAGAGCGCGCGCAACTTATTTTCTTTAACTTTATTAGTTAATGAATGGAAATCAGTCCGGAATACGCAGACGTTTATGTTTCACTCCGCCACTGAAATTTCCGTACTGGAAGAGACGGGGTTGAGAGGGGGGGGGGAAAGAGAGTGCATGTGTGTTATATTCTTCGCTGGATAAAAAAAGGATTTTTCGGAGTCTTTTCGATCGAATCTTGCTCTTTGACATCTTGGCAGAAATTCCTGGACTGCGATGCAGAAATCAACAGCAGGAGCGAGGGGGAATTGAACCGAATGGTATTTTTCCTTTTCTCCAACATCCCCACCCCCTCCCCTGCTTCCTTTGAGAATAGCCAAATACATGTACGCCATTCGTCTTGGAAGGCAAGTATGTTTTGAGAAATATTAGGCTGTCAAGTTCCAGAAGGAAATATTAGAATGGCTTCAGAAAAGTAACAAGTATTGACCGCAGAACATGCGGGCCGCCCCCAAAAAAGTGGTCTGGACAGGCATGATAATGGTCTGTGTGTCTGCGGGCATGAGGGTGTTTCATTGCATTATGTCAATGGCCCTTGCAGTGCTGGACTCAGCATCTTCCAATGTGGCATTCCCTTAGATGCACCCCTTTTATTTCTAAAGATTATCCGTAAAAGTAATAATTTAAAGAAATTAGGAGATTTATATCAGAACCTGAGGATAAGATATAGATCATTGATGCGTGATTAGTTTGTTTTAAATGACTAATAATCTTAAAATTTTAATTTAAAAAAAGAGAAAATATGTGCTTTTATGGTATTATAAATGAGATTCTGTGATATTTAAGGGCTGTGATATTTATGCCAACTTGAACTGTGATATTTTAATATTGTGAAAATTAATTTTAATATTGTGAATTGGTCAGTGTTGGATTTTGTCTAATGTTAGGATTTTTTGTACTGTGTTAACTGTATCGACTTAGAACTGTGATATTATAACTTTTAAATAATGGTTATAATTTAAACGCCTGGTTCTGTGATATTTTATGTAAGTTATGATGTTTTTACTTAGGGTCCGGTATCATGGTGCACAGACTATATTTTATTTGTAAATATGGTGGTTTTGGATCTTGTAAATGTTTTAATATTATGTACCTACTACTTTGTATGGTTTGATTTTATAACTTTGCTTTTAACCACCTGAACATAGAGGCTATGCCCAATTGTATTTTATTATATACATAATATTTTTGGTTGTTTCTTATGTTCCTTTTAATTTCCATGAATTGCTTTGGTGTTTTGTTTTTAGTTTAAGTCTCTGTGATTTATTTTCTTCTGTAATTTTGTGCTCTGTGTTTTTATATATATAGTTTGGTTTTGTGTATCTTTGTTTTGGTATTCTCCCTTGGGGAGCTCTGTATTATTGGATTTTTGAAATAAATAAAGCACGTGGGGTCGGGGTCGGCATCCTGATGCTTGCCCTGGGTCCGGGGTGATCCTCCCTTTTCCCCTGGGGGGCGCGTGTTGGCGTAAACCGCCTTTGGCGGTCGCTCCCCCCCCCCCCCCTGCGGGTGTCCTCCTCCCCAAAAAAGTGGTAACGGGCTTTAATTCTTTATCCGTTTGAGATAAGTGGGTAAATTAAATTGAAAAAAAAATCAAGATAATGTTAAAAAAAAAGACTGCATTTAGAGAAAATTTCTGACATTAATTTTCAAAAGTTGCATTCTTGTAATTTATGTGCGACCCGATACAAAAAAATTCGCAGTCAGTAAAATGTGATCCATGCACTAATGAGGTGGTGTGCAAAATTTTATAAACTACTTCCTAAAAAGCGTCAGAGATGCGAAGATAAATATAAACTGACTCAAACCACTTTTCAGCAGTTCTCGAAAAAAAAAGGATGTCGGATAAGCACGTTTCAGGGTCTTACAGAAACATGAAAGAATATACTTTTTTACTGTCGAGCAATAAACATTGACATTCAAATTCAGGTAGATAGTCCTATACCATGTCTGTTATATCTTTGAGGTGTTTTATTTTATGAAAGACCGAAAAATTGTACATCACCTCATTAATGTATGGACACATTTTAATAACTGCGAATTTTGCTGTACGGGTATCGTATGCAAATTTAAAAGGTGTCACTTTTTGAAAATGAACGAGAGGAATTTTTTCTTAACATAACCTTTTTTTTTTCCTACCTCATTTTGAACATATTTTTCAGCGTACAGTACTCAGTTAAATCTAACAGACAAAGAATTAAAGTATGTTACTACTTTTTTTGGAACACCCTATATATTATATACATATTTCAGGTGCACCAGAAAATAATGTTTTTTACATCAAATTAAAAAAATCAAATCGCATCAAATTCAAATAAATTATTCTATTCACTGCTATCGTGCAAGCTAGCAAGAGTCGATCATAGAAATATAATAGAATAAAAAGAATAAAATAATGCGTCTTCATTTTTAAATTTAAATGGAATGCTACTGCTCTTGAATTTTGATCATTATTTCTCCTGAATAAAGGCGTTTACAATTTTTCATTTGCATTTTAAAAATTTTCTTAAACTTGTTATATTCTTCTAATCTCCAAAAATCTCACTGTTTTTTCTTTTTCTGTTAATTAGGGTGTGATTGAAGTGAGCAGTGATAAGGCTTTCCAGTTAGCAGCTCTAGTCCTTCAAGCCACTCATGGAGATTATTCTGGGTAAAATGTCATTGTGTAAAGCTTTCTTGAAATATTTTGTGGGTAATAGGAAAAAGTTTGATTGTTTGTTTGACATGATTCTATTTGAAAATATTAAAACATGATCTGTTTGTTGAGTGCATGTAATAATTGTATGAACGTATCGATCTTGAAAAACTAGAAAATAAAAGGTATATTTATAATGCATTTCATTAAAAAAGAAAAAAAAAAAAGCTTTTGAGAGTTACTTATAAATTAACATTAAAAGGGGGGGGGAACAGTTGAAAGCCAATGCCTTGTATTTAGTGATTTATATTGCTAATGGAAATAATTTTTTGCAATATTGAGTAGCAATATTGAGTTAGTTCCTCTAGACCAGGATTGTCCAACATATGGTCCATTGGCCACAATCCGGTTCCTCAATGATTTGAGTCTGGCTTCCCTACTACTGTTTAGATGTTATTGTTTTAAAGAGCGGAAATTTAAAAAAAGTATTAGTTTGTCAGAAACCACACACTTTTAGGAATACATTAATAGAATGCACCCCCACCATCGTATTTTTAAAAAAAGCCACCCCAAACACGATCATACTATCTTTGCTAAAAAAAAAAAAAAAAAAAAAACATTGACCACAGAATAGCCACTATTACAAAAAGCTTGGACAAGCATGCTCTACATTATTTACAAACACTTTTTCTCTGGTGAAGAGCTTTGAGGTTCTTGGCAGAGCACTTGCGTAAATTTGAGAACATATTAGAACATATTTTTTTCCCAGAACACTTTATACCTTCACGAGGAGCACTAAGTACTCTGTGGAGCACAGTTTGAGAAACCCTGCTGTGGACTACCGCATTTACTCGCATAATAGTCGCATTCCCCTTTAGAAGAAGAAAAAATCGTCAATATATTTTCTCCACATAAAAGTCATCGTCGCGTATTTGACCTTCATTTAGAAAATAAAAAATTATCAGTTGTACTCTTCCCAGAGCTACAGTGCTACTGATACTTTCAGTGAAAGATATTTATTATGAATTATGTTATTAGAATTTTTTGTCAAAATTTTCTCAATAATTCACAAAGAAATAAAATTCACGAAGATTATTTGTGAATTTTATGTCTATAAAAATATTACCATAAGAAAAAACATGTCTCCACTTAGTGTGCGACTGTCGAAAAGACTATTTAAAAAGCCATACATAATCTGGGAACGTTTAGTAACTCACTAATTTTATTATACTGGATTTTGTTTTATACCAGTAATGTTTTAGTATTAGCGAGTACAATATTGTGAGATAGATTTCCCCGCATAATAATTGCACCTAGACTTTCACAGTGAAAAATTAGTTTAAAAAAATGCGACCATTACGCGAGTAAACGTGGTATATATTGCTCAACATCTTACGTTGTTTGATATTTTTGCATAGGAAAGCTACACCTCTGCAGCCTATGCTGAAATTTTTGACATCCCCATGAAATATGATAAAAAATAGATCCTGAAATTCTAGAATATAATTTCGATAGATATGTTTACCTTTTCTGATACTTTATAAAAAGAAATTCTTGAAATAAAATTAGTTAAAAACCTGTAATTATAAAATACACTCCCCATCCCTCCGGAAAAAAATAATAATAACCCTGGACTCCCCCCCCCCCCCAACAGAAAATGGCAGTTCAGAAATTACATTAATTCACTTAATTTTGTCTTGGTGTATATACTGGTAATATAAACTCTGTGTAAAATTATGTTTTTTTTTATGTATAGATTAACTTGTAACGATACACAATTGATTCTTTCAGTTCTGACTTAGCAAAACAACACCTAAAAAAACTGCCAGTATTGCCCACTAGCACCTTAGTTGAACACCCATCTCTAACAGTTTGGTAAGTGTGCCTTAAGAGTGCTTTTCGTTGTTAATTTATACATCTTATTTTTTTTTTTTTCCTATTTTGGGTACTCTACAGTGCCACATAGTCATATAATTTGTATGAATTAAATAAGGAAAACAAACTGTTATAATATTTATAACATTAAAAAAAAATGTTTTTTCAATAATAGAAATTTATAGATAATTGTTATGCTTATTATTTATTTATTTTAGGAAGAATCATTTTAATTAATACAAAAGATTTGTTGAGTATATCTAATATTTAAAAATAAATAAAAAATATTACACTTATCATTTTAAATGAGTAAATTTTTAGATTTCATTCTTCTTATAATTTTTTAGACCGATTCACTTAATGTGTATGTTTTAGCTGTTTCTTATTTTGTGATTCAACCAAATATATGTGCATTATTAGCTTATAAACGATATTTTATAATATTATTTAAACGTAATTTATCATATTCATGTTACAGAATTAGATGATGTTTTGCAATTTAAAAAAGAGAAGTATTAATTGATATTTTAATGTACATTTATTTTGAAAAAAATATTTATTCTTTTTCTCATCTCTTTTATTAGTGAAGATCGTGTGGTAGAGGAATATAAAATTTTAATAGGACAGTCAAGAGGAGCAGCTATAGTCAAGTATGAATATTATTATTATTAATCTATAGTAATATTGTTTTTATTAATAAAATGCTTTAAAATTTGTAGCTTGCATGTAATTTTTTGAATGGATTTTGTCATCTCTTATAATTCAAAGCATATTTGTAAAGAAATTTTAACTTAAACATTTTCTTATTATACAAATTTCTTTTTAGTTATATGCGAATAGCAGAATCACTGCCAACTTATGGTGTCCATTATTATGAGGTGAAGGTAAGTCTGTAAAATTGAAAAGTTTTTATTTGAAAATTCTAGCCTTTGAGTCAGGGGTGTATGTGTATGCAAGGAGGGGGGGGGGTTCAAAACCCACCCTTGCCGAAAATGTTTTAGCATAAGTCCATATATTTTTCATTTTTTACACTAAGATTATACCGTTTAACATAAACATTATGTCAAAACCCTCCCCCCACCGTTTGAAGAAATTCTGCATATGCTACTACTTTGAATACCATGTAAAATATTATTACTATTAATAATAAAGTTACAAAATTTTTCTTCCTTTTTAGGACAAGGCTGGCATCCCTTGGTGGTTAGGTATTAGCTATAAAGGAATTTGCCAGTATGACCAAACAGATCGCAAAGTGCCCAGAAAGGTAACATGCCCTTTATAGCTAATAACATTTAGTTATATGCGATAGTTATAAGAGTTATAGAGAGAAAGTTTAGTTATAAATAATAATACTCGCTTCCAAAAACTTACTCATTTCTTATCCACACTAAAACTGAAAATTTTTACATTAACATTAAACTTTCTCTTTTGTAAAATACATACGGACTAATCACTTGATATTTAAAATTGAATAGTAATGTTTCAGCCATGGTTGCAATAATTAGACTTACGTTGACTGAACAGATTAACAGATATTTGTTTCCATGCTGAATGAGTTTTGTATTTTAACTGACTTTTATTTACCTGCAGAAGCAGGTGAATTTGATTTACATAATCTGATCATTTAGACAAATATTTGAGTTTTTAAAAGCAGAAATTTTAAATTGGTTATTTTGATGAATAAAATTGTATTATTTGTATTGCAGTTGTTTCTCTGGAAGCAATTAGAGAACCTCTACTTTCGGGATAGAAAATTTTCCATTGAGGTTTATGACACCAAAAGGTAAACCTTATGCTTTCAAAATTTAATTAAAAACATGTTTATCAGTGTATGCATTGGCATTAAAAATAAAATCTTCTAATTAGGGTAACTGCTTCAAGAAAGACATTCGGCCCTGGGAATATAAGTGTATATGTCTGGTTTGCAAGTAGTCCTTCACTTACAAAATGTATATGGTCAATGGCCATAGCCCAGCATCAATTTTATCTTGACAGGAAGCAAAACAAAGTAGGTCAATCATTTTATTCTGTGTGGTCCTTTAATGTTTAATAAAGTTTTCAATTACTGATTGTTAAAGAAAGATAGCTGTACTGTTACGAAGCAGGTCGAGACACATCACACTTTTCCTAAGTAACCGTTGTGCGTTTTTAGGAGGCAATTAAGAATTTAATGAGTCCTCTCCTCCTACTAAAGAAAATAAAAACTGTCAGGCCCATGGTAAAAAATTGTCACTTAAATTTTAAAAGATCGCCGACCAGATTGTATGGTGGATAAAGCACCGTACTACGGTTTCGGGTTCAACTCCCGACAGTCGAGGTTCGATATTATGTCCGTCCCTTCATAGGGGACAACGTTGGTCCACCTACTAGGTGCCCCCATAATAAAGTGACCAACAACTCCGGCCTTAGTAGTGGCCAATGCCTCCAAGGCATTGCTAAGGCCAAAAACAAAATTTTAAAAGATCTGAAGCGTGGAGTTAAATATGTTAAGAATGAAATTATATAAAATGTATATAAAAATTTATATAATATTTCAGTACAAAAGTATATGGTTTTAGTAGTTTTGATATTCTTATTCAAGATAAAGTGGAAACATGCATCAACTGAGACTTGAAACACTACTTTAAAATTATACTTTCCGTTAGATGCTTATCATGCTTTTTGGCATATAATATAAAGTCATTTCCCATTAAGGTTGCTGTTAAGTACATAATTTTGGAACTTCATTCTCTTAAAGAAAATTTTTCATACTAATCATAAAGGCTTATGAGCAATTTTTAAAAACATCAGAACAAAAGTGAAGTAAAACAACTTTGATGGAATAATTTTAGGAGAGAGAAAGTCATTTTTGACTGTAAAAAGACTCCAAAATTAATTGACTGAATCCCTATGAAGCATTAAAAAAATTAATTTAAAGAAATAGCCAGAAATGATCATAGTTTAATGCTTTAATGCAGGAATGTAAATAGAATCCAAATATTTAATTGCACCAACAAAAATTGGATGGCCCCAAGCTTTTCTTATCTTTCAAAATTCAAAAAATAAATGTAATTTTTAGTCCTACACATCAATTTTTTGATTGTACCTTGCAACCCCTTATTTGCATACCTGCTTTAATGTAATGATTTATGTGTACCATCTACTGTAAATTACGAAATTTCTGTTATAAAATAAATTCAAACAAGTAGCTGTAAAAGTATAATTTTTGACGAGTTTTCTGAAAGAATTATGTATATTTCTATGCATAGCACACAAGTCATGGCCAATCATACTATTTTATTGTAACTGAGAGAGAGAGAAAATCGTACTAAAGTACTATAACAATTGCACAACTAACTGCACAATTCTCATGTGTCACAACTAAGAGTTCTTCACAATGCTCTTTCAATATATGTGAAATTTTTTATGTAACTTATTTAAAATAAGCTGTTGGGCAGAGAAAAACTTTGCAGATTATTATTATTTAAAATGTAGATTTTTGTCCCATGATAAGTAGCTGATTTCATGCATCGAAAACCTACTACACAGCTATTGAATGCTTTATGTAGTAATAGCTTTGCATTCTTGATTATTTTGTACAATGCTAAAAGATCAGTTATAAACCATACACATAATTAATTTTCTTGCAGTGTGCTTTGTCTTTGTCCCGCAATTTTAGTGATATTGCTGATGAGCTTTCCCATGGTTCCTATTCCACTGAAACCTCCTCTCTTGGTAGAAGTGTCAGTTCTCTCAGCCTTCCAGCACTCAAAATAGACAGTGGGTATTTGCACTTTTTAACTTACTCATCCATCTGCATATTTAATCGTGTTTTCAGTTCACATCGTGGCTGTCACAACCTATGGGGACTTCAGGACACATCCCTCCCCCTTCAGTATTTTTTTCTTGAAAAGCTTAATTGTTAATAAGAAAGGGGAGGGGATAAGATATTTTTTCATCTATACCATAAATCAGCAAATAGTGATGGTCGTGGGGATAAGATATTTTTTCATCTACACCTCCCCCCTCCCCCCATAAATCAGCAGATAGTGATGGTCGTGATTCAGATTGTAAGCATTATTTTAAAATTTCGAAATGGGTCAATTTTGTTGTAATTAAAAATTCTTATTACTTAGTATCAAATTTCCATTTAACAATAATGAAATGTGGGTAGATTGTCAAATCTGTAAATGAATAGAGATGTAATGTACATATTCTATCCATGTTTTTTTTTTTTTGTGTGTGTGTGTGTGTGTTTCTGTAATTTACTGTGGGTGTTTGTCTAAAATGCAACGTAGGAACTGATGTTAGAGAAAAACAAATTCATTTTAAGTTTGCCTTTTGTTAAATGCAGCCTCATTTATCAAAATAATTTTTAATTACCTGTTATTATATTTGTTATACACAGATAAGATGTAAAGTACCTGGTCATAAAGTTGCAATTGTTGGCTAGAAATTTGAGCCTCTTGATTAGAAAGTAGCATACTAAAGCCTATGCTCATTTGGAGCAACATTTTATTCACATATTCACTTTTACCCAAAAATTCTCCTAGTACAGTAGAACCTCGATTATCCGAAGTAATTGGGACCGAACCTACTTCAGATAATCGAAAATTAAAAAATAATCATTTAGTTCAATATGTAGTATCGTCATTGAACTGTTATTATGACTATTTTAACTCTATAGTCATAAGGGAGTTACAACTCAAAATAAATTAAAATTATAAATGAAAATAAATTTATTTCGGAAACAAAAATTTACAATGGTTTAAATGGAAGCTTCATTTGGTGTAAATTGGCCATCCTTTGTAATTGCAGCTCTATCCCGAAGTTTTCCTAAATGCATGAGTTCAGAAGAATCTTACAATCAGAGGGTGCAATAACATTCGATTGTTCTGGGACTCGACAGTATGACCTTTCGAATTTCCAAATGGGGTGTGTTTTTGTTTAGAACAGGGATGTTTGAAAATGGGGAAGAGTACACTCATATTGAGAATTGAGCTTTCGAGAAGGAATTCTATAAAAGGGAATTCCAAAATATTTATCTGCGCTCGTAGTTTGGATAGGACGGCTTGGATGCAAAAGAAATGTGGAAAAAAAAAAAAAAAAATTAAAATGCATGCTTGTTAAGAGAAAATTTTGGATGATAGTAGAAAGTGAAAAAAAAGTGAAGAAGAAACCCACTTCGGTTAACGGAGAGTTTCGGTTAATCGAGGTTCTATTGTATTTTATTGTAAAATACAATTGTATTGTATTGTAAAACTTTAAAGATATAAATCAGACGTATTAAAAAAAAAATCATCTACATACCCATTTATTTTTCTAAAGCATGTAACATAGTACTCCTAAATATATCAAAACAAATATATTTCTTAGCTTAAAATAAAATAGTATTTCCCATGGATGGAATCAGGTATGAGCAACCTTTGGAAAGGTGTTGGCCAAACTTTAAGATGTTAACAAAGTTGCAGGCTGTATATTTGGGATTTATATGAAAATTTCAATGATTTATATGGGCTCTAATATGTTTTGGGGGCCAGATCAAAAGCCTTGGCAGGCCAAATCCGGCCCACGTGCTGGAGGTTACCCATATGTGTTCTCCATAATGGGCTTTGCAAAATAATTCATGCTCATGTTGATTGTCATTTTTGTATCATCTTGACTATCATTATGCATTTAGAATAATGATTGCATATGCATAATATATTCAATTTATAAAAATATTATTCACAACTTTCTCTGAAATTATAAATGCATTTTAAATAAATTTTATTGAAAAATAATTATTTTATGTTTTATTTAAATCTAATAAATGTCATTGGTCAGAAAATTTAAATAAATAAATGAAAAAAATCAGCATTGCATATTAAATTAGATTTTTCACTTTCAGTAGAAATGGGAAAGCTAGTCTTTTTAGCCTGGTGACTATCTTTAAATGTCTTTTCCTGAGTAAAGTTGAAATCTTATTCTTTTTTTTTTTTTGTTGTTGTTGTTGTTGTTGTCTGTACAAAATTGTAGTTACATTCAACAGTCGTAAAAAGTTCAAATTTTTCAGACAACTGTGTATCGCTTTAATTAACTCATAATAAAGTATATTTTTTTACAACTGGCATATTTGTATTAATCTTTCCAAGATTCTGGGTTAAAATTAAATTTATCCTTTTTAAATGTGTTCTTAAAATCTTAAAATTCCTTTCCTAATTTTAGTCTGAAAAAGAATCAACTTTTTTCCATGCATTTTTGTAAGGTTTCTTACATTTTTAAATAAATCTTGTTTGTTATCCTTTCTTTATAGGTGATTCATGTGATGAAACTGTAGACACTGTTGAAATGTTTGTAGCACTGAAGGCTCGAAGAGAAGCCTTGGAAGAGGCGCTTCACAAAAAATGTGAAGAATTAAAGAAGTTATGCCTCAGAGAAGGAGTGAGTGGAATTTTAAAAATACACCCTTTTCACACGCAAAACATGTGCCCATTTGAGTCTATTACTGGCTGCAGCACTCTTGTCTGCTGTCTTTTAGGCAAATTTAAAAAAGTGATCAATGTATAGTTATGATTCCTTAACTCTTTACCATTTAAGATATTATTCTCCTGTCAAAATGAAGTTGCAGAGTCCCATCCATGATATCCTACAGATAAAATTATTTTACTCATAGCATTCACTATTATTATTTTTTTTTTACCATGTAGTTGCTGTTACAATGCATAATTCGTTATTCCTTTTCTGAAATTTGGAATTTTTTTCTACATTTTAAATATGAGCAGAAAAAAATCCAAATATCAAAAAAGGCATTTTATGCATTGTGCCATTAGCTATAACAATGGATGCTTATAAGTGCACTGTTTTACCCCTGACATAATATGGGAATTTAGAGCTTCATCTTTGATGTACAGATATTGCCTTAAGGATTTTTTGAGATTCCCCTCATAGCTTCATTAACTTACCATATTCATAGCTGGGTTAACTTAATCAAATTCATAATGCAACATGAATTGTAAAACATGTAGTCTTCAGGTTGTCATTGGTAACTAGAAATTTGAACTAATGTTAAAAATGGATGGGTTTTAAGATTTCAGAGGAACATTATATTTACTTTTACCCATTATTTTAGTTCTGAAATTCAATGTTAAAATATTGCAGTTAGATTTTCATCTGTATCAAAACATACAACATTATACTTCTACATACAAAAACATTTATGATTAAAGCAAATTGCTATTTGTTTAAAAGAAATTTTGCTTCTGCTAGTAAAACTTGCAGACGGTATTAGCAATGTTCTTCAATTTAGACAGACTCAAATAAAGCATTTACACATTTAGGCATCTTAGAGCCTGAATTCAGCCTTTATGACAAACAATGAAAAATCTGTCATTTCATTTTACTGTTACATTTTTAGTGTGTGCATAAAAATGTAACATTCTGTTTCATTTTTAACCTTGCATCTTAAACTAAATGTTGTTTAAATTTAGGAACTCACTGGTGCACTTCCACCGGAGATGCCTCTCAGTCCAGGGGAACAAATTCCTATTATAAGGAAGAAAGTAGGAGCAGCTTATCCAATGAAAGACAAGTCTTTATGGAAGAAAAAGAGTAAAGATGTAAATAAATTTTACATTTTATTATATTTTGGCAATATATAAGCTGGATGAATGGTAAAAATTTAGCTAGACTTACAATGTTATGTAATTCTAAAAAGAAAAGTTAAATATATGAGCTGCAAGAACTAATTTTTAATTGTGATGATGCTCTGAACTATTTGACTTTTCTGCAATCTGATTACTTAAAGTATTAATTCGAAAAGACATTAGACATTATTTCAGTGTGTGTGTGTTTTGTATAACTATTTTAAAACAAGATTAATTTTGATTTATTATCGACAGATATCTACAATTTCCATTTTAGTAGAAAAAATTGCTTAAAATATCTCTTTTAAAAAGGAACTACATCTTTGTGAGGTGCATATTTAAAAAAATTTTCAAAACCAAAAGGTTCAAAGCATTTTTAAGACTAATTTAGCAACTAGTTTGGATTAATTATTAGTTCTGACATAGAAATAGAAAAATTCTGACTAATTTGTCGACAGTGATATATAACTATTTTTACAGTATATTTAAGTAAATTTTAAAACTAAAATCTGGTTTTAAAATTTAGCTTGTAGTTTCTTAGGATGGACAAAAATAAAACTCTTACAGTACTATACCATACAAATTAAGATTTAGGAACTATCTGAATTGCATCTATCTATAATTTATGTAATAATGTGACTTATGTTAAAAACTTGCTTGTTTTAGGAAGAGGAACTGGCTCGTCTTGAACTTGAGTATGAGATACAAACTAAAATAGTGAATGCTGCCTTTAAACTTTTAAATGATACTTCAGTAAAGAAAAACATTCGCCGCCAAAGAAAAATTTCACACCAAAAAGCTTTACAGAAGGTTAGTAAAGTTACATTACTTGAAATTGCTAACTTTTTTTTATTTCAAAAATTTATAATTGAGATAAAAATATATTTTTTATTTTAGTTAAAAGAAATTGAGCAAAAATTAATACATTTTAAGAAGCAAAATCCTAACTTAAGGAGAAATAGTTCTAAACTTTCTGATACAGGTGAGCTAATATTTTGTGCATTCAATAATTTATACAAAGGAGGGAGAGTTTGGGGGTTCAACCCCTTCCCTTGGCCACAAAATTTTTATAAATAAATTCTCTTAACATTTAACATAACCCCTCGCCTCCCATAAAGAAAGTCTGTGTATGCTACTTTGTCTATTATTTCACATATGCTGTATATTGTTTTATAATTAAAGTGCATTTATAATTGTCTATTAAGATTAGCTAACTGATTTTAAAATAATTGAATTTATTTTTAATTACTAAAACACCAAAACTTTGTTTCAGAACAACTAATTCAGACTTCAAGTGCCAACCTGGGAGATCTTACACTTACACTGTCTCCAACAGATTCAGATTGTGAAGATAAAAATAGTTTTAATAAAATGGTAATTCATTACTTCTTACTGACATTTCCCATTGCTTTTCTATAACATCACATCTTTTTCAAAATAAAGCTTTTCAAATTATAAGTCTTAATTAAAAGAAATGTCCTCTTTCCAGAAAACATCTGCATCTTCTCCAGTACCTCTGCCAAGCATTCTTAGAGCTAATTCAAACTCTGTACCATCTAGTCCATCAAATTCACGACACTCCTCTACACAGTGCCACAGCCATAATCAAAAAACAAACCTTATGAAACCCGATTTATCTTTTCAAGGGTATACACCAAGTTCTGTATATCAAACTCAGACTTCATATCGAAGCCAGCAGTACCCGACATTTTCCATGAGATCACCGTCTTCCTACTCCTCAGCTTCCAGCTCCGATTATGGAAATTTTGGAGATAAAAATTTTCCTATCACACCACTTTCTGCTCCATATCGCAATAGGTCTGTATTTCACTAGACTTTTGAATACTTTCGGAAGAATTTTAACTAATGCTCATAAGATATATTGAATTTTTAATTTTCTGAAGATTGTTGCTCCATTTTTTTCCAACTAAAAAGAAGGCCAAATCTTTTAGAAAAACACGAATAATGAAAATTACCCATCAATACTTTTCTCAGTCAAATTTAATTCAGTTGTTTTTATAGAATAAAAAATATCTTCCCTTAAAAGATAAATTAATTTTTTTCAATTTAAAAAAGTTGAATTCTAACATAACTCCATTCAAGGGAATCAAATATTTTCAACCCTATGAGCAAAGAGTATAATACTAAAAATAAATTTCAAAAATGGTTTTTCAATTTAAAATTAGGATGCATGGACATTGCAGTGAGAAATGAATGATATGTTTAATTTTTTTTTACTTTATTAAGGGGACATAGTACCTTTCGAACCCATAAAATGTTCATAATAACATGGTTTTTACAATCCCTCAAAAATCAATGTTTTCTTATTTTTAATGTGATTTTTTAATAGTTTTTGAAACAGAATACTAGCTTTAAGAAATTAATTTAGTTTTTTGAATTTAATTAATATATTTTTCAAAATTAAGAAAAATATGCGAGCAAATATTTAAAAAATCAATTCACTTACCTCCTTGTTCCCGCAAGATAACCTTTGAATGATACACTGTAGAATCTTCATTTTGTCTCAAATTAAAGCTAAATAATGCCTTTATTCTGTAAACCTCAAAATTTAGACTTGTCAAGTATTTTATGATTTTTAAAATTAAAATATTAATTAAAATTTGAAATTATTAAATTTTTGTAGGATTATTTTGCTATAAATAAAAAAATATTGGTTTATTATCATAACTGAGGTTCACAGAATGCAGAATCGTGAAGGGAACATTCCTGTAAAATTTTATAACTGTATAATTAACAATTTTTTTTTTTAATATTGTGGGAAAGTGTGAAAATTTGAAACAGAAAATGAAGTGGAAAGATTAAATTTGCTATAAATGGAAAAATATTGGTTCTATTATCACAACTGAGGTTCAAATAATACAAAATCATGAGGGTAACATTCACATGAACTATCATAAATGTAAAATCAAAACTTTTTTTTTGAAAAATTGCAGGAAAATGAGAAAAATTGAAATTGACAAAATGGAGGGTAAAGACAAAATTTGCTGTAAATGAAAAAATATTGGCTTTATTATCACAACTCAGGTACAAATAATACAAAATCATGAGGGTAACATTCACATGAAATATCATAAATGTAAAATCAAAACTTTCTTTGAAAAATTGCGGGAAAATGAGAAAAATTGAAATTGACAAAATGGAGCGCAAAGACAAGATTTGCTATAAATGAATAAATATTGGCTCTATTATCACAACTGAAGTTTAAATAATACAAAATCGTGATGGGAACATTCACATAAAAATATTATAACTGTAAAGTCAAAACGTTTTTTTTAAATATTGCGAAAAAGTGTGAAAAATGGAAACGTAGAAAATGAATCGCAGAGATAAAAAAAATCGAATAATTACCATATTACAAAATATTTGCATGTTAAAATGCTCCTGATTCATATGTAGTACCTTCTTGCTCTACAAAATGTTCATGTAAGGCTTTTTTCCTCATTCTATTAGCCCTACGGGCCTCCAATGTTGAGGATTTCATTTTTACTTCTGCTCCTTTTACACGGACATAATCAGCTTGAAAAGCAGAAGTAACTGAAAAATGTCCTAGTTTAAAACAAAGACATTTCATAACACTTATTCGACCTGCCATACCTTCGTTATAAAGAATTACAGCTTCATTATCAGCTATGTCAACTATAGTTTTTGATGACCCTGATATTTTGGGGCAATAATTCCAAATAGTAGAGTTAAACAACTCATTTGCATTTTGCATTTTACCACCAAGGCATTTTTTCAACAATTTAGGTGCAGAAAGTTCTGCAAATATAGGTTTAATTTCATTTATTACTGAAGTTGGCACAGTACATTTATGCACATACGATGAAACACTGTTGTTCGATACAGCTTTCTGATAGTTGCACCATGAAGTTGCACTGATGGGGCAGAAGTGATGCATTACATTTTTATCGCTCGAACTGTAATGACAATAAATTGCCCAAATGGCTTTGCCCATGCCTTCGATTTTTGTTTTCTCGAATTGCGTTACCATAATACACTGTCAGTTTATCAGTCAATCGGTTTTTTCCACCAAGAGTCTTTGCCATCAGACAATTTTTTCCCATGGTTCATCTGTTTTAACTTCCGCAATCTGGAACCCATTCGCTTCTGCACATATCCCACGCATTCCACTTTCCCCACAGGATATGAAACACTATTTTGGAGTACGGGAAAAGTTTTAGTGTCGCCATCACCAATGTATTTTACGTACTTGGCATTTCTTGTAGACTCTGATCTTTCAAAAATACGTCTCATTCCATCTACCAAGAGCCAGAATGATTTTTTTTTTTGCAGTGTGGCTGATGCTTTAATTTCCAGTTCTCATACTCTTTACTGGATTTTGGTCCTTTCCACACATCACAGCCCTTGCAATAGGAAGACAGAACTTCAACATCGATAACCTTTCCCGTCACATCTCCGATGACACTGCACACTCCAATGCGAGAAGTGTGGCCTCAGGTTTTCCATGTGCCATCACCACTGACACAGATTTCTGCACTTTCAGTAGCGGAAATTTCTTCCACCGCTGCATTCTTCATTGACTTCTCAGCTACTTCCCAAGTGACCATTTTTATTTTCCCCAAGATTCTTTCATAAGACTTTTGAGAAGGAGGTGGAGGCAAATCCATTACTGTGCAAAAATTCTTCAGTCCACCTAATCCTAACCCAACTAAACGCATGGCATAAATTAATCTGCAGTTAACTTCATACTCATGGTGGCTTGATTCAGCCTTTGGTGAGCTTTTGAAGCTGTATTGCGTGTTACAAGTACAGCACTCAACATACAATTCAGAAGTCAATCCATAGATCACTTTCTCTTTTAAAACTGCTTTAGAGCTGCAGTGGTTGCATACTAAAAACTGTGACAGTTCTGACAGCAAAATATCAATATTAAGAAGTCGATATCCACTGCTAGGCTTTGATACATTTACTTTTAGACAATCCTCTAAGCACAGTTTTTTAGCAGATGCAGATGTAAATCTGCGGGAATCATCCGAATTATTCAATGCATTCGCACTATATTGATTCCCACGAAAACATCTTTTTTCTCGACGAAAATCGGTAGCTCTACTCTCTGCATTACTCGACATTTTACTAAATGAATAAAAAATATTAAATCACAGGGAAAACGAACCTGACACAAGTTAGCACAATGAAAAAAAGTGTTCAAATAGCACGAAAGCTAGCAAAACAACACATGGATAAGCATAAACAAGATGTGGAGTGGAGTAGAGTTGTATGTCGCCTTCCCCAGCGATGAGAAAATAAATATTGAGCCTAAAAGTAACTGGAGGGCGGGGAAAATGTAAGTCAGTAGCGTCCAAATGCAACTGACAACTGCTACTCCGAAACTAGTCGAAAAGGGGTTTGTTTACATTTGGTTTGAAGGGCAGCTGGCTGTCGTCACTTAGTTTTTTATTGCTGCAGGTGTAATTTTTGTCCGGTTTTGATGCGGTTTGTTGTAAAATGTTCAGAACATTCTATACAATTTTTTAAAATTATTTTTGAAAAATCGATTTTTTGAACGTTTAAAGGTACTATGTCCCCAAGTGTATCTCTGTATTTAAATGAACTGTGTTGCATTGAATTAATATTCATGCAAAGTCTTTGCTGATTGGCATTTTATAGTATTTTAAAATTTTTACTCTTTCTCTTCTTTGCAGGTTTGAATCAACTCTAGATTTAGAAGGGTCGAATTTGTATAGTGTACCAACCCAGCGCACAAGTCAAGCTTTTGATACACAAGATGATATTTTAGCTGCTCTAATACCTGTTCCTCAAGATTTAGGTTTAATGTCGCGTCACAATAGTTTAGACAGGAATAGAAGACATAGTTTACAAAAATACCGCAGGTACATTGACAATGGTACTGCATTCAATGAGGTGCAGAGACCTAGTTCTGTGCAACCTCCTTATACATACGATACATTATCAAGTCTGAAAGGTTCAGGGATACCAGGCATGTTTCCATATCAAGAACAACAACAAAGGCAGCTGCATTCTCATGTGCAAAATTATCCATTTCATCATCCACATCATTTTCACCATCACCGTCACCACGAAGACAAATCTCCAACAACAGAAGCTCATAAAGGCTTTCCCGGTTATCCTAACCAGCCAATGAATGAGCATGTGCGTCAAGATACAAACATGTATCAGAAAAATCTCAAATTATATGCCGCAGATGCCATGTATGTAGGGGATAGAAAGCATTCAGACTTGCACTATAAGCATGTGCCATCTTCTCTAAAGACAGAAAAACATTGGACTGAATTTCCAGCTGAAAGTAAAAGCAAAACAGCGAGTTCAAGTCCATTTGATTCTGGACTATCGTCTCCATCTAGTGCCACAGAAAGAAGCTGGCCTTCGAGATCTCCCCAAAATGTTCCATCATCAAGTTCCATGGGAAATCTGCAGTGTCATCAAGCCCATCAAGCCCCCAGTCACTCTCCTAGCAATGTAGATATAGTGACTTATGGACACTTTCAACCTTACTGGGAAGAGACCAAACCTTACGAAACAGCAGACTTTTACAAGTACAGCACAAAGCATCGAAAGCAGCATCAAGCAGCTAGTCAGAACCTCCATGCTAAACTAACAGCATGGAAGGCAAACCAAGCAAACTCTCAATATGTTAGTGCTGTACCACCAATCATGTCTCCGGTGTTGGAGCGATCTCGGACAGCTTCCCCAGCTAGTTCCCTAACTGGTAATAATCACCAAAAGCCACCAGAAGGGAATGAAAATCCAGATAGTTCCAAGTAAGATTTAATGTTGAAGTTATGGTAAATTTATTTGTGTATATGTACATTTTCTTCGAATCTCTAAGTGATGAAATTGAATTTTTAAAATATCACTTTCTTCAATAATTATGGAGATTTTGTTAACATTTCTTTTACCAAATTACTGTTATTTTTAAACAGCTTTGAAAGGTTCTGCTTAGTGAATAAAATAATATCAAATGCTGTTAAGTGCTTTGCAAGGTTCTCACTCTTTATACAAACTAAAAGGTGAGGACTTTCCAAAGACCTAAAAGACTATCCAACTTACATGGTAAGCCATATTTAATGTTCACCACTGCCAATGCATTGAATTGTATTAAATTACTCATAATAATACTTCTAGTAAATTGAACCATTAATTTTTCTTTTTTAATGCAGTAAATGTAGTTATAAAGAACATTTAATTAAGATATACTTAAGTAATGAAAATCTAACAGAAAAAATATAGCTTTTACAAGGTATACCTAAGAGTAAAAAGGCCAACTGATAAATTTTAAGATTTTATCAGCAGATTGTAATACAATAAAATCTGAAAGCTATATTATTTTCTTAATGATTATGACACAAGACTAGTATACATTCATGAAATCTGCCAGCTTTTTTCAAAAACATATTAAGCATACAGAGCAAAGTAAAGCACTAACACTGACATGTTTAATTTTATTAATTTTTATTATTTTATTTCAAATGACTGGAATCCTGTGAAAGACCTTAATTTACAACTCAATCCAGGCGATAGTTTTATTAACCCATTAACGCCCAGTGATCTATTTTTAGATGGTTACAAAATTTGTAAGTCCGAAAAATACTTAAACATTAATTTATTTTCCTATTTTAATTTCTCAAATAATAAATCCGATTTCCACAAAATACTCAGTGATAACAAAGTAAAATGAAAATCTTATTTTCATTTTACTTTGTTATCCCTTTATTTTGTTATCATACTTTTAGAAAAAGAAGGGCACTAATTGGTTAATTTCAAAACCACTTAATCCTTTCTCCTTTCAGAAATGGTTTAATGTTACACTGACACCAGCTACATTTAATGAGAAGAAAAGACATTTGTTGCTAGCAGAAAAGGAGCTCTAAGAGACTATCAACACAAAATATGAAGTTTTTTAAGTCTATTATAATCTTGTTTTGAAAACTTCAGTAGTTATTTATGAAAAACTCAGTGAACAGTCTCTTCCTCATAATTGCTTCCAAATACACAAAATCTTGTAATTTTTTAAAAAAAGATTTAGAAAACATTAAAAATTTTCTAGTAAAATTCTTTAAGTACACAAAAATCTACCTAAAAAAGGAAGTCAGTGTTTTATCACACTGAAACTATATTCTGTACTTCAAAAGGTTTTCGCTATTGTTGATTCCTTTAATTAAAAAAAAAGAAAAGATTACCATGTTTACTCATGTAATAGTCACACTTTTGTTGCCAATATTTCAAAAAAATTCTAGGTTCTCAAAACTGGTGAAATTCTAGGTGCGACTATTATACAAGGAAAATTTACTACATAATAGTGTAACTCTAAAGCTATTTTTTTCTGCTTCAAAATAGGGGTGCAACTATTACATGAGTAAACACTGGTTGTTTTTAGAAGGGAAAGTTTCTACATTGCAAAACATTGTTTTTTTTTTTTTTTTTTTTTTTTTTAGAAAAGAAAGTAATTCTGAATCAGACACTGCTAAAAGTGAAGAACAGAATGCAACAGATGATACTTTCCACGATGAAATTCTAGACTGGTTTAACAAACAAGAAAAAGGCAAGAAGACTACATTAGTTTGAGCTTTATCTTGGAAAAGGTAAACAGGACTTCTTAATGTTGAATAGGGATGCACCGAATATTCGGTTGGTATTTGGTATACTGCCTATTCAGCAGAAAAACCGAATATTCGGTTCGGCCGAATACTTAAATATTCGGCAACCGAATAGTAAACAAATTTAAGTATTCACCAATTGATAAACAAATACATATTTTTTAAACCATGAATGAAAGATATAGTATAGTACCATAGTACTAAATTAATTCAAGTTGATACTTACTAGTATCACATGTGAATATGTGTTAGAAATCCTTAGAAAGTCCACCTACCAAAGGCACCACCCCATCCTTGGCCGATCGCCCTAGTGTAACGTTGCCAAAATCACACAAGAATAAACTAATCAAATTAATCATTGCAATAAAAGTTTGATAAATTTTAGCCAAGTATACGGTATTTGGCCAAATATTCGGTTAAAATTTTAACTGAATATTCGGTATTCGTTATTCGGCAAAATATGGTATTTGGTGCATCCCTAATGTTGAATGGTAATACATTTGTTTATTTTATGAGTCAAATGAAATTAAGAAGATCTTGAAAGTTTAATTCAGAATTTAAAATCTCGGTTAATGAGGTGTAATAATAATGCCTTCCCTTAAAAAATAAAATAAATAAATAAATAATTCATTGATTTATTTATATTGAATACATAAGGAGTGTAGTATTGAAACCTGCTGCTGTTAAAAAACAGTAGGAAAGATGCCAATATATATATATATATATATAGTAGAAGACCTGAAATCTGCACAGCTTGGTTCCAGACCTTGTGCAGATTTTAGAATTTTGAGTCATAATAAGAAAATTATTTCCTTCCACCCTCCTCTTTCAGATAATAATAATAAAAAGAAAGGGAAACATCTATACTATTAAAATCTGTGCGTGCCTGTCTGTCTGTCTGTGTGTAGCATCATCTCCTCCGAAACCGCTGGGAGTTGAGTTTCAATCGAGGTGTCTACTTATTCGAAAAATTCCGAGGAAGGTCTTCCGCTAATTTAAATTTCAAAATTCGAATTAGTTTAGGAGATATTGATAAAAAACCCTGTCAAAAACGCTAATTTTTGCTCTCCGCAACTCCGCGATTGTAACCCCTGTAGTGAAAATGTGAGAAATAAGCATCGAGGCTGCCATGTTTGGCGAATTTATTAAATGATTTAAACTCTTGCATTAAAAATAAAGGAATAATACTTTTTTTCTGTTTCGAATATTTGCTAGGTTATTTTTTAATTAAAATATCGTCTGCGTGGGAAATCAGAGCAAGAATTCAATATTTTTTATACGCAAAAGAAAAAGGATTTGTAAATTTCAGAGACTAAAGTGCATAACCTTATAATTTGGCGAAAAAAAATGGCTTATATGGCGATTTGGGAAAGTGGATTCTAGTATTATATTATAATCGGAATCATGATATAAAAATACAAAGGAATAATACTATATACAAAATAATAAGGTTATGTACAAAAATTTAAACCCTTTAAACATTTGTTAATAGTAGTTTAAGAGTTTGGGATGTTCTATTACAGTTTTATTTATTTATTTACTTATTTTTTTGTATACTGCCATTATTTTTTGTTCTGTAACACAGCTTCGCTGCACTACGGATCTGAGATATTTCTCTTGGCAAACCTTCATCGAAAGTTATTTTATCCATCTTTTGAAATCCTCAAAGTTGTTACTGTAGCAGAGTCTGAATCGTTTGACTGTAATTTAGTATCACTTTCATGACTGACTGTCATCTGAAGACTCAATATTAGTTCACAAATTCTAAAATATCATTTTCTTCAAGTGAGAAATGCTTGCTCTGTGGTTATATCACAGTTTTCTGAACTTGCAGCGGGCAGGGCAGATTTTGGGTCTTCTACTGTATGTGTATATATATATATATATATATATATATATATATACACAGGGTGACCCAAAAATAGCAAATTTGATCAATTGTGGTTATTCAATTGTGGAATTTGATCACATTTAGGGGCAAATGTCTCAGAAAGTCTGGCAACACTGACTTATACTAGATATAGGAAAGACATTTAAAAATATAGTCTTGCAAATTTGCAAAAATGCTCTGATTTTTACGATGTTTTAGTTAAAAATTATGATTGACCTCTTTTTTATAGCTCCAAAAAAAATTGGAAATTAGAAAAATGAATCTAGTGCAATGTGACAAATGCTGTCTTTCAAGAGCTAAAAACTGAACAAATCTGATGAAGATTACTGTTTGTAGAAGACTTCATTAACAGTTTCCTTTATTTACCTGTTATATTTATTTCAGTATATATAGTGTTCTCCACACATTGTTTTTGATTTAAATTAGTCTATTCTGATGTTTTTATGTTGTGATAGATCTTTTAAATAAATTTCTATGAAATATTTTCTTATTTTATCAAAAATGTCTGTAAATTAAATATGTTTTTTGTATGTTATTCTGTGATAAAAGGTCACTTTGTTTCACATCTATGTGTAAAAGAATGTAAAATGTCACTATGTGTATAAAAATTTTATTTTTGAAAGGATTTTCATAATGAAAATTTATAAATTCTAGGATTACATAGTAAAGGTAAAATTATATAGCACCTAAAAATGACAATTTAATTTTTTAATTTGTGAGTGGAGGATTTTAAATTTGTGACTAGCTCCATACAATCTTGATGTGGGCAATTATTGAGATTTATGTTTTTTATTCTGAAATACCTAACATATCAGAAAAATATCCAGTTCATACTAGGTATTTATAAAAATAATAGAAAGGTTATTGTATACTAAAATACAAACATAAACAGTTTTTGGGAAATAAAGAATAGCTTCTTAAAGTTTTTTTTTTTTTTTTTTTTCCTGTGGAGAAAATGTGGAAACAATAATAAAATAATTTCATATATATTTTGTGTATTTATGTATTATTTTGTAGTACTGAAGAACTTAAAAAAAAATTAAATTAAATTGCTATTTAGAAAATTATGTTAGCATAGCACTAAAACATTTGTAATTGCGTCCGGTGAATATAAATAATTTAGTGGGGAAATTCAAAACTAGTGAAATATTTAAAGGTCAAGTAATTAAGAAAATATTTGAGACTGCTTGAGAGTTTTTTCCCTTGTAAAACAAATATTGATTTGAGTGAAGTATTTCACAATATATTTTTCAGTTTACTTAAATGGTAAAAAATAGGCTTAATTTTTTTTTTTCTTAAACATGTTCAGTAATGAGTATAACTAAGCTGAATAATAGTACTCTGTTAACGATCACACATATGCAAAAATAAATGTATAACCTAGTGTGAACTGGATGCAAATTTAAAAAGAAAAATCACACCTTGCAAGTTTGTTAAATTAGCTACATGAGTATCTCTGGTAAATGAGTGCCTGTTTAGAAAGGTAATTTGTAAACATTGTCTTAAAATACTTTGGGATTCTTTTAGAATTTGTGTTCCAGATATTAGTTTCAGCATATATTGTGTAAATTTAATATTATAGCAAGTAAAGCTTTGTCTTTGAATGTTCCTTTGCCGCCAGAATAACATTGTAATTAGCAATATATAACATGCTATAGTGATGTATAGATGTATGAACCAATAGTGTGCTCTAAGTTTTGCTTATGCAGATTAAATCTTCATTTATATATGAACATTATGTTTCATATATCTTAAAAAAACTAACATATAAAAATGACAAGCATAAAATTTTGTAAAATGGAAACATTTTTTAGTCTGTGAACTTGATGAAAGCTAAAAGGATGTACTTCTGAGCTTAAAGTATTCTTTTTCATTGATTCATTGTGTAATGAATAAACAATAAGTTTTTTTTCTTAGGGATGTATTGCAAATTTTAAACTTTTATTAAATTTGTAGATTTCAGTGAAATACAAGAGGGAAACTCTATTTATTTTTTTACATCTATAGATACAATATCCAATATGCATACAAAATTTCGAAACCTTTTATTGTCTAATAGTCAAAGTTTAAGCATTTTGTATGGTAAAAAAATCAAAATATGCTTTAAAACTGCAACATATATATGAAAAATAAATTAAAATACTTAGTAATTAACCCACTTCTTAATGAAAAAACTTTTTAAATTAAACCTAATATGTAATTTTATCTATTAAAAAATGTATTGATCCAATCTAAATACTACAAAAAATATCAAAACATAACATTATGCAGAAAAAATTATTACTTTACGATTTTTGTCCAAAAAATATGTTTATCCACTTAAATAATATACATTTATTATTGGACATGTATGATTATGTATGGTTAAATTCTCTGAGACAATCACTTAGAAAAGTTTTAGCATTTTAAGTTATACATTTCACAATGAATCAATTAGTAAAAATATCGAAGGTCCTAGGTCTAACAGTTCATATATATTTGTATGCCAAAGAAAAAAAGAAAGTTTCTTCAAAAAAGTCAATTTGTTTTTTGTTAATGAGAATTATATCAGCATCTACTGTAACAATAACTGTGTTGTGTAAGTCTGTACATATGTAAGAATAATTATAATGAACAAATCTGTATAAAAATTAATAAATGAAAATTTTATCTCTTGAAAGAAGTTACTTATTTTTATAATCCTATAAATTGATTATTGTGCTCTAGTTTAAGGGTATTATACCTTAAAAACACTTACATGTTACATTTTTATTAGGGCTCATTCCAGCAAGTCACATTTTACTTTGTGGATCCATTTTGCTATCATTCCACAAACAGGTCTAACAACTTCAATTATTTTGAACAATCATTTGATTCACCTCACAAAATGAGTTCTTTCAGTTGTCACCTTTCTTACACTCCAGGGATATGTGTGATGTAGTTCATCATTTTTAAAAAAATTGTTCTGATTTTAATTTCCCTATTCTAAATTTAATACCCTTTTCCATTTTTTAAATTCCCATCTTTCTCTGTTACGCTTTCTTAATTTTATTGCATAACATACTTCAGTTTTTGAAATTAGAGTGTTATTTTTCTTTATTTGGTGACTGTGTGGCGTTTGTTTCAGCTACCCCGAATTTTTCCAGAGGGCTCCAATAAAATTTCTAAAGTTGCAAGTTCTCTTAACCATTTCCGGTTAGAAAGTCTACATTTTCATTTTATTACTAGTGAATTATCTCTAACAGCCATCTGAACATTTTACAACTTGGAAATCATTCTGTCCTCCTCCTGATGCTACTATCAAGTTGACTTACTGTGTCCCCCCCCCCTTTTTGTGTGTGTGTACCACTTAATATTTTTGCCTCTGGTGTAAAAGCTTTAGGGATCTGTCTTAACTTTTCAGACAAGGTCCTGTTTCTGTTAAATTGTGAAAAATTTACTCACAATTTTATGAATCTGAAATTAGCATCAAATCAGGTTTTTCTTGCCACAGTCCTGTTTTTGTGAAAATAAGGTCCTCTTTTTATGAATTTGTGAAAAATATACAATTTTACATTTAAAAACTAATGTTTTATACATGTGTGTGTTTATACACATATACATAGGGTTTCTACAGACAGGGAAAGTCAGGGAAATGAGTTTTGGTCAGGGAAAGTAAGGGATTTGAGGAAAAAGTCAGGGAAATTGAAGAAAGGTCAGGGAAATGCAAGAAAATTTGAATTTTGTGGTAAAATCAAGAAAATACTTGCTGTTTGAACCTAAGTATAGAAATTGTTTTATTTTCTCATTCAACCTTATAAATAATTTTAAAATGTGTTCTTTATGACCTATCTTGTGCAGCTGAAATATGCTTAATTTTATCCTAAATTATTATCAAACAGGGTTTTTGTTGGAATCCAGTGATGTCAAATAAGATTCTTGTATATATTAGTTTAATATTATTATTTGTACAAAAAGGGCAAAATATATAAAAAATTATTAATTAAAGGATGTAATGTTATAAATAGAAACACAAAATTTGGGAAAGCACGCTAGATAAAGTCGGGGAAGAGCGCGATAGATGTCAGGAAAGAGTCAGGAAGCAAAAGCTGTGAAATCTGTAGAAACCCTGATATATGCATAGCATGTATATGAACATTACAGATTTTTATAAATAAACACATTAATGTTTTTCATGAGTAAGATTTATATAACGATGATTTGATTTGCAAGAAATTAATTTTGAAAATAAACACAGATTTGTGAATGATCTGTTTTTCATCAAAAGAATTTTTTGAAGGGTCCACTTTTAAAATGAAAATTATTGTGAAGGGTCTGTTTTAAAGGTAAAATATTTTGTGATTTTACCATTGGACCCAAATTTATCCTAAGCAGACCTCTGAGCTGTACAAGTTTTTCCTATGCTATCAGCTATTGTTGTGATTGTTCTCATTACCTTAAATGAATTACTTTACATTTTTATCTCATGTGTTCTTTTCCTTTGGAGTGCAACAAGCTTAGGTTATTTTGCCAACAAAATGTAAATCACCTATATGATCACATAAATTAGTGATTATATAGATGCTTTTGCATTATGCAGGCAAATAACCTAAGTTCGTTGCGCTTTAAAAAAAATAGATTCTGATTAGTGTAACATAATTTATTTAAGCATACCTGCCAGTATATAAAAACATTTATCAGAGCAACTTGGGAAATTTACGAGAGTTTTGGGGGTCTTCAGGAGCAGGTTGTGATGCAATTTTTAAAAGATTGTAACTTATTCATGATAAAAGTAATGGAAAATTAACTGAATAATGCAATTAACAAACAAAAATTATAATAAGCTGTAAGATACATTTACATTAGATCCTTAAAAATGGAATTCAATTCATCTTATTTGTTTCAAGCATTAAAAAAAAAAAAAAATCAAGGTAATTATTATAAAGTAAATAAGAGTATTGAGGTCACTCCTACATTTAAATCCATATGGCAATGGATCGTTTTTTTTTTTTTTTTTTTTTTTCTCTTAGGATAAACATAGTCTTTCAGATTTTGCATGCATTTTTTTTGTAATATTTTTTTTAAGTTCAACTCCAATGTTGGCTATTTTCTGGAGAAAATATCTTACATGAAATTTCCGGAGTAGTAACATATTTATGGAGTTGCTCTGCAAGAACCTGAGCAGTCGGCAGGTATGTTTAAGGTAATAAGAGCAATTATAAAGGTGGCTCTGCATATATATAGGAAAAATAAGTGCAGCTTCTACACCAAAATAAAAACTGTTGAGTGACGAAAAAAACATGGGTACACTGTAACTTGACGATAGTGCCAGGAGCAGGACAGAACGATTGTAGATTAAATCACTAAATTGTAAAAATTCCAGTTGGTAGTTAGAGAATTCAGTAATAATAAAATTCAAATGTAGACTTG
This sequence comes from Cheiracanthium punctorium, assembly GCA_038373885.1. Lineage (NCBI taxonomy): Eukaryota > Metazoa > Arthropoda > Arachnida > Araneae > Cheiracanthiidae > Cheiracanthium > Cheiracanthium punctorium. The sequence continues at coordinate 344,245 of JAWZYV010000718.1, read as the reverse complement.
CCAAAAGGAGCCAGTTAAGAGAGTTTGCAACTTTATTTTATTGAAGCCCTATAAAAAAATTCTGGAGAGCTGAAACAAACATGCCACATGGGCACCAAGAAAATAAAAATACTGAACAGCAAACACCAAAGTAATTTACAAAACAGGATTAAAATAGCATAATAGAGAAAGATAGGAATTTTAAAAAAGTGGCAAAGAGTATTAAATTTAGAACAGGGAAATTAAAATCGGAATAAATTAAAAATATGAGATGAACTGTATCACAATAAGTACTCTAAGAAAATAGGTATGTGAAATGAATGATTGCTACTCAAATTTGTCTATTAAAAATAATGGTTAAATGGGAATTTTCAGTACACAGAATGTAAATATGAAGCTTGATCATACTTGGCTTTAAGGATATTTCAAACAGGGCTTTGCACAAAACAGATGAAAAAATAAAGTCTAATTACATGGAACTGTAAAATTTTGCTTTGATGATCTTATGCAACATGAGCATTTAGAAGAATTTTGTGTTTTTTGGTAAAGTAAGAGGGTGGTAAGTAATGTCTCAGGCAATAAAAAAAAAAAATAGAACTGGAAATAAACACTAACTGATTTTGAAGACTTTCGGTCACGTGAAATTCAAACTGAAAAATTTTTTTCAACTAACAAAGGAAAAGGACCCCCCCTTAAAAGAAAGTCTAACTACATGCAAGATGAATTCATGTGTCAGCCTATTTTATGGTCACATAATCAATTTTCTAACAAACAATCCAAAATACAGTTTTTATCTGTACAGTTATTTTTTTAGCATGAGTTAATAATGTAAGTAACTTTTTAGTGTGACACAGTAAAATGAGTGAACTTGTTATATCATTTATGAAAGAAATGCTGTTCAGTCTTTTCCACTTTGGAGAAAAGAAAAAATCTAGAGAAATGTCCAAATAATGCACAACTCATTTAAATAATTATTCTAAATGAAATCTTTTTACTCACATCTGTAAATGTATTACAAACTATAGAAAACATATGTACAAATGACTAACATTTTTGAAAAATTCATAAATCATCTAAAACTTATTTAATGCTATGATGGAGAGCCATACCCAAACAGATAACGATCTCGATAAACTCTATAAACATCTTTTGAACTTCTTTTTAACCTCCTGCCTAAAGGTTCTAAATCATTGTAACATTTATTAAATACTCTGTCCATAGCTGCATCTAATTGTTCCTTAGTTGTTGATTTCCTTACAGTCATAACGGATGAAGTGGCTTTTTTCTTCACGCATTCCTAAACAAACAACATTTCAGTATGCATTATATAATTAAATTAGGTCTATGGAAAAGTTCTGCCCATTTTGTGAAGTGAAAGGAAACAATGCATTTTTTTTTCATATATTTAATAGTATTTATTATGCATATTTATTCTATTTTATCATTACTTACTACTCTTGCAAACATGATGGCAAAAGGTCTAAAAATTGTTTTTGAAAATTGCCCTTTTGTTTAAAAAGCGAAGACCTCTAGTAGTGTGTAGCTGAAAGCTACATCTGCTTCAATTTTGAATTACTGTATTTTTCTGCAAAACATTTTGCAAGAGGAGAAACAAGTCATAATCATGGAAGTGCCAGATCTAGGGATTAATGTGGGTGAGACAAAATTTCTCAGTCTAGCTTTCATGGCTTTCTGATGAGTTATCATGTATAGTCTATACACCAAATTTGGTTACAATACATTTAACCATTTTATTGGTAGAAATCTGTTTATAGGGATGTTTAATTATAACCATCCTGTATCTCCCAAAGTATGCATCTAATAAAAAAGATCTCCATTAACCCTTTAGCACGCAGTGTTCCCGCTCTGGGAACACCAAACTCGGACGTTCTGACTGTTGCCAGTCACGAGGAATAGATTTGATTTCTATAAAAGTAGTTGCGGGTGACACAACTTCATGAGAATCCTTTACTTTTTAGCGCGTCATTTCCCGTCAAAAAATGGTCATGATTATAGTTGGAATTGCCTTTTTTCTCTCCTCACCTTCTTTTGCATTTTTTTATATTATATTACAAAATAAGAGTCTACAACGAAAATTTCTCACTTTTTGAAAAATTTGTCCATTTTTTGAAGTAGTGTATCTTGAAAACTAATGATCGTACAGAGATAGTTTTGGGCTCAAAAAGTGGCAAATAATTAGAATTTAATCTCTTATTAGTGATATTTGACATAATGCAAGCAGTTTCGATGCCATTTCACAAAATATGAGATCGATAATGAAACATTTTAAACTTTCAGGAAAAATTATCTGTTTTTGAAGTACTATTGTATTTTAGAAACTAATGGTCATACATATATTATTCTGAGCTCGAATTGCAAATTTTATCTAGTTTAATTTCTTAATAGAGATCTTTCCTGTGAGATGCACACTTTGGGAGAAATTTACCAAAAGTAGGTCAAAATTTTCACTGTTTTTGACTACTATGTCCGTCCTAGATATATAGTATATATCCAAAAAACATAGAGTTACATGACCCAGCCATGCCAAGTTTCTAAACTTAAACAGCAGGAGATCTCAGGCCTTTTTAAGTCAAAAAGCCTGAGATTTTTTATGCATATCTTTTCATCATAAAACGCACACATAATCAATACTTTTCTTAATTACCATGTATGTTCATATAAACTTAGTATCCTATAACTTGATCTGTGTGTATAACGTAAATTCAATTTAAAAAATTTGCCTAAGAAATAACGAAAAATATAAAACAATCAAAATACACATGATATAATTTATTCATATGTAAAACTTATATCACAGTATCTTATAACACCAAAACTTGAAACATAGCGATATCCCAAACTTGCACAACACATGGAACTGCGCGAGTCGAATTTAAGTAAGTTAGGGTATAATTTCATAGAAAAATAAGGCATTCAGCTCTCTCGGACTCGCAGCTCTTATATCTGTGTAAAAGATAAGAGATTAAAGCCAAAGGTAATGTCTGGGAAAGATTCCTTTATAATCCAGCCCCAATGGATCTCTCCAGACAGAGCTTTGGAGCCAATTTTAGAATTTTAACTGGACATCACTATCTTCAAGGACACCTTCATCGTATTGGAGTGAGAGATAACCCAGACTGTACCCTTTGTTCCACAGGAGAGACTAAGAATTTTAATCACTTAACAGTTTGTGCTATTTGTGCCAACATCAATTTTAATGTTTTACCGCGTGACAACTATTTTGCTAAGGCTAGTTTATATCGGGCTGCACGAAGCACACAATCTATGCAACTCAGTCCCTGACATTTAAAAAAACAAAAGAAAGGACTTGCACAGCTTTCTGTTCAGATGCTTTGAAATTGTTGAGCCTGATCAACATGAAAGGAACAAGAACAGATCTTAATCTGATGAATATTGTAATTACTTAATAAACTCCTAAAAAACCTGAGAAAATCCTAGTCCAAAATGTGATCAAAAACTGGCAAGAGTCAGAACGTAAGAGTAATAAGAGACTTGACACATCTGCATGACCTTTTGCACACACAACCCCTTTTTCATATCTAATTTGACTGAAATATTGTAAAACTTGAGGATTCATTCAAAAATCACAGAGCTAGGATGGAAAATTCCATCCCATACACCATACTCCCAAGATATAGCACCCTTGGACTATCCCTTGTTTCTTTCTTTCTTTTTTTTTTTTTTTTTAATTGTTTGGGGGGAGAAAAAAATTGAACTGAGGCAAATGACAGTCAAGCATTACTTGAGTTCTTCGCCTCTAAAAGCAAGACATTTAAAATAAATTATACTCAAAAAATTGACATCATGCTGGCAAGATTTCGCAATGGTGGATATTATACATTGTTAATAAATAATTAAAAGTATTAATCACTTTCAGATCAGAAATAGTTAGAACTTTCCAAGTGACTTAAAATACGCACATATATATATAGCAGAAACGCATAATTATAATAAAAAATAAATACATAATAAAGAATACTGATACAATGATTATGAAACAGAAATAAAATACCCTTATTATAATAAACCCTACATTTTTTTAAAAATACTTTTCAAACATACAATGCCAAAAACAAAGAAACAAGTGATTCAGCATAAATTTTAGTTTTATTGTGTAAATGCTTTTTATTTATGATAGTTATAATTTTTTTTTAGACATTATTCCATACAGATGCACAGAGAAATTAAATCACTCAACAATACAAAGGCACTAAAAAATTGGAATTTAGGAAATACCCGACTTAAGATATCTGAATTCCAGAAATTTCTGAGCCACAGACATCCTTGATACTGTTTAAATATTATCTTACAATCAAAAAGGTCGTCAATTATCTTATATAGTAGATGTTTTGAACCGTTTGAATTTGAGCAATGCGGCACTTCTTTAAATGTTAACTTTAGCCTTATACTCCCAGTTAAAAAAAGTTTTCGGATGACATGCAGTTACTTTCGATGGCATAGGTTTTATACAGAGTAGCACATACAAAAATAAATAAATAAATAAATTATTGTTGACTGTTTATACAAAAAATCCAATGAGAAAATGAAATTCAACCTTTGACATGTCATTTACAAAAAAGTTTAAGCATAATATTTACTGAGCAATTGAAAATTAAATATTCAACTCTTTTGATGAATTACTGCTGTTTTGTCACTAAAAACTCAAATTAAAATTTCTAACTGTGGGGTTGTTCAAAAATTGATTTTTTTTTTTTTTTTTTTTTTTTTTTTTTTTTTTTTTTTTTACAGTTTAGATCAATTTTTAACCATCAGGTTGCTAAGTATTTACTAATTTTTTTAGTTCTTGTTTTACTAAATTTCTAACTTTCATTGAAACTTATAATCAAAGATATCTTTAAAAAAAAAAAAAAAAAAAAAAATATGCAAACATAATTATTAGGGTGGGCCCAAAAAAAAAAAAAAAAAAAAAAAAAAAAAATTGAAATCAGTATTCTAATAGTGTGGATAGGGTTCGCTCTGGATTCAATAAAAACGTTGTAAAATATTATTGCGATTGAATAATACCTTTTGCCTCCGCATCAGAGTTAAATTTTCGGAATTTGGGTAAAAATAGACACTTTTTACTGTGTGTAAAAAACATAATTATTTCCCACAGTTGTTATTGTAATAGGGAAGAAATGAGTCCACTGGGTTTAATAAGGTATGACTAAATTATTTTTTCGATCAAATAATATCTTTTGCCTTCGCATCACACTTGAAATTTTGCAATTTTTGACAAAAAAAAAAAAAAAAAATGCATTTTATCATGAGTTATAGAAATGCAATGAAACATGAAAAATAGAGGGTGCAAACACTCATTATTCATGAATTATTATATAAGAAAGTTATTTGTTGAGAGTTATTAAATAATTGCTAATTACCACAGTGTTATTTTTTAGTTAAGGTGAAAGCCCACTAGTGTGCTACGTTACAAAGGAAGGAATGCCTCGAACGGGAAACATTTTCCCCACAAAACAATACAATTGCATTACAGTACAATACAATATTTGGTAAGTATGTGGTAACTATAAAATATTGTACATTCCAATATGAAAAGAGCACTTTCACTTATCTACAGGAAGAGGGAAAAAAAATCCTGGTGATCAAATTAGGCATAACTGGTCAGGAAAAAAATGCGCATATGATGAAGTCGTCTATCACTTTAAGCCCTGACCAATTGTGTAGGTGATCTACATCCTCAAAAAGTACTCTAATGTGTTGTATTTCCTAAGTCGATTTCATGTATAAAATAATAATCTCATATTTCTTTTGTGTGTTATTAAAAAACATTAATTAGTTATTTACAAAACTATAATAGGAAATTTATCTTACACTCAAATACTTTTTTGTGCCAATAAAGAAAAAAAAAGTCCGGTCCTAAAGTGTTAAAAGTCCGATTCCACCAACTCTTTGTGAATATGCTTCTGTCACTAATTTCACACACCGTTCAACAATAGTTTGTGTTTTTTCTTGTCTTGAAATAAAACAGGGGATTGAGGAGAAGTAATAGTAACTGATAATAAAAAATTTTTTACATTGAAAGATGACTCTCTGTAACTAGTTTTCATATACAACTCACAGAAAGATCTGAAAGTTGTGTAGTCATTTGTTAGTCAGAATACAAAGCAAGATATTAAGTGTGTGAAAATTACTAATTTCGACAAATTATTTAATCTATCAATGACATTTTTGATATCTGGAGGTAGCAAATAAATCTAGAAATAGTATTCCATCAGTGCTTAGCTCCATCCCTCAGCAAATGGTTAGAATTTAAACCAGTTTGATAAATAGACTTTCACGACAAATTCAGAGATTTGCTTCAACTTCAATAAGTTGGAGAACTACTTATATAGGGTAAGAACTGATTTCCAGAGATAAACCAATATAAATGCAATAATGGTACAAGATTATGCCACCAAAATAGTTACCCAGTGGAACTGCCTGATGTATTTTCTAATACATAGATTTTATCTTTGCTTAAATAACTCTATCAGTTGTAACTAACTTGCCTTAAGTAACTTCAAAAATGGCCCCCAACAACGTTTCACTTATAAGACGTAAATTTCCAGTACTGTTTGAATGTGTTTTTTTTTTTTTGCCATTTGTCGATTGAAGATGGCATACATTTTGTTCATTAAAATGAAGGAGACATACAGTATATTGCAAAAGCCTACCAAATTCAGTTTTTAAATTCTGAATACCACATATCTGTGAGGTATTAACAGATGTGATGTAACAGTCAACTATTAGCTGTTCAGAAATATTTCTTCATATCCCTTCAAATATTCAGTTAAGTTCGAAGAAATTCGTTGCTTTGTGCATGCTACTTTATGAAATGTTTTGATTTCCTGTTGAACAGTTTTAGTGATAATGACTTATTTGGGACCTTTACACATTACTACGGGATGATTGAATCAGTTCTAGTGCTCCATGCACAGACTCAATAGCATGCATGATAAACAGTAGATGTTCATAATCTCAGTTGCCCAATGTGACTTAACTAAGAATGAAATTCCAACAACGAACAACAGTTAAAGGAACTAAACTATCCCTTCTTTTCTTCTGTACCGTTCACAAAGTGCTACTGTGGCATTACATGAAAAAGGGCATTTTACTTGCAAAATTTGTAGCACAATGAAAAGGCAGAAGATATTATTTGTTCATAAAAATAATTTAGGCATATATTAGTAAACCAAGTTGGCTCATTTCCTGCATTATTAGAATAATGATAGGGGAAAATAATTATGTTTTCGAGCTGAGTAAAAAGTGACTGTTTTTACCCAAATTCAAAAAAAGTCTGATGCAGGGGCAGAAGATATCCAATCACAATAATATTTTACAACATTTTTACTGAACCCAGAGATAACCTTTTCTGCACTAGTAGAATAGTAATTTAAAAAAAAAAAAAGCACCACCCTGATAATCGAGTGTTTACTATTAATGAAATTCAAGAAAACACAATCCAGATAATTATACTGGATTTACTTTAATCATACAAAGCTTGAACAAAAACAAACGTTTTTGTCTATGAAAGTGAAAAACCGAAAATAAAACAAAAATTTTCATCTAACTTCAAAACATTTCAAGAAAAGCAAACCAACTGCCAAACATACAACATATATACACTCTATAACAAAAAAATCGACGCACCAAGAAACAATCATCCGATTGCTTTGAAATTTCGTATGCATGAATGTTTTGAACAGATATGCAAATGATTCAAATTTGGTGTCCAATGAATGAATAGTTCGATCTCTAGCGCATCGGAACTGCGCATCCAGCAGACGTATATAAGAAGCAGTTCTTCAACAGTTGTTAAAACTTTCGGTTTGATTGCGATTCAGATGACCTTTCAACAACTTAAAAAATGCCTCGCTGCAGGATTCGTGCTCATAATGAGCAACTGTCAGAGCAACTGTCAGAGTTTGACAGAGGTCGTATCATTGGATTGAAAGAGGCCGGCTGGACTAATCGGAGAATCGCTCGTCATTTGAGTCGAAGCGATGTGACGATTCGAAGATGCTGGCAAGGATGGGTGGAAAATGGCAGAGTGCAGCATCAGGATGGTAGCGGTTGACCTAGGGCTACAACAGATCGTGAGGACAGAGGGATGGTCCGATCAGCTGTCACAGCGCCTTCTTCATCTCTATCAACCATCAGACGTTCAACCCAAACACCAGTGTCCATCATGACCATTCACAGACGGTTGAGAGAGCGAAATCTATGCTCGCGCCGACTGTTACGCCACCTGCCACTCACGCCTGCACACTGCCGAGCCAGATTACAGTGGTGCAGGGCTGGATCAGGTTGGAATGATGCCGACTGAGAACGTATAGTCTTTAGCGATGAATCCCGCTTCCAACTGTGCCCTGACGATCATCGAAGACGTGTTTGGAGACGCACAGGGCAGAGGGGGGGATCCTGCTTTCACTATTGCACACCACACCGGCCCTCAACAAGGCATTATGGTCTGGAGTGCCATTTCCTTTGGCAGCCGGACCCTTTCGGTTGTCATTAGAGGTACACTTACTGCACAGCAGTACGTGGACGACTTCCTAAGACCTGCTTTGCTACCGTTCCTTTTGCAGTGCCCTGGGCTCGTTTTTCAGCAGGACAATGCCAGACCACATACGGCTCGTGTTGCTCTAAACTGTCTGCAAGCTTGTCAAACTCTTCCTTGGCCTGTCAGATCGCCAGATCTCTCTCCCATCGAGCATGTCTGGGATATGATGGGAAGGCAATTGCATCTGGCACGGACTGTTGATGACCTCGTTCGACAATTGGAGCGAATTTGGCAGGAAATACCACAGGAGACCATCCGGGAGCTTTATTGGTCTATGCCACGCCGTGTGGCAGCTTGTATCCAGGCTAGCGGCGGGTCAACACCTTATTGAACTTGTTACTGTAACTCTGAAATAAATTATTCAATTGTTCTAAAATTTTAATCATTTACTATTCTGTACATTGTCTTCCTATCCACCAATTTTCGTCTCAATCGGACACCTCCTCCTTGGTGCGTCGATTTATTTGTTATAGAGTGTATATATATAGCATGGTACTGATATTCACTCACTTCACTATACAATCCTGAATCATGGAAATATTTCTTTGTTCATAATTTATATTTTTACAATCTAAGAATTTCTCCTTAGCCATTGGCAGTAACTGCTAAAAACTTTAAAGTCGATTAAATCATAATATTACATTTATAGATGTATAGTTTTTTTATGAATGACTATTGAAAAAGGTAAATTCATTTTCTCATCGGACTTTTTTGTATGCAGAGTCACCCTAAAAAGTTTTTTTTTCCCCTTTAATATATGCTCTATAAAATTTATGGCATAAAATATTGTCAATTAGAAAATTTCTTCTCATAGGAAGTACAATGTTAAAATCAACATTTACAAAAGGGCAGCACTGATCAAGCAGACTTTTGCCTACCTCTTACTAATAAACCACACAAATTACTCAATTATCCTGAGAATATTTACAGTTAATTGACAGAATACATAATTCCCATTAAAAAAAAAAAGTTATTTGTATCCTACGGAAATCCCTTAAAACTTGAGGTAGACAGGCTATCTGTAAAGGACCACACAAACCAGGCTGGTTGTTGCTGACCAGTGACAAACAACAACTCAGCCACTGGCCAAGCAAAAATAAATGTATCAAATTTCCATTACACTCTTTTCAGGTTTTAAATAGACAAAACCAGCTACCAATCAATAAAATCTGCTTCAATAGCTGAAAATTACCTGATGTTGTTTTTTGATGTGAAGCAAAGAAGCACTTCCTTCAGTCAAAGCGCTTAGAAAAGAACAATGCATCAAATTTGCAGCACGGATCTAAAATAAATTCATGAAAGATATTTTAAGAAACAGATTTGTCTAATTATGGAACATTGCATCATAAATGAGCAGTTATTATGTTTACTGTATAAGATTCCAGATTTTACTTTTAATTATGTAATTTTTACAAGTTATTATATACATGAGGATTCAAAAACAATGCCAAATGGCCATAGCAGGGTTTTTCAGAGTTTATACATTCTTTGGACAGTCCTTAGAAAAGTTAAATAGGCCTTGAAAGCTTCTTAATTTTTCATCCATACAAAATTCGTCTCCTGCATGCTTTTATTCTTTTGCTTTTACCAACAGGCTCATGGCAAAGCCACAGATAAATATGCACTTATTTATTTTATTTTTTTTTTTAAAGGGGAAAATACGTTCTAGCACTCTCTTTGGAATTTATTGGATGATAGAATAAGAATTAAATACTGTTAATCAGTTAAAGCAAATTAATTTTCTTTTGCAATCTTAGAAAATATGAGATTAAAAATACCAGATGATTCCCAATATGTGTTACAACAGCGATTTTCTTTTATACCATAAATGATTGAAACATAATTTTTGTTGCAATACTCAACTAAGTGATTTTCTAAATTTTCAGTAGTAAGACTTTCCACTCTGGTACAACATAGTAACCTTCCTAAGGCTATTATTCTACATTCTGTAGTAGCCCATTATGTTATCTGGGAAAAACTATTGAAATATATATATATATATATATATATATATACACTTGGTAAAAATGGCTAAAAAATTTAATTTTCATTACCTAAAAAGATTTTTTTTTTTTTTTTTAAGTGAAGGGAAAGTGTGAAGGTGCAAAAGTGAATGAAATAAGCATCCCAGGGGGGAAATGTGGAATTTTATGCACATTTATGTGCAAAATCATCAAAAATAACTGAAATATGCACTTGTACATGCAAATATGCAACTGCATATTATCTATGGTCTATTCTTGAAATGAGTGTCTAAGATTGTAATGATTTATGGATTAACACGGAAAAGTTAGGAAAACCATTTTCAAAGTACTTTTCTATGATAAAATTTCAAATCCTATAAAACTATCATGTAGTTCATTTAACAGTACAAAATAAATGCATGCAAAGCAAATGACTGTTGAAATAGGAACATTTTTTTAAAAATTGAACAAAATAATTGTCATTTTCTGAATCTCTATTTAAGAGTTCATCAAATATCCACTTAAGGAAAAAAAAATTGTCAGAACCCCACTGCACATATTGATAAAAGTCAATTAAATTATAAATATAGATAGGAATTTTGTGTTCAGCACGCAGTACAAAATTTTATGCAGACACTTATGTAGATAACAAATCTTGTCCTAAACATGTAAAATCAATGTATAGCATGCAAAAGCCCTACTTGAACACAATCTTTTTATAATGAACACAAACCCAATACTTGCACCCAAAGTGAACACAAAATGTACTTTCATTAAGTGAAATTTTTTATGTTTGCTTACATTTTCTAGTATTTTTCTTCCCCGCAATGAAATTTGTAGACGAATAAGAAAAGAAGGAGCATGTGCGAACTTGAGTATGCTGCAATAGCTCATTTTCTCTCTTCCCAAGGTTGATATTTTATCCACTTTTTTGTAAAAAGTCCAGGATGCTGGACAAAATTGGAGAAAATTGGAGAAAAATGGAGAAAATTGGACGAAATGGACAAAATAAAAGTAATCAAATCAAGAGCATTGTTATGATGCATGTTTTGTTATCATGCAAACAAAACTGTGTTCGTACATTTTAACAAAAATAAGAATATATTTTTTAATTATTTATTAAAAGTCACTACATACGAATCATATATAACCCAATAAATTTACAAAGAAAAGATAAATTCCATAGTAAAGCAATTAATTTTATGGAATACTTTGCTGAAAAATTAAACTTAACAAAATAAAATAACAAAGTAGCTATCAAATAATTAATTTAAGTACATTGTACATGAAAAAAGAGGTTTCTTTAATGATATAGCATTTTTATTGAAAATATAAAATAAAAGAATTTTATTTTTGTTTTTATAGGCTAATTTCTATATGCCATATAACAATATAATACTGAGAAAATAATAAACACTTTCACAAATGTACTTTTAAATTAATTATGTTTCTAAAACTTTTATTGGAGATTAAAAATTCCTTCATTAAACTTCATTTAAAAATCAGTCATATGATGCATAATAAAATTAGTTCTGCTTCAAGCCTGAATCACAATCAAAAACTGGAATAAATACTAAAATTCTGAATCAAAACTAAAACAAACAAAAAAAAAAATTACTTAAAATTTAGTTAATTCATCTTCATTCAAGAGCCAATTCTGTGCCACATACTACAGTCACAATAAGTTTTTCTCCAAGATTGAATGAGAACATAAACCAAAATTTAAAACAGGAACAATGACTAAAAAGTCTGGACCAAAACTAAAAGGTGAACTTATAAGTTCTCTGCTCTTTTCTTAGACATAGTTGCATATGCAGTGCAGTTGGATGTTTCATTTAGTATACTTAAATGTAGAAACAGTGGTGGATTAATGCAAGTTTGTTGGGGGTGGTGGTTACTTTGTCGTTGGGGGCGGTTAATTAAAGGTTGACATATACGTCCATTTTATAGAAGTAAAATAGGATCTTTTACATTAATTTCTTCTGTCTCAGGGGGGGGGGGGGCTTTAATCCACCCTTGTGTAGAAAAAAAAAATATGTTCTTCTCTTAAGTCCTAGTGAGTTTCATCAGTTGTGGAGTCAGATGTTTTAAGGCTGTTTAACCTGACGAGCGAAACTCGAATCGGGGACTAGGGGAAAAGCTTGAAATATGGGTGGTTTGGGGGTCCAAGCATACATGTCACGCCATCTTTATTCATGTAATGGACACAATTGTTAGCTGTATTTTTTAGAAATTCTCTGAAAAATTTTAGAAATATAATTATAACTTTAAAATTAAAACGATAAAATGGACATTTCTTGATGTAAAATATTGTAGTAAGTATTAGAGATCAGCGTGAGTTGATTTTTTCAAATGAAATTCGATTGAAACGCGATAAAACTGCTGAAATTCTTTGAATTTCAGTCTGAAATATCATCTTCATTTATTTACTTATTTTTTAAATTAAATGGCTCCTATAAACTTAATGTTCATAAAGCATCGTAAAGTAGTTTCAGAAGAACCATTATAAATTTTTCAGTATCTTTTCTACTGTAATTTTATTTTAAATCTTGATCAGAAGTCATGTTCATTGGGTTTCATAAACAATTACGAGTTTCAATTATAAAATTTGTAAAAAGCAAAATGCAGTACATTTTTGGCCCCAAAGCTTTCTTAAATACATCTATAAATTTATACTTCAAAGTTACTTTTGAAAGAAAATTTTTTAGTGAGCCAATTTTGAATTTGAGTTTAAAAAACAATGTTTTTCCTTCTTTCTTTTTATGAAAACTGACTGGTTATTCAGATTTTAAATTTGCAGTAGTCCACAGTACAGTTCCCGAAGAAATATTCTGAAAAATTTCATTGTTCTAGGAATGTAAGTTTATTTTTTATCTGTAGTGAAAGTTAACCAAAAAGCAGACTTCTCCGAAAAAGTGGCATGTTTAATAATTTTTTTTTTCAAAAAATGAAGTAACTTTTCAAATTTGAAATTTGTTTCAGTTCACAGTATGGTTTCTGAAGAAACAGTCTAAAAATTTTCATAGTTCTAGCATCATAAGTTCATTTCTCATCTTAAGTGAAAGTCTATCAAAAACGTTTCCCTCTGAAAAAGTGCCAAGTTTCACTATTTAAAAAAAAAAATTAAATTGTTTTTCAAAATTTATCTCAATGTCAGTTCCCAATCAAGTTTCTGAGGAAACATTCTGAAAATTCGCATAATTATATCATCGTAAATTTATTTCTAATCTTGGGTAAAATTAGAGAAAATAACGTTTTCTCTAAAAAAGTGTCAAGTTTAATAATATTTTTTAAAAATATTAAATAACTTTTCAAATTTTATCACAATGTCAGTTCTTATTCTAGTTTTAGAGGAAACATTCTGAAAATTCTCAAAGTTATGTGATATAAGTTTACTCCCTATCTTGGTCGAAAATCAACCGAAATCCTCCGCTTTCAGGTAGAACAGCCTTAATACACTTAAAGTGCTGGATTCATTTTGTTTTTTTCACCACAAAAAAAAAAAAAGAAAAGAATAAAGAAAAGATGAGTACAATTCCAGATAAATGTGAAAGAAAAAAAGATACAATAAGAAAATTTTCTGAAGAACTAACTAAAAAGGCTAAAATTCTTAGAATGTACGGTAAAGAGTGTTCTAGTAGCATTAGTGCTAAAGCAGATAGAATAGGAAACCATTTTGAAAAATGTCCCAAAAGAAAGTGTGAACAAGATTCTGATGAAAGTATATCAGATGTATCCAGTTTAACAAGCTCCAGCCCCACTCCATCCTCATCGTAGTCTCAATCTGAATGTACAACAAGACAGCCTTCAATAGCATCATTTATAGTAAAAAATATCAAAATGGAAAAATCGGAATTGTCACTGTCAAGAATCAGTTAATATCTTTACAAGTGTTTTCAAAAGCTATAAGTGTGTGTATATAGAGGGAGAGAAACAACAGTCTCTATATTTTTGCTTAAAAATTAATAAAAATAACCATATTTAATCACTTGGTGTTTCTAGAGCTTACATATTAAAATTGAGTAAATGTGCACAAAATGGGCAAGATGATATTTTGTCCAAACAGTTTTTTCCAGCGGTTTTTTTCTACCATGGATGAAATAGGACAACCTGTCTCTCCCTCTCAATCATTCCATGGAGGCATTTTAACCGTTAACTTTAGGGTCAATTCCATATAGTGTGTATCTAACCGCAGCAATAAAATAGGTGCAGTCTCACGTGCACTGTTGAAATTGCAAATTCACAGTAGCTTCACTCGTTATATCCCCACAATGATTAGGCACAACCCACATTCTTTGACAGACGTATGCAAAAGGTTTAGTTTATAATTTCTTCAGAAGCAAATAGATCCCAAATAAGAATGAGTAAACTCGAAAAAAAATCTAAAGTTCCAATGTACTATCAAAATGCGGGATTTGAAACTAATGATACTTTGATTTTGTGCACATATTATGACAAAAAAAATCAGTGAGATAGTAAACACCAAAAACTACCATGGAGCAGACATTTGGAATTCATCATTCACAAAAAGAACAAGAAGATTCGAATGTGCACAATGAGAAGCAGAACAAAATGCTTGTTTATTATGGATGCTTTTCGACAAGCATCCAAGATATGAGAAGCAGAACAAAATGTTCGTTTATTACGGATGCTTTTCGACAAGCATCCGAGAAAGCTGATGGAAGTCATTCAGTTTAGGAATCCCTATGTCTAAAGTCAACCATCCCTCCCTAAAAGGATATTTGGGAAAATACACACAAAGAAACATCTCCGATGAGAGCACTCTGAGAAAGAACTATGTAGATGTGAACTATGATGCCACTATGCTTAAAATCAAAAGAAGATTCTCCAGTGGCGTTCATATTAGATGAAACAATGGATATGCAGAAAAAGATCTTTTCATTCCATTCTTGTTGCTCCTATGAATGGAGAACCATCTCGATTCACGCTGTTTGAAATGTATAATGTGGACAAAACAAACAGCTGCACTGCAAAAAAAACATTCAATGATACTTGTTTGAAAATGCGGTAAGAAATTAATTGCGATAAGGTATGGTTGGTTGTCACAGATCAGGCATCTTACATGCTAAAGGCATTTCCACACCTTAATCCTTTATCCTAATTTACACCACGTTACCTGTTTCATGCATGCCTTACACAGAGTTTGTGAGCCATCAGGGAAAAGCATGAACTTGCAAACCAATTCATTGGATTAATGAAGAAAATACTGTTTAAATTTACAGTGAGAATAAATTTGTTGCCGTTGAGCATTCAACTTGCACTTCTTCACAGACTGTGATCATCAGATGAAGCACCTGAATCTCTATTGTAGTTCATTACTCTGTTCCAACTTTTCCATGATCAAGAATTTTATTGTCCAGACAAAGACCTTAACTTGAAGAAAATGGTAGTGTGGCAGTTGAAAAAATCATAAGTGTTAAGGCAGTAAAAATCTGGAAAGAGAGATGTATGAGGCATACAGCTACAAATTCATTGCAGGCAGCATTAAGAAGCTTGAAGAATGGTATTTTGAAAAGCAAACACAGTAGGAGATATTATAAGCGGAAAGCCATTTGGATGACTAAGTCAAGACAAAGTTGGAAAATTCTCTAAGGAAAAATCTGGATGTCATTGAATTTGTCAATGAGAACTAAGACCTTGACATGTGCATAAAGACCAAGTTTACTCTTCTAGTGAGTGTAGGGGTTGAGAGATTTTTTTCTCAAAGACTTTTTGACTGATAAGTGGCAAAATTTCGCTTTTCAGAACACTGAACTGTGTGTTGTATGGTAAAATTACTTTGCATGGAATGAAATTGAATAAATGGTATAAAAATAATTATTAAGTTGTTTATTTATATTAAAGTAAAAGATTGGGAATATTAAAATATTGATTAAAACTAAAGATGCAAGAAACTCAATATGCAAGAAATTTTGGGCACAAAAATCTTAACTATAATTATTATAACTGAAAGTTTTTTGGTGTAATGTTTATGACAATTGGCATTTGCAAATAAATCTGAAATAATTCAATCTTCACAATTAATTCCTTTTCTTAAAAATTGAATTGATGGATTCCGATATGCATTTTTAATGAGTAACTGGGTTGGCAGGTGAATGGAACAGGTGTCATGAGCTAATAATGGCATGTAGGCCAGAGGTTGGGCATCCCTTATTTAAAGGAATGATTTCTGCCCCCCAAAAAAATTCAATAGATTAAAATTGATTTACATCATTGACACCCTGTTCTTAAATTATAAATTTAGAAAAAATATTTTTTTTAAAAAAGAAATATGATTTTATTTAATGATTTTAATGGAGAGAGGATTTATTTTAATCAGTGATTTTTTAAAAAAGGAATCATTTATAAAAATTGTGATTAAGTTGATTTAAATCAACAAACTGATAATCTCAAAATATGATCTAAAATTTCCAAGATTTATGTAAGACTGCTCTAACAAGTCATTAACCAAATTTCTGTAAACCAATGACTAGAATGGACAAAATTTTTTATAGTTTTTTGGTTATGGCAAAGCACACTAGGGCTGGAAAATTGTGGAATGCCTTGAGTGAAAGATTTTTCAAGTGGTTCTAATGTTATTCTTGTTACATTTGGAGAAAGCCATCCACAACTCAAAACCATTAGATCACCAGCCCTGCAGTAAGCCAGCACGAACACTGAATCTTTGCACTTCTGCCATTTAGCAATGTCCAGTGTCCTTTCCTAGTCAGCCATTGGTCAGCGTCAACCTTTGTAAAACATCCATAAGCTAATTAACTTTTAAAGATTTGCTTCACAAATTTGTTTAAAAAAATCATACCATTTTTTAAAAATATTTTTGAGTTACAGAGTTAAATTTCTTAGCTTACAAGAGGTCTACAGTTTAAGGCACTTTCTCCAGATGCAATGTAAATACAGATTAGAATTTTTAAAATGCCCAAGGTATCACCACTGTAAACAAATATAGCCCCTGTTTAGCTTTACCTTATTCTTTGTATAGAGGGACTCAAATATTTTTCTTATCCATATAAGTGAAATTAATTCCATCTTCATAAAATTTCAAAATGTGAGGGGGGGGGGATGTAAAGGTTTCAAAAACTTCACAAATCAGCTCATTAAATTCAAACTGTTGTTTAAAATTTGTAGAAAGTCTCCTAATTAATATTTCTTAATTAGGAGACTTTCGGCACCTTAGGACGACTTTCATTAATACAACTTTGAATGAAGGCCTTTATGTGCATTTTATTATTTGACAAAATAAAAAACATTCTGACTAATAGATTTCAGGATGCGAGAGTGAAAATCCAAGAATGATACATAAACTTAAATTGTAATAAATGGCTATACTCAGTGCCAAATTAGCCATATAGCCAAAGTAGCAAATGCTACGGGCCCTGCGCTTTTAGTTTGAAAGTTTTAGCTTTCCCCCCTCCCAAGATCAAGCAAGTATTTTAGCGAAAGATAAATATCGTAATTCTTTCTTTCTTTCTCCTTTTTTTATAAGACAATTTTTGAAGCTCTGTTATGGAACTGTAAATCAACTGTAGATAACTCACTGAAATAATAAATATTAACAATGTGCCTATTGCATGCCTGCATTATTTAGCCAACTGATTACCTAGGCAAATCTGAGAGTATTCTATAGACAGCAATAAGAGACATACACAAGAGTCTGTTTAACACACTGTAGAACAAAAAATGCAGTTCCCAGAAAAAAATTTCAGAAGGTACAAACGGTGAGAAAGGCAGAAGTTTTCAAAAAGTCTTCATAATTATCTTTTTGTTGAAAAAACTCGCAACTCGGAAGAAGGGATGTCTAGAGCCTTAGGCCACCCGCTTAAGTATGGACAATAAAAAGTGCATTCCTTATCAATAATGTAACAAGTTTGTCTTAATTGGAAGAATGAATCCAGAAATAAATAAAATATAGAAAGAAAACTAACAGCCAAAATGAAAGAACACAGTCAGCTCTGTATTAAAAGGAGGGGATCGGAGTGGGTGACTACCTCTAATGGGAAAAAAATAAATTGATGTAAATTTTTTTGTTGCCATGAATTTCTTCAAACGAAATTGATGTCAGCAATCCTATTTCACTTTCATTAAATGGATGCGTATGTGTACCTTCCAACTAACCGCCTCCCCTCACAAAATTGCATTAATCCGTCAGTGGACCAGATTATTCCAGGCAGAGTAGGCCGTAGCCGATCGGCCATGATCATTTCAGGGGCTTTGCAGTAAAAAATCAAACAAATTTTTTAATGAAGTTGTAATTAAACTTTCAAAATGATTCAATATACAGCAGGGTGAGTAGTCAAATTTCATTCTAAAAATCAAGCACTTTTAAGCACTTTATAAGCACACTTTTTAGGAAAATCAAGCACGTCATCATCAATTTTTTTTAAGTATTATACATGCAACAGATCAATAGCGTAGCCAAGAATATTTTGCAGGGGGTGGCTGAGAACTTAAAAATTAGAATGCAGTAGAGCTTATAAAAATCAATAACATATATATACGTATATTTCTTTTTTTTTTTTTTTTAGGGAAGGGGGGACTAGAGATTGGCAACCCCCCCCCCCTTCAAATTTTGGCTTAAAAAAGTTTGCATATAAAAATGAGTAAGAAAAGGAAGAAAATTTTTAAAAATCATAAACTGAGTTTAAAATCTTTGAAGTTGGAAAAAAACACTATAGAAAAATAAATAAATTTGGCTTGGGTCTTCAATTGAACCTCAAATTCTTGAAATCAAGGGGAACTTTCAAATACACTATCATAGGAATCGCAAAAAGCTTTTGAAATTATTCACGAATACGTAATTTTCTCTAAATCCTACTTTCACTCATTTCGGTGATGGCTGCAGCCCCATCAGCAACACTCTCATGGGCGTAGCCAGTGAGGGGCAGCTGCCCCCCCTAAAATGAGCTAGTCATAGGGTCTGATTATGACAAACCGGGCATTCTCCGGTTAGACTCCGTGTCCTGCCCCCCCCCCCTAATGAAAATCCTGGCTACGCCCTTGAACACTCTTGCTATACCCCTGCAACAGATGAAAACAATTTAAGCTTATTTCAGGGATGCTACAGCTGAAACCCCAGTTTGCCTCAACATCGTCTCAATCAAAATCCCTTTTTGTCTGAATCAAAACCCCCTTTTGTCTCAATTAAAATTCCTTTTTGTCTTGGTATGTCTCAACAGCTAAATTTTCAACTGCAACAACTAAAATTCGTTTTTTTTTTTTTGTTTTTTTTTTTCAAGTTTGTCTCTCTCAACTAATTTTATTTATTTTATCTCAGTTTATCTCTAGAAAATTTTTTAAAAATCAGTTTCCCCCTTCAGCTTCTCTAAGCTCTTTTGCAATGGCCTGACTTTTTTGGGTGGCCACCTTATTTTTTAGTGGAACAAGCCTGAAATTATAAACAATTCAAACTGTATTTTACACATGTTTGGTTTCTATGAAATTATTATTAAGATGCCAAATTTAAAAAGTTTTGCGTAAAATCGTAAAAATCGGTGGAAAATGTAAAAAAACGGGAGTTTCGCGTAAAATCGTAAAACTACGTGGGAAAAGCGTAAAAGAACGGCAGTTTCGCATAAAAATCAGTAAAAAAGTGCAACCTTCAAACTGAAAGCACATAAATTGGCAAGTATGAATAGGTAAATTTCAAAATTACTACCATAATTTATGGAAGAAACGCCGCATCCACGATCTCCCTCCTCCCCCCAACCTCTGAAAAAGTAGAAGCATCGCATTGGGATATATTTCGGGAGGGGGGAGGGTGGATAAATGGAAAAAATATCTCCTTTTATCCCCCTTCCCATATAATGCTTTTAAGTATTTACCACTATTTTACGAAGCTTACGATTTTCATTTTCGAATTAATCAGTGTCCGATTTCATATAAAACATATCAATTTTTATATTCACAAAGGCGAATTTCTAGAAATAAATTAACTCGTAAAAAACTTCTTGCATTCGCAACAAGTTCGGAAGTGATCTGATGAGGAGGCTCCAGTCAAAAGTAAACAATTTTTTTTTTCCCCCCGTGGATGGCCAGCTGTTGATTACGTAGTGAGCACAGCAAATTGTTTGTTTTAAGCTTTGAATGTTGTGCAACAACTCTATGTTTCTATCATTTATTACTTTTGATATTTATAACATAGGGATTTATTTTAAAAGTACTCAGCGTTTCCCGAGCTTGCCAGTTACTCTATGACTTTCTACCGTAATAATAGCACATATAAGGCAGTGTTTATTCAGTCTCCTTCACAAGGCGCAAAGCCGCACGGCGAAAAAACACAAAATAAATAACTTATAGATGAACTTTTTTTGGGGGGACGGGGGGAGAAGAATGATTAAACTCGCATCAGGTGCAACAGTCTACTTTTGGTTGATATTCAGTATTTTAAGAACAATCAGGCCTGGACTGGCTCTTATGGCTGCAAGTGTGAGTCAGCTTTACTATTGTCATGGTCAACAGGGAACCACCTGCACCTGCTTTTAGGCATGCTCTTCCGGTTTCAAGATGAATAAGCGATGGGATGGGAGGGAAAAGTTGTTTTCGTTAGCGGCGTAGTGTTTATAAAAGGTTTCTGCTGGAAGCTCAGAAAAAAATAAGCACTTCCTTGCAAATTCAAGCACCTTAAGGGAATTTACGTAAAAAATAAGCACTTTCAAGAGTGCTTGAAAACAATTTTTAAAATCAAGCACCTTTTAAGCACTTTTAAAGGCGCTACGCACCCTGTACAGGAAATATTTGTGACTATTTCTGAGGATTTTCTCTGGAAAGCCAGTTGAACTTCTGCATTTCCCCGAGAGCTGAGGAACATAGGAATGTAGGAATAAAAGCGCCTCATTAAAAAGACATTCTCCCACGAAACAATAATTTTTATTTAAATATTGGACATAAATTAATTTTATTTTGTAGTAAATATGAGGATGGTATGTAACCGGATATTGGGCAGTCCCAAAGTTCTTTTGTTTTAGTGTAAAAGGGGGGGGGGGGGAACTTTGGCCATCTTTAGAAAGCTTTTTGTATTTGGCTTGCTTTCTTTTAATTTTTTTTTTTTTTTTTATTCATATTACAAAGTTTGAACACAGGCAAATTATTACTTCAAGCAATAATAATATATAGAATGTAAGCCCTTTTTTATATTTTGAGAATCCACAATTCTGATAAATTATCATATTAATCACAGAAATTAACCTTGTTAAATATAAAGGAATTACGATTGGCCGGTCGAAATCACAGGTCAAGGTCGCGAATGGTCAGTAAGTTTGTTCGGATAAAATAATTAGAAGGGGGAGGATATTTGCACAAAGACAAAATGGTCCCCAGGCAAACTCAAAACAAAGAGAGTTTTCCATACTCTCACTCTGCAAAGAAACTCACAAATTACTTGATCACACTGAACCTTTTACAGGCCCTTATTCCTAATTGGGAACATCAAATTAAAAATTTATTCAAAAATGAAATTTTATTAATATTGACTTAAGAATATCATCAGATAAAGTTAAACGATGACTTGACTTTTTGAAATAGAAACTGCATTTCTATCATTAGTGGGAAGCTGGACAAAAAATTAAGAAAAAGGCTATTTTCAAAACTTTTTATGAAGCTATTTTGATACACTCCCCTCCCCCTTCAAATTGAATTCTAGGGGCATAGAAACTGGGGGAGCTGTGGCTACCCCTGGAATATTTCAGAGGGGCTCAGCTCCCACTTGAGAAATTCTCACACCACTGGTACACTTCTTAGCTAAAACCTGATTTCAAAATGTAGTCTACTTTTTCTAGGAAATTCTCACAATAAACAACAAAGTGAGAAGAGAAAGGGCAGTGAGAACACTTGGCTGTGCCTTCATCCTTTTTTAAATTGCTTACAACTCATGGGCATTACATGACAATAATGAGGGAAATTTGTACTTCTATCTTCAAGAATTGGGAGCAATTTGTTCGGATGTTGAATCATGGTTATCCAAGCGTGATAAATGGATCAGTCCAGACATTCAGAATTAAATTTTTTTTGGCATCATTGTTAATGGAACAACCGATACCGCCCAGATGCATATTAACATTCTGTAATTGATTTTGAAGCACAGGAGCATGTATCTTGCATTAATTTCAGGCTAAGTGAGGGTGTCACAGTTGTTTACTTTCATTTTGAGAGCTTAAAAAGTTATCTTTGGAGATATAAAACTCACACTAAACATAACTTTGAGAGCTTTAAATACCTTTTTAAGCGCTCAAAATAAAAGTAAACAACTGTGACACCCTCACTTGCCCGAAATTAACGCAACGTGGGTGCTCGATTGAGATATTCAAAAACGATGCGATATTTAAACCAACTCCTGTGCTTCGAAATGAATCGCAGAAAGTTAGTACGCCACCGGGAAAGAGCAGCTCTCCATATGTATTCGATACTTGGGGAAATATTTGGGGGAACGGAAGACATGTTTTTAGGACTATTCAATGCTCCAGTTACTACAGGGGAAGCACAAACTAAAGTTATGTGTATTAAGTGTGATGATTATTGTAACACTACGCAAGGGCGATCTGCCTAGGATGGTGTGTGCCTTGGTCGGAAGACTTTCAATGGGATTCTAATGCGTATTCATGTTAAATCTGGAGAAAACAGACCAAAACTCCAGACCGTTAGATCGATGGGACCCAAACCCAAGGTCTTCACATTTTAGCTGTCAACTATTTTGAGTGTCTTATCCACTGGGCCATGGTAGGGCTAAAGTTCTGTATTAAGTATATCTGTCTTATAAAAGTAATTATAACTGGATTAAAGAACTAATGATCTTTTGATATGCTTCTATCATATAATTGGAATCAAAACTTTATTTATTCATTTTTTTTATTAAATAGTTTCTAAACTTGTGTGTGGAATTTTTTAGAAATGATCATTTGTCTATTAAAATTGGTCAATAACGCAACCAAAAATACAATAATTATAGCCCGATTTATAATCCTCCAATGTGCACCCCAGCTCCCCCTTCTTTTACAAAGTTCCAACGTCCTTACATAATTCACATCTTGACTTAAATTTTAAACTACATATTTCATTTATTCTTAATATTTCACTTATTATTTAAAATAGACATAAAAGTATGGCCAAAGTATAGTCAGGAATGACAGATGTTTCCAATCAGGAATGCAGTGAAAATTGAGGGGCACAATATTTTTCTCCATTTAAATGACTAATATCCTATAACTAGCGCATAGAGCCCCTTGGTAACATTTGCTAGAGGCTCCGCACTGGCTACACTCCTGGTTGATCGGAAATATGAGAATTTGTAGAATTATTTCATGTGTGGCATATTTTTTGCTTGGGGTAGTTTGTTATTCGGATTGGGTTTCGAAAGGGGTTTTAAACTTGTTCTGCAGGTTAGGGGGGACTTCTAATTGGAGAGAAGGGCTTATAATTGCTTCCCTCCTCCACCTCCCGATGATGACGTCACAATTTGTATCAGTGTCCGTTGCTGGGAACCCATTTTGTTCCTTTTCCAAACAAATGGGGTGGGGGGGGGGCTTATAATCGGGATTTTACAGTAATTCTTTTTTAGTAAGATTATAAAGAGAAAGATAAAAAGAAAAATTTTACTATAAATCCCACATAAAACTTAATAGTAAAACAAGTTTTGCCCGAGACTCTCGCTATGAGGGACTATGACAGACTAAGTGATATTAGGTACCACTTATTATCACTATATGATATAATCTTTTCACTGAATGGTTCCAGTGCCACCTATTTTATATGTTTAATAAGCACTGACAGAAATGCAATAAATGATAACATATTTTCACTTTTAAAAGGAATAAAAATACCTCTGTGCATAAAAGATGGTCAAGATTTTTGTAATCTATATCAGCTCTGCAAAAATCAAACATGTGAACCATTTCATGAGCTAAGGCACCATGGACAGCTGCTCTGGATGTGGCACAATTTTGGCAAATGACTATTTGATTCATCTCTGCATCATAACCACCAGTAACCCCTGTGCTACAAGGCTCACAGCTGATATGACGATTTAAATCAACTGGGCTGAAAATGAAACTGAAATTACTCTGGGAAAATATAAGCACATGCATAAAAGACTAGCAGATGGTTTTGTATACTTTTTAACAAAAAAAAATCAAGGAATATAACATTTGGATTCAAAGACCCATTTTATTACAGTAGACTCCCTCTGAATTAGCCTCTGTTTAACCAAATCTTTGCTTTAACTTGTCATGTTTGATTTAAACACAAACAAATAAATAAGTTTCCAAACATTGAAAATTTCCAAAAATTGACATGACTGACACCGACCTTTGTCATTTCACATACAGATGGAGCAAAAGCACTGGAAAAAACTGGCTTTAATGCTATGCAAAACAATGAACATCAGTTTCTTCCACCGATGTGATGCTTTTAAAAAAAAAAACGGCAAAACTGCAGCAAGTTGTCAAACCACTCTTCAGCAAAAAAAAAAAAGTTTTCAAAACTTTCCTGTTAATTTTATTTAAAACTTTTGTAATAAATTATGGCATTAATTATAGTGCAGTTCCCTCAATTAATTATACATATTTTTGACACTCTCTATTTTAACCAGATTTTCACTTAACCGGCTCACCCGTAGTCCCATTTTGGCCGGTTCAGAGGGGTCAGTCTACTGTATTATTATGGTTACAAACTCTTTGAACAGGGAAGCACTTCTTAAAGTACCGACTTAAGCAATATACTTCCAATTAGAAAAAGAGTTTACTAATGGAATGCAGTTTCTTTTTATGCCATAAATTTTAAGGGCTGAATATTAAAAAAAAATAATAAATTCATTTAGGTAGTGCTTTTTGTTAAAACTACTAAGCAATATATTAAACATAATGTAGGAATGCTTATTGTTCAGTTAGTTGTAAGGCACCTGAAAAAAATGATGAAATGATGAATAAAACAAACATTTTAAGTTTAATATACACAAAATGTTTTTTAACATGATATATGGTAGTTTAATGCATGCTACTGTAAAAAAATAAAATAAAAATCTGCTAATACTATCAATTACTATTACAAATTCTATCTTTGTTTCTCCCCGGAAATGCTCAATTTAAATCCTGCATGGTTCAACAAAAGAAAATACCTTATTTATTTTAATCTCATTAAAATATCAAAGCAGGGGTTGATGCAGATGAAAATTGGGTCCGTTTTGCACCCCCTTCACAAAATTACAATTGATTAAAATGGCCCCTTCACAAAGTTACAACCAATTAAAACAGCCCATTGATTAAAATGGCCTTCATTGGCATTTTACCCAACATTTCAATCTGTTTTATCAATTATTTTACGAAAAAAGTGACTTTATTAAAAATGGGTATGAAAATTCACAAAAATAAATGTTAAAATAAACAAAATTAAGAACTAAAATTCACAAAAATGGGAACCAGGAAAATGTTGGATCGACCCCTGCAAAGTGTGTAATATAATGAAGCAATTTAAAATTGCACAAATTCCAAATATGACATAAATTGTGTAAAAGTTTATTAATATCATGGAATTTTTAATTTATGATGTCATATTTTTGACAGATGTAAAATAAATCTCACACAGTTCACCTGATTAGTTCACTCAGTTTTCAAATGGAGTGATATTGAAACTTAACCCTCTCGCCACAGAATTATGAAAAATCAGAGAAAAAAAAATCTGTCTAGCATTTAATGCATCTGAAATACTATTATAAATCATGCAAAAATATTTTTTTCTAATGTCGATTAATAATAGATTTTTCTAATATTAATTTCTGCATTTTCAAAGTATTTTGTTATGCTAAAATTAATTTAAAAGGATGCACATATTAGGTAAAGGGTGAGGAATAAGAAAAAAAAACTATACTTACCTTTAAAAAAAAAAAAAAAAAAAAAAGGTAAAAAAGCAGCGTAAATATTTTCTTAATTTTTCTCCTGAAACAATGAAGCGAAAACTGTAAAAAACGATCTAAATGGTCTAGTACTGCAATCTAGGCACGATTTATGCATCTAGTTAAGAGGCTCATATACTTTCTACATGAATTAATGATATTGATATCACTGAAAGAAAAAAAATACTAAATTCAATTGTTTTCTCTCTAAATATTGCTATTTGAAGTAGGAGCCTCACATGAGGTTCAGGGTGATGAGAGGGTTAAGACAATGTTGAAAACAGTTTTTTTTTTACATAGAACTCTTACGAGAAACACAATCCTACTTTAAAATTAGAGGGGCTGGAAAAACACTAGTCGATACCTGCCTGTAGGAATGAAGCTGTGAAGATTCGTGTTATCCAAAGGGAAAAATTATTTCACTCATAGCATTGATACATTTACTGATATTCTATCTCTGTCAGAAGAAAATATGTTATTCGTTTAAAATCTCAAAGAGCTATTCAGTATCGAACAAATTGCAAATGTGACATAAATTGCACAGCAGAGTTTATCAATCTAACACGATTTTCAATTTATGACATTGCCTTCATGATTGTCATAAAAGAAATCCCAGTTCACTTAGTTCATCTGGTTAGGTTCCTTTTTTCTTTACATAGAACTGTTATGGAGGAATGTAATTCTACATTTAAAAGGAAAAAAATTTTAGGGTAAAACTGTACACAATTTTTTTTTTAAACCAGGCCTTTGAAAAGTCCATAGTTAAAGTTGTTAAAATAGTCACCTAAAATCTGTAAAAGTCACCTAAATTTACACCAAAAGTCTAAAATATGGAGAGTACTTTTGGTCCAGCAGCCTGGGCTGTCTTCAGGCATTAACTGCTGGTGTTTATTCTTTTAGGAAAGTAATTTCCAGCTTTCATCATTGGAGCATGTGTCATATCATTTATGTCTTCTTTAGAATACACAATTTTGAAAGCTTCTGGATAAAAACCATAACTTTGAAATTTAAAACTGGCTGTTGTTTGAATATTATTAAAATTAATAACTGCTGTTTCATTAAGGGAGAAATGAGAGGGCTGTAGATTTCTGACCAAATTTAATGTCTTTCTTGTCTTTTTTCTTTGTTTTGTAACTCCAATATGACAACTATGGGTATCATTGTTTCTCAGAGAAAAGTTAATTTTGCAAATGACTGCAGTTTCAAGATGATCCATACAATCTTTGTCCTTATTTTCTTGAAAATGTTCTGACCTGGTTTGATCATCCCCCCCCCCAAAAAAAAATAAAACTATTGGGGGCCTCTGGTTGTCCTGCACATGTCACTGGCGGGACAACTGGTTGCATCACCTGGAGGCTTGATACAGTAAGGGCTTTAGCACACAATTATTCACTTAAGCTGTAATATTAAATTCACTTTGCAAGATATTATCTTAAAATTGCAATCATTATAAGAAAAAAAAATATATATTACCAGCCAGAAGACTTTAATGCCTCCAACATAAATTTTAAAAGTGGACCTGTAGAGATAGATAACAATACATTAAAAAAGCACAGAAATACAAGACATATTTTCTACTGTTATAATAACAAGTAGTAGTAAGAAAATAGGAACGTAGGAAATAAGTGTACTTATGTATTATCCCAGCAGTCCTCCAACACGAGTGATTTTTGGCCAAGATAAAAGCCAGATACATCAAATTATTGATCTGGATTAAATTAATCCGGAAGAGTTTATATTTACTTCATTAGGTGGCCCTGGCCCCCTCAACCCCCCCCCCCTTTGGTTTTTTTCTTTAAATGTAAATCGCTATAGTAACAACAAATTCCAAAGCAGTTAGCAGCTATTAAAGATCATAACAAACCTAAATTACAGAGCACTAATAACAATGATAAAAAGAAAACTGAAATATCACGTCAAAACAAAAGGTAAACAATGGTTAGTCATTACCATATCATGTTATTTACCTCGCCAACACAAACCATGCCAAAAGGGGATATCAAAGCTGAACCTCTTTCGCAAATCACCTACCCTCCTTCGGATACATCTAGCATTTTTCTTGTCTTCTGACAAGTTCGACATAACCGGGAGCTACATACTGAATACATAAATTTTCTTAACTTTCTGTAAAATAATAATTTCAATGACTGCAAACAGATATGAAAGGCAAGTGACGTACTTTCAGCAATTAGATTATTGACCTGTCTCTCACATCTTAATCTTTGAAACTCTTCTCGATTTTTTCCAAAAAAGAATTTTTGAAACCAGCCCTTGTTGATCTGATCACCTCGCCTTTCAGGATAATATTCTATTCCTTGAAGAGGTTCTTTCACACCTGAATCATTTTTTTCCTCAAAGTTTAAATTTTCGGTTGAAGAGGAGCTCATATTTTTCAAAGTAGTTAGTGTCTCCTCGGATGATACTTCAAAATTTTTCTAAAAATGAAGTCTGATATAAAAATAAATAACGCCGGCTATAGCTGTTGTTGTTTTGTGAGAGGCGATCATTACAGGATTACAGCAGAGCCAGAATCTGCGCAGAAATACGCGCAGACGTTTGCTGCCCTCAAATGTCATGCTGCTTTACAAGGACGTCCTAACTTTGAAAAACGGCAAATAGAGAAGAGCAACCATATCTCTACTCTACATGATAAACAAAAACAAAAAACAGTTCCCTTCTTATGTTTCAAAACGGAAAAGAACGTGGGGAACAGTGGAGTCTCAGCGGCACGGCACGGCCAGTATGAATGCAGCTTTAAGGCAAAGGTGAACAGATTTTCCGATATAGAATTGGGTACATGTCCCCAATTCAGAAACAAAATTGAGAACATTTTATAATTAATGAAATAATTACTAGTAATCTAATTAAAAAACTATATAATTATTAGAAATTGTCCCCAATTGCTTTTTTATATTTTTTGGGACAAATACAAAAAAATGTTGAAATAGGGGACTGTCCCCAAAAATTGGAGAAGTTTGATCACTTTAATTAAGGCTCTTCCTCAGACAGATTCAACGAAGTTTCCTTTCCATGTTAACCAGTGAACTTTTAATACTTAGGTATTTTTGCAGTATCTCTGCAATGAATTAGAATTTTAAAATTTTTCCTTCAGTACTGTGGTCTCAAAAGACTCTCCAATTGCTCCACAATCGCAGATTTTAGAAATCTTGCTTTGATGTATACCTTTAATTAATATTGAATGCAAGCAACTATCAACGAAAATTCAAATTCTCACAGTCAACTGTGGTTTTTTCAGAACATACTTACATTTTAAAATTTTAATTGTTATAGGCAAATTGCAGTGAAAGTTACTGTTCCGAATATGTACACCCTCTCAAAAAAGTATTCGAGTATGAGCGAAATTTTCAGTTTTAGCTTTGCGAGTAATTATTGAGTTTTTGAAAACGCACAACTGGGCAGAAATATGGAAAATTATGCACAGCCTAATTCACATTCTATTGTAAATAATTTTTAATATACGAAACCAACGTAGGAAGTTCATTTCTTACTCGAATTCTTTTTAAAGAGGGTGTAAGTAGTATTTTTTTTTATCTAATTCAAAAGTTTGATTTTTGGCGAATTTTTCTCATTTTCCGTGAGCGATTTTCATGATGTTTCCAACCCCTACTCGCAATTACCACCCGCAGGTAGGTAAGCATTTCTTCACGCACTCACATTCGTTTCGAACACTTTCTTTCTGGTATCTGGTAGTAAAAGAAGTTTCAAAATGGAATAATAGAATTTTTTGTATGTAGAAAGAACCATTACACTTACATAAAATTTTCAAAAAAGTTAAATGCATAAAAAATGTAAATGTTGCTTGGAATTCCCCCCCTAATATTTATGAATTAATTTAAATGATTTATTTTGATTAAGGAATCAAAGATCAGAAATATCCACTTGATCTCACTAAGTTTAG
Source organism: Cheiracanthium punctorium (assembly GCA_038373885.1). Classification (NCBI taxonomy): domain Eukaryota; kingdom Metazoa; phylum Arthropoda; class Arachnida; order Araneae; family Cheiracanthiidae; genus Cheiracanthium; species Cheiracanthium punctorium. Next base: position 313,904 of record JAWZYV010000718.1, on the reverse strand, counting down.
GAGAATTTTTTACTAGGACAAAAGAAACAGAAAATTGTAACTTCTTGCAAAAATATTTTAATGAATATTTAACTAGTTTCAAGATTATCCCGCTTGGAACTGCCAAAACAATGAAATAAAAATTAGCTTTCTCTTTAGTCTAATTATGGTGTTTACTCAAAAACCTACCATAAGTTTATAGGAATTAGCAATGAATAATGAAGTATGAATTTAAAAATTGATAAAAATACAATTCTATGTTTCAGGTAAAATAAAAGAAAAAACTTGAAGAGAATAAGAAAAAAAAAATGATTTTAAATGTTTGAAATACCAAAAAAAAAAAAAAAAAACTATTACTGAGTTAAAAATAAAGTCTTTTAAGTCTCTTTATGCTGGAACTTTATATACTGCATATTGCTGACAAACCTCAATCTTGTAACAATTTGAGTTTCGATTTTGCTTAAAATACATTTCACGCTGCATTTTCGAAGAAAAATATGTTGGTCCCCAGAAAAAAATTATTTATAACTACTCGTTTGGGAGTAAATTAAAGCATATATACCCCTCTCAAAAAAGTATTGAGTAAGAAATGAACTTTCTTATATTAAAAATTATATTTATGATAGAAAATGAATGCAACAATGCAGGATTTGGTAATTTTGGGGGTAAGGCCTACGGCTCCAGTTTCAATTTCGTTTATAATTCTTCTTTCAAAAGCTGGGAGAAAAGTAATACAAAATCCATACCACAAAAGTGATTGAAAAACCAATCTGGTTAAACTGAATATTTGTAAAACTCTAAGTTTAAGAAGTATCCATGAATTTCTACAAAATTATGACCTCCACCAACGCCAAGTGGATAAGACACTAGATGGCTGATGTGTGAAGGTCCAGAGTTCTGGCCTACCGTGAAGCTGTCGAACTACAGCCTGGAGTTTCTGGAGGTTTTCTCCACATGTAACGTGTATTACTCGCGTTAGAACCCCTTAAAAAGTCATCCACCCAAGGCATCCACCTAAGCTGATCAGGTGGATGCCCCTCAACGCAATACACACTCAATAATAACATAAATTGGAACTTACTTAATGTGATTACCCTCGGGACTAACAAATCTGGTAACCTTTCAAAAATAAATAAATAAAATAAATGCAAAAGTGCCTTAAAATTTCTGTAACATTTTACATTATGATTTATAAAAATAACATATTTTTAAAATTATTGCAATATTTTTTAATGGTATTACTATTTACTAGGTTTTTTCCTTTATTTTAATTTAATTTATTTTAAAAATTATCTGGACCGTGGTAAAACAGAAAGGGCGGGTAGTCGGATCGCAGAACCTAGATGTGGAGAGAGATAGAGATGAGTTCGGTCTCATTTTTTGAAGCCCGAGCCCGCAGACTTTTAATCCGAGCCCGCCCGAGCCCGAGCAATATTATTAAAGTTGGAGCCCGAGCCCGCCCGAGCCCGAAATGTCAGCTAAAGACAAATAAAATGAACTACTTCATTAATAGGATACAATAAATTTTGGAGCTTCACACACCTTCTAGTCCCCCGTGCCGCTATTTTTTGAAATAAGTACATCTATTTATTCCATAAATCACTTTTTAAAATTTGTTTCAAGGAGTATGTTCAACAAAGGAGAAATTTTTCACGAGCCCGAGCAGGAACGCAATCGTGAATTACAGAGCCCGGGCTCGGGCTGAGCCCGTCTCATCTCTAGAGAGAGACTGATCCAAAGCACAACATTTTAAGTAACGGGAGGGCACTTGCCGATCAGGCATTACAGTGGCCCTATACGGGCCATTCTCTCATGGAATAATCCAATGGATGGTGTGGCGTCATAAGTAAAGAGATGGAGCCGTTTTGCTCACGCAAAACACTTTATTAGACGGCACATAGAAACACTTAGGGCCGTATTCACCAAACTTTAAACCCTGGAGTTAACCCAGCAAAGCGAGCTACTTCAAGGGTTAGTGAGAAAATGGTATTCACAACTCCAAAATCAGGGGTTACCCCGAGAATTGACCCTGACTCCAGGTGCAGATTCTAACCCCGCAATATTGGAGAGTTGACTCCGGGTTATAAATGGCGGATACGAGGGTTGTTTTTATAGGTTTGGAAAATCCCAAAAATTTGGTAATACTTGAATATTCTGTGCTTTAACAGACTGAAACTACTGTGAAAACCACCCATCAAGCTATAAAAGTAGCCAAAAGTGATAAAAAATCATTGTACAATGTTTTCAAAAACTCTGGAGAATGACTATGCTTTTTTTTTGCCGTAGAGACTGCAGGCGCCATCTGTCGGACTTATCTTGGTTTGCTTTTCCATTCCTCTTTTTTTTGATTTGAACGCTTTTTTTTCTTAATTATTTTTTATGTTGAAAAATAAGTAAATAAATTCTGATCTTTCCTATTTATCTTCTTGTCTCTATTATTCCACAGATGCGGGGCGATTTGGCCAGAACACTGTCGAACTACAGCCTGGAGTTTCTGGAGGTTTTCTCCACATGTAACGTGTATTACTCGCGTTAGAACCCCTTAAAAAGTCATCCACCCAAGGCATCCACCTAAGCTGATCAGGTGGATGCCCCTCAACGCAATACACACTCAATAATAACATAAATTGGAACTTACTTAATGTGATTACCCTCGGGACTAACAAATCTGGTAACCTTTCAAAAATAAATAAATAAAATAAATGCAAAAGTGCCTTAAAATTTCTGTAACATTTTACATTATGATTTATAAAAATAACATATTTTTAAAATGATTGCAATATTTTTTAATGGTATTACTATTTACTAGGTTTTTTCCTTTATTTTAATTTAATTTATTTTAAAAATTATCTGGACCGTGGTAAAACAGAAAGGGCGGGTAGTCGGATCGCAGAACCTAGATGAGGAGAGAGATAGAGATGAGTTCGGTCTCATTTTTTGAAGCCCGAGCCCGAAGACTTTTAATCCGAGCCCGCCCGAGCCCGAGCAATATTATTAAAGTTGGAGCCCGAGCCCGCCCGAGCCCGAAATGTCAGCTAAAGACAAATAAAATGAACTACTTCATTAATAGGATACAATAAATTTTGGAGCTTCACACACCTTCTAGTCCCCCGTGCCGCTATTTTTTGAAATAAGTACATCTATTTATTCCATAAATCACTTTTTAAAATTTGTTTCAAGGAGTATGTTCAACAAAGGAGAAATTTTTCACGAGCCCGAGCCCGAACGCAATCGTGAATTACAGAGCCCGAGCCCGAGTCGGGCCCGGGTTCGGGTTCGGGCTTTCGGGCTCGGGCTGAGCCCGTCTCATCTCTAGAGAGAGACTGATCCAAAGCACAACATTTTAAGTAACGGGAGGGCACTTGCCGATCAGGCATTACAGTGGCCCTATACGGGCCATTCTCTCATCGAATAATCCAATGGATTGTGTGGCGTCATAAGTAAAGAGATGGAGCCGTTTTGCTCACACAAAACACTTTATTAGACGGCACATAGAAACACATAGAAGAGTTGGAATTTACAATATGTTAGAAAGCTGGGTTCGCAAAACAGCCTTCACAGGCCTAACACCAGAGGAAAGTCACCTCTGCACTGGTCACTGTCTGAAACTCATTTCCTCTCCCTGCTGGAATCTCAAGTGGATTTCGATCACGTGGGATGCTTGAGGTAAGTGTTCGAAAGTTATGCGATTCTCAAGTCACTATAGTGTCAGATTCTGAAGAGCCACTCAGGGATTTATTCTTCTATAACCTCAGAACTGCACATTATTAAAGATCTATAGCTTCTTGTCGAAGACTTTACGATAGCGCCCAGATCGAAGGTTATCGGGGAGATTCAAGTATTGCGAGGTACGAAAAGGGAGCATCACAGATATATATCTATAAGTACTAAGTACTCGTAATTATTTGGACAACGTCACAACGGCAAATGCTACTCTTTATGAAGGGACGCACAAGTTAACACTCATCACAAGCCAGGAATCGAACTCTGACCCAATTCGTGATAAAATGGTTCTTTAGCCACTGCACCCGCACTGGCGCAGGTTAAATTTGTGGGGCCGCATCATGTTGATTCAGGCGGCAGGTCAAAATTGTCAAATGATAAATCTTTATTGTTTCACGAGGTAATATAATTGTGCAATCAAATTATTACTTTTTATTTTATTATTTTCAAGACGATGTAATGTGTTTATGCAAAAATTGAAAAATATGTATTCGTTTATTCTTTCGTAACTAAATTATCTAACTGACTTAGCAAACTGGTAACACTTTTACAATAGTAGAACATGTATGACTTGTGTGAATGTTAATACTTTAAAATTCTGTAATAATTTGATAAGAAATAAATGTTTATAAGAGAGACACAATTTACAAAGCTTTTTTGTATGAGTGGCTTGTTCTGTGGAAACGATGGATAAAGCATAGTGCTAGCCAGAGCTCAGCATAGCCCCTCCTTTGTCCATAGTCACAGATAAAGCATAGTCCCTCCGTACTGAGATGGAAAAAAATTCGGGGGTTGCGCAAACGATGAGAAAGGAATTTCTCACAAAAATGCTTGATTGCAGGGCCTTATTATCGCATGGGCAAGTCGGGACATTGCCCAGGGCCCCCGGCTCAAAAGGGCCCCCAATTTCAAATATTGTTCTGAAATATATTTTTTATATCAAAATTTTTTGAAAAGTAAAACAAATTTGCTAGATGGGGGCCCCCAAATTCATCAATGCCTGGGGCCCCCGTTGGTCATAATCAGGCTCTGCTTGATTGCCGTTTCTTTCTAATCCAATTAACGAAAATCCAAAATTTTGGGGGTGTGCCCAGGTCCCCATAGCTCACCCCTGGCTACGCCTTTATTACTAGCAGCCATAGATAGCGAAATGAGCCATTTTGTTTAATATACAAAATTTATTCGAATCATTTCAATAAATCACATAAAACATTTAAAAAGAGCATTTTAAATGTTATGGGAAACAAAAACGTGCTTTACGATTTTCAGATCTAATTTTTACATTTGAGTTATTTATCTATTAGAGGGAGGGGGGGGGGCGGAGGTGGAAAAAATTATCAAGGACTAGGATGGGAATTAGGAAAATTTAGATTATACATGCTAAATATACCTAAAAATGTTTTACATGAATTAATCTTATTATGTATGTTTTGACTATGATGTACTTTTCACTTGCCATAACAACATTTTTATCTAACCAAATTTGTTTTTCATAGCAAAGATAACAATTATTTACAAAAGCTTCAGAAAGTTACATCATTTTTAAGTCACTCCTTCAAATAATTCAAAAATGACATTTGTTCTGTGCATTTCAATATTTCCTTGTAAAATTTTAATTTTTAATAAATGTTTATATTATTTAAGTCCTTAATAATGAAAATTTTTTATTCCGTCTATAATTTATCATTCAGTACTCATACTTAAAATCTGAATTAATAATACAAGTTAACCCATAATAAGAGTGATGTTTCCGTTTGCCTGGTACGCGTTCACTCTACTGAAAAGTAAATTTTTACCTCTGAACTTAACTCACAGGTTATTCCGCTCGTTCTGTAGTGCTGCCATCTCTATTTGAATGTTTAAATTAAAAATGGGCTATTGATGTATTTAAAATTGTATGTTTATTTAGAAATATTTTTTATTAAATGTAAAATTTTATTTTACTTTAATAACGAAAAAAAAACCGTTATAAGAAAACAATAGTTTACAAGATTTAAAAAAAATCATTTCTTTGCATTTTACTTATTTATTTATTTGCATATCAAAGCATAAAAAATGTTTGATTTTTTTTAAAGCTGTGCATTCAGATTTCATTGATATTCTGGGTCATTATTTCATCCGTTTTTATTAGTTTATTTTTAATGAAAGATGTGCTGTGCAAATAAAGATTTGTTTTTAAATCAGTGGCTCAACTAGGTGTAGGGCTTGTTTGTTTTGTGTTTAAGCTAAACCTACACGAAAGGCATTGTCCTGGGGGCGGGTTGCCTTGGGTGGAAAACTCACGTAAGACTTAAGAGACATCTAGACAAATTAGATTTTCTATTGCACTCTCCATAACTACAATGCATAAATGTACGTTCGTTAAAAAAGGAAAAATATTTTACAGCACTTGTAATGAAGAAGCAATGCGTTTATTTACCTCTTTACGTTCCTCATACTTTTACACGGATTTCAACAATTACTTCCCTTTGTTGAAAGTAATTCTTAAATAAAGGTTTAGTTCATTGTTTAAAAGTATAGCATACATACATTCTTAAAAAGCATTGTTGTATCCCACACTTTTACACTGATTCCAACAATTACTTCCCTTATCTGAAAGTCATTTTTTAATAAATGTTCGGTACATTGTTTGAAAGTATTGATTCATTCTTAAAAAGTATTGTTATACATGATATTTTTTAACTGATTCCAATTATTAATTCTCTTTCTTTAAAGTCATTCTTTAATAAATGTTTAGTCCATTGTTTTAAAGTATAGTATAGATATATTCTATACTATACTTTAAAAATATTGTTGTACCCCGCACTTTTACACTGATTCCAACGTTACACTGATTACGTCTAGGCTTGTCACCATTCATTCAAAAATGTGCTGGATTTTCGCGATTAAAATTCGAGATGTGACTGAAGAAAGCGGGACCCAATTTACAAATCACAGGAAGGCGAGAAAAACAATTTAAGCCAGATTTAACTTTTACATTTTAAATAGTTTTATTGAATATTATGTTTCACTTTGGCAAAATAGTTAACAAAAATTAAAACAATTAGGCAAACTAATGAAAAATTAACATTAATTATTATGGACTCCTATCTCTCTCCCTAAAGACATCAGAACAAACAGTACTATCATTAGCGATTAAATTAAATGAATTTTTTAATTCCTTTTACAGAAAAAGTGAAAACCTTTTTACTTTGTAAGAAATAATTAAAATATCCTCTAAATAAAAGAAACATCCATTCTTAAATCACATCTACTAAGATTATGATAATTACTTATTTGGAAAAAAACATGGCTATATGAAATGACTTTTACTGATAATATTACCGATTTGGAAAGAAACAAAGTATATAATCACTTCTGCTAAAATTATATTTATTTATAAAAGAAACTTAATGTTTAAAATTTCTTCTAATTTTATCAAATTATTAAACTACTTATTCTATTAAAAAATCGGGACATTTGGCCTCCCGCACACACATTTCGCCGGATGTGTCCTCTGAAGCTCTAGAAACAGGACGTCCCGGTTCTCACGGACGGTTGGCAACCCTAATTACGTCCCTTTGTTGAAAGTCATTCTTTAATAAAGGCTTAGTTCATTGTTTGGATGTATAGCATAGATTCATTGTTAAAAAGCCATTATATCACATACTTTTACACTACTTCTTATACCATATACTTTTACACTTCCAACAATTCCCTTTGTTGAAAGATATTCTTTAATAAAGGTTTAGTACATTGTTTGAAAGTATACTATAGATGCATTTTAAAAAGCATTGTTCTACCCGATATTTTTGAATTGATCCCAAAATTATTTCCCTTTATTGAACGTAATTCTTTAATAAAGGTTTAGTCCATTGTTCAAAGTATATTATAGATAAATTCCTAAAAAGCATTATTTTACCCCGTGAAGTCACTCTTTAATAAAGGTTTATTCCATTATATCAAAGTATATTATAGATATATTCTTAGCATTGCTATACATTTTTATTTTTACATTGATTTCAACAATAACTTCTGCGTTGAAAGTCATTTTTTAATAAATTTAATCATTTAGTTTAGTCATTCTTCATTCAATGCAATATAATGGGTTATAACAAGGCTTTTTCAGAATGTATCTATAATCTTGTTTGAAACAATGGTCAAAAGCTTTAACAAAGAATGTCTTTCAACAAAGGGAAGTAATTGTTCAATTTATGCAAAAGTATTGACTATAACAGTGCTTTTTAAGAATGTATCTGCAGTATACTTTTAAACAATGCACTATATTTAAGAATGACTTTACAAAAGGAAGTAGCTGTTGAAATGTATTTAAAAATAATAGTCCAGTCATTTGGTTCAAAAAAAGGGGGTTAGCTGGAAAGTTTTCCGGCAGTTTTGAAAATGGGCAATTTTATAGATTTCGATGTGCTCTTTCCGAATTTCAACTTTGCCCCCTCGTATCTTTGCCGCTCGCGCCGCCGTATTCGAAAAATGGCGCTTAAAAGCAGTTTTTTGACTATATCTCCATTTCGACTCATTTCACGAAAAAAAAAAAAACAATTACGGAAAAAGAAACTAGAGAAAATTTCCTACAATTTATGTAATTACTTTTTTTCGTAAAAACAAAGGTTTTCGCGTACGAGCGCCGTAAACCATTATCCATATAAGCCAACCTGTTGGAAACAGACGTGACGTGACCCTGACGTGAAGACAACGAGTTTAATGTATCACGCGCTGTATAAGTAATTATTTTATATTTATTTGAACTCTCGTGTTGCTTTAACTGTTGTAACTGCCGAATATACCTGGAACTGGTTTTTTAATAACCATTTTCGTTTTTCCATTTTCCGTATATTTTTATGTGTTCGATGTTTCGCTATTGCGTTGTCCATTGAAAATTTTGTTATAATTAAACCGTTTGTCATTATTCATACATAACCTGCGTAGTTGTGTGTGACTCCATGTGTTCAATACCAACCCGTGACATTTAATTTTAACTGATTATATTTGTAAATGCGTCACCTTTCGTTTTTTTGCAACCAACATATTCAACAAAAGGTATCATAGATAAACCAGCCGCAGATCATATTTTATCCTTGCATGCCTTCAGCGGCTGTGATACAACATCATCATTATTTAATCAAGAAAAAAATGAAATTTATTAATGTACTCCGAAAAAATCCAGATTTAAACGAGGTTATCCAGGTATTCAAAAATCCGAATGCTAATCCAGAGATCATTGCTAAAGCTGAAGAACGCTTCCTTCTTGAATTATACAGTCACAGTAATGTGAAAAGTAAGAAAAGTATGTCTTTAAACAGCTATAGATATGCATGCCTCACAACATCAGCATATAAAAATTTAAAATTGTAAATTTAATATTGCGTCGCTACCACCAGCAGAAGGAGCAAGCAGCAAGACAATATTTCGTTCCAAATCTATCATCGGGCTCAGCAGTGGTATGGGAATGAACAAAATGCAGAGCAATGAGGGTGGACAAGAAACAAGGGACGAGCTAATTCCTGTCACCTCACTGGACGCCCCAGCTCCGGATAGCTTGTTAAAACTTATTTCTTGCAAGTGCAGAAAGAGATGTCAGAAAGCCTGTGTATGCAGAAAGGCTGGGTTAAAGTGCACCGTTGTATGCATGAATTGCAATGGTACCTGTGATATGCTGTTGTGCGGGAGTAAATTCAGCAGAAATTTTAAATACGTAGTTTTACTTTATGAGAGTTAAATTGTGATGACGTCATTCTTGAAGGCCTACTGATGACGTGAAAGCTTGGGGACGTACCAGTTGTTAGGCTTTCTACATTTAGGAGGCACTGGTTATATGCACGGATTGCAATGGTACCTGTGATAACTCGCAAGTTCCATTACAAGATAGCGATGAAGAGGAAGAATCGGAGACTATTTTCTAGCAAACGTATGATGAAATCGAGAACGCAGAGGATTGCGATGAAACTGATAATCCCATAGCGGCTGACGTGGAAGAAATTCCGGGCTGTGACATTTCGACCAGTACTAGGGACAATCAACTCGCAACACCTGGCCCATCAAGTACAGCGAAGCGAAGGAGAATGCGCTAAAATTTGGATTAGTTAAATGACGTGGATTAGGCCTACTGGGGATGCCACGATAAAAAAAAAAAAAAAAAAAAATACGCGCCGCCTACTCTACCTCACAAGTGGTGTGGAAACGAGTTTTTGGCCAAAACGCATACTGAAACACTTTGCGGCGCTCGTACGCCAAAACTATTGATTTTACGAAAAAAAAAGTAATTACTTAAATTGTAAGAAATTTTCCCTAGTTTCTTTTTTTGTAATTGGTTTTTTCGTGAAATGAGTCAGAAAGGAGATATTGACAGAAAACTGCTTTTAGGCGCCATTTTTCGAATGTGGCGGCGCGAGCGGCAAAGATACGAGGGGGCAAAGTTGAAATTTGGAAAGAGCACATCGAAATCTATAAAATTGCCTATTTTCAAAACTCCCGGAAAACTTTCCAGGTAAAACTACCAAATGACTGGACTAACAAAGCACAGCCAAGGCTACCAAAGCACAGCCAACTGCGTCAAAAAAAGGGTCTCTAGATCTGTGGCACGCGATGAACGTTTCGATCGTCCGCCCTCTTGCTGGTAGTTAAGTCGAGCGATGGCAACGGCTGCCCTCTTTTCAGCATTGGGCAATCTATCCGGATGTTCTCGCATTCTTCCATTTTTCAGCAGATGTCAGTGCTGTTAAAAAATAATCGTGATCATTTTTTGACGGGAAATGACGTGCTAAAAAGTAAAGGATTCTAGTGGAGCTATGTCACCCGCAACTATTTTTATAGAAATACAATCTATTCTTCGTGACCTTCAACAGTCGAAACGTCAGCAGTTTGGTGGTCTCAGAGCGAAACCACTGCGCGTTAAAGGGTTAAGTGTGGGTGGCCATTTCCAACACTGTTGGACTGTTACAACTTTATTTGTGAGGTGAAACAGAAATGGAGACGCACATCGCTACTTAATCCAGTGATAATTTTATTTTAAAGAAACATAATTTAATTTAATTTTTTTCATTATTATTCCGTTATTAATTATTCCTCACACAGTATTTTTTTTTTTTGTGTGTGTGTGGGAGGGGGGGGGCTATCTTAAAGACAGTGTTTTTCAGAGAATTACTGCAAACATCGATGAATTGAAACAATTCATACCTGAAGAAATCTCGTCAATAACACACCAACAATGTTGCGAAGAGTGTTCAAAAATTTGGTTCGACGTGCTCATGCTCGCACTGAAAATGGTGGCGAACATTTTCACCATTTTCTGTAAGAAATAATAATGTAAAAAAAATCGAATTATATTATCTATTATATATATAAAAGAGGAAAGTCTGTCTGTTTGTTTGTTTGTTCGCTATACGCGTCCAGACCGTTCGATGGATCTGAACCAAATTTGGCACACTGACTAAATAGGACAAGAGAAAGCTAATGCCGTAAAAATGAAATTAGTCGTATTAATAGTTTTTGAGTTATTTTATGTTTTGTAAGGTTTTTGGCCATTTTTCTCGCATTTTACGTTATCACGAGCTAAATTTTCGTCCGAACACTGTATTTTTTATATCACCGGAAACTAATGAGTTTTCTTTTTCAAATAAAATTTGTTACAAAATCGTACTTACATTTGCAGATTTTGGGGAATTTTTTAAAGTAAATCCTAAATGCTCGAGTCCTATGCTCGGGAAGAAAATGTACTGCTTTTAAAAATATGCTATTTTTAAACTGTCGCATCGAAAAACCTAACGGCAAAAATTTTTCATCTTTTTACCGCTGATTAAACATTTATTTCTCCCTCTTTTAAATTTTGAACAAATGTTTATTAGTTTTTTTTTATATGATTTTTTTCTGAAAAGATCACAGGTTAAAATTCTCCCGGAATGTAAGTTCCGGAAATGAAGGAAGCAAACCTCTCTCACTGGTTCTTCATTTTCAAGGTCGTTGCGATGCACTTCAACTGTGAGCGCGCTCGCCGGAGAGACGAATTTTCTTCTGGCGTCAGGCAGAGTGAAAGGGAGAAGGGGGTGAAGAGAGGTGGAGGGTGAAAGAGAGAGATGGGACGGCGACCGTGCTAATCCAACAATCCTGGAAACTGTTTATTTGTTTTCCGTTGGTGCGTAGGTATTAGTGATAAAAGACTACATATTAGAACTCAGATAGCTAGAGGAGGAGAAGCCAAGCCACGTCGAATTCCCCGTAACTCAGTTCGTTGGCAAGCACTGTGTTCAGTTTTTTCGTTTCAGCGGGAAATCCCCTGTCCTTTTTTTATCACTGGAGCGAGAGGGTTCACATTCCAGTCTACCCGCGTTCAATTTCCGGTAAGCCCAGTACGCTAACAGATGCCATGTTCATTTTTTTTCGTTGCAGCGGGAAGTCCCATGTCATTTTTTTATCGCTGCAGCGGGAGGATTCACATTCCTTTCCTTTACAATCTATGTTTAAGGTCAATGGGCATTTTTCTTCCATTGCACGGGCAACGCCGCTAGTGTTTTTATAAAACAAAATGATCACAGGATTCAGTAACATTATGCGCCTCCATTTCTGTTTTAACTTACCAATAAAGTTGTAACAGTCCAACAGTGTTGGGAATATCTTTTGAAGTGCGCTTTGCTTTTTTGCAGGGTCGGCCGAAAGAATCAGGATGCATGATGGTAAACAAGTGCTCTAGTTTAAACGGCTGAAATATTAATTCCCGCATAATACAAGTCTATGTGCAGAAAATGTTTGGAATGCAATATTTTACAGGGCCACACAAAAGATTTCGCATACTTATTGGTCTATCAGCTGTTAATATTTGACATACTCTCTTTTACAGTGCTATGCAAAAGATTTGAGGTAACATAACGGTGTAGGAGCAGGAAATCTTTAAAGTGCCCCAAATATGGTGCCCTGAAAAGATCCCCGTACTTAATCATCTACCAGCAGTAAATGTTTGAAGTGCTCTCTTTTGCAGGGCCACAAAAATTAATTATTTTAATAAAGGTCAGTGAGCAGTAAATGTTTAAAATTCGCTCTTTTACTAGGCTACCACAAAGTAATTTCCCTGTATGATATGGTTTATTCCCAAATAATATGGTTATGTACATTTTGTTACAAGGTTGAATAAAATAATACCTCGTCATGGTCTACAAAGAATAAATGTTTGAATTGCGTTTTTTTTTTTTTTATATATATAACCACACAAAAATGTCAGATGCATAAATAGTTTAAGAGCAATAAATGTTTTCATTGGAGCATTTTACAAGGCTACAACTAAAATGAAAAAACATCCCTATACAATATCGTGGAGGTGTATGTTTAAAGTGTGCTGTTTTACGGGGTCACACGAAATAATTGCAAAATGCGTTTTATAAGGTTGCAAAAAAGGAATTCGAATCATAGTGGTCTATGGTCAAAGACAGAAAAGGTTTGAAGTGTACTTTTGTAGAAAATTGAATAGAAAATGAGACGTCCTCTTCATTAAATGTGTGCAGAATATTGAGTGTAGTTTTCATTAATGCAAGTAATAGTTATTATGTTCATGATTTCTTTTTACTCTGCTTAAGGTAAAACTTAAATATGAAATTGCGCATATCGAAAAATTTCCTCAATGGGAAAAGCATCCTACACGGAGAGGGAAAAAAAAAAAAAATCTGGAGTGACTCCACTCGACTTTCCGAACACTTACGATTAAGATCATGACCAAGCACTTAAATAAATTTTAATCGATGAATCATTCAAACATATATACCAAATTGAAACTCAATCGAATGCACCGTTTGAACGCTAGCGCACTTTCAAGAATTTCTCCCCATATGCCATTATGCCATAACATAAAAGAAAGTTTTGTCGTAGCCCTTTAGGAGAACTATAAGTCCTATACACACCAAAATCAATACCGGTCTTAGGATGGTGGTTTATAACATGTATACCCAATTTGAGCTCAATCGAATCTACCGTTTAAACGCTAGCGCACTTTCAAGAAACTCCCCCCATAGGCTATAATGTAAAAGAAATCTTTGTCGTAGCCCTGTAGAAAAACTATAAGTCCTATACACACCCAAATCAATACCGGTCTTGCGACGGTGGTTTATGACATATATATCCAATTTGAGCTCAATCGAATGCTCCGTTCAGGAGCTATCGTGTTCACTCACATACACACAAACACACACACATACACACACACACACACCTACACACATACATACATACATCTCGTAAAAATAGCATAAATGGATTCAGAAGCCCTCAAAACGTGTAAAAACACCAAAATCTCGAAGTCGAATTTTTTCATGATTACAATACTTTCCTTACATGGTACATGTTCGGAAAGTAAAAAAAAAACCTACTCCTATCTAGAACGAAAAGATGGCTATTTTCTCCGTCCCAAAAGTAGAAGAATAGATCGTAGAATTATGCGTTTAGGTAGTACACACAACTACTACAGACAAAATGGTCAAGAATTTCTAGTTCGTAGTATTCTATTGCTAATCACAGCAGAATGACTCGTTTGTGCAACGAGAAACTGTTATTCGATTTTTCATGCACTAGAATGTCTGCTTGTGAGTCTACCCGCTTGCGTACGCAGCGATTTACAGATATTTTTAATCTGGGTAATTATGGAGGGGAGATCTAAAAATTGGATAAGTGAGTTCAGAAGTGTCTCGCTGTGCGATCTAGTATTTATAGGGAGTACATAGACTCATCAATTATAGTTGCACCAGTTATTTTCTAGATGTCGGTGGCATATTTTTTTTTTTTCTTCCAGTGTTTGATGTCAGATTAATTCAGAACATTTTCTACTGCAATATCACATATACTTTTGAGTTTTAATTCACACTGTCATTTCTATCGATACCAGATTTGCCATGTCATGTTAAAGGGGAACTAATATATAGCCGCCAGTTCACGTTATCCGAGATCTGTTATTGAGCGTACTTTAATTCTCGCAGTGAAATCTTCACCAACAATGAGCGTTACAAACTTTCGAACTTCAGCGACAAGGAATCCGTCGATGCGCACAACACGTAAGGTAAGATCAGGAAAACTCTTGATTCTGCACGTTAGCAGAGGAAAATCAGTTCATCTGCAGATTAACTAGGTAATGTGCACATTAACTGCTTTTCGAGTCCCGCAAGTGGTCTGGGCGCTAAACTACGTTCCCATAAGAACACGGCGAGGGAAGCAGCATCCTGCTTGGCCAGTGCTCAGGAGGGTTAACTCCCTCTCGGCTCGACTGCTGTGGGACCGTGTCCGCTAACGGGAGCTGGTGCACGTAATAATCCGTCGTGGCTACAATGTCCCCGTGTTGAAACGCTATCTCTGGGGGGTGACGATTTCAGGTGGTGATGGGTCCCTCATCTGGAGCTGGTTGTTATTGTTGCGAACATGTATATCGGACTTTTGTGCTTTGTTCGAAGTCCGCTTATGAATCCTCGTCAGAAGGACAACACAAGGGGAGCTGCTCTCCGTGGGAGTTTTTCTAAGGGGTCGTAACCTGCATTTACGCTATGTTTCGGAGAAAACCACGGAAAACTCCGAACGGTTAGGTTGCCGAACGCGCGAATCTGGAACTGGTTTAAAATTAGGGACCAACGAGCAGAAGTTCAATCCCTCCGGGGATAGCGCTATCTTCTATCCCCGGACACGTCAAGAACAACAACATCAACAACTGCATTCGAGCTTGTAACATGTACACCATTTCCAACGTGATATACAAGTTGATCGATTTAAGAGAGTACCCGATGGTTTTTCCTTTTACCCTTAAATCTGACGAATGTAGCAACTATTCTAACACTGAAATATAGCTCTTTGAACTTCGTTTAAGAGTGGGAGACCATTTCTAAGACTGTTATTGTGCTTTTACAACTTTATTTGTGAGCTGAAACAGAAATGGAGACTACTTAATCCTGCGATCATTTTATTACTTTCCGAACATGTACCATGCAAGGAAAGTATTGTAATCATGAAAAAATTCGAATTCGAGATTTTCGTGTATTTACACGTTTTGAGGTCTTCTGAATTCATTTATGCTATTTTTACGAGATGTATGTATGTATGTGTGTATGTGTGTGTGTGTGTGTATGTGAGTGAACACGATAGCTCCTGAACAGGGCATGCGATTGAGCTCAAATTGGGTATATATGTTATAAACCACCGTCGCAAGACCGGTATTGATTTTGGTGTGTATAGGACTTACAGTTTTTCTACAGGGCTACGACAAAGATTTCTTTTACATTATGGCCTATGGAGGAAAATTCTGGAAAGTGCGCTAGCGTTTAAACGGTACATTCGATTGAGCTCAAATTGGGTATACATGTTATAAACCACCTTCGCAAGACCGGTATTGATTTTGATGTGTATAGGACTTACAGTTTTTCCACAGGGCTACGACAAAGATTTGTTTTACATTATGGCCTATGGAGGAAAATTTTGGAAAGTGCGCTAGCGTTTAAACGGTACATTCGATTGAGTTCAAATTGGGTATATACATGTATAAACCACCATTGTAAGACCGGTATTGATTTTGATGTTTATAGGACTTCAAAATCAATACCGGTCCTATAAACATGTCGTAGCCCTGTAGAAAAACTAAGGTTTTTCTACAGGGCTACGACAAAGATTTCTTTTACATTATGGCCTATGGGGAGAAATTCTTGAAAGTGCGCTAGCGTTTAAACGGTACATTCGATCGAGCTTCAATTTGGTATATATGTTTGAATTATTCATTGATTAAAATTTATTTAAATGCTTGGTAATGATCTTAATCGTAAGTGTTCGGAAAGTCGAGTGGAGTCACTCCAGATTTTTTTTGAAAAACACTTTAATTCAATTGTTTTTACCTTATCAATCCTTACAGTAAATATTGAAAATGTTCACCACTATTTTGAATGCAAACACGAACACGTCGAACCCAGTTTTCTGACTCTCTCCTCAACATTGTTGGTGTCGTTTACGGGATTTCTAATGGTTTGTTTTAATTACTGGATTTTTGCAGTACTTCTCTGGAAATAATAAATTGTTTTTTTTATGTTATCAATCAATTGTTCTTTTAAATGGATCAACCTGCAGTATGTGATATTGTACGTGACAATAACATAGATGCTTAAAATAAATAAAAATTTTGTGTGAAAAACACCCATAAAATTATACTTGATATCTGATAATCTGATGAATCTGATGATGAATTTCTGATAATCCATCATCTGAGATGATGGATTACGACTGATGAAGACTGAACAAATTTTCAGTCGAAACGATCGAATCTTGGTATAAGTATTATTTTATGTGTGGTTTTTATACAGTTTATATTTATTTAAGTTTATTATTATTATATTTATTATATTTATTATATCCTTATAAATAAAAATGAAATTCTGTTTGTTTGTTTGTTTGTTTGTTTGTTTGTTTATTTGTTTGTTTGTTTGTTTGTGGATTTGATTCGTATACAAATCCACAAAAATGGACCTATCGGCCTGAAATTTTGCACAGATATGTAAAATAATATAGAATAAATGATAGTCCACTTTAAAACTTTGAAAGTCCACCCGTTCCCGGAATTTAAGAGATTTTTTATGTTCTCCACGCAAAAAGCTTTCCGTAATTGTAACCCCTGTAGTGACAAAAGTGTGAAATAAGGATCGTGGTTGCCATGTGTGGCGATTTTGCCGAATAAAATGTTTTAAATTCTCAAAGTAAAAATAAAAGAATAATAATGATTTTTTTTTGTTAGTTTATATTCGTAAGGTTATTTTTTTAAAATTATAATATCGTGCGCATGGGAAATCGGAGCAGGAATGAAATGTTTTATACGCAAAACAATAAGAATTGAAGATTTCCGAGGCTAATATGTTAAAATTTTTTAGTTTGGCGAAAAAATAAAATGGCTCAAATGCCGAGAAAGTGAATTCTAGCGGTTTGCACTGTTTCCGGCTTGGAATTTACTGAGAGCTTAAGGAAACGGATTTTTGAAAACAAGTGCAAAGGTTTTATTAGAATACAGCATTAAATTTTAATGATCCGTGCGGAAATAATGCAGTTATTAAGGGATTTCAAGCGATCTATCTTCAGCATTCTCGCCAATTGAGTGCATTGATTTTAGTTGGGAGAATTCCGCCAAATTTCAGATAATTGAAATCTTCGCATATAGTACATCGGAGTAACGATGAATAAAACATGTTATAGTTGATAATTTAAAAAATGAGGCTGTATTAAGGGATTCCACTTTTCAAAAAAATGCCTGGCGGTCGCACCATTTCCCATTTTGATTGCTGCTAAGTCAATGCTTCGAATGATTCCCTGAAAAAACTCTTGCAAAATGGCGTATATTGGCACTTTGGCGAGGCTTAGATTTGAAACTGGATTTTATTTGAGACTGGTATCTATATTAAAAAAACAATGTGTGTAAACTGTTTGTTTGTCTGTGTCTCGCGTAGCTCGCAAACGGGTGATCGTAGACCTACCAATTTTTGAACGGAAATTCTCCATGACAGGTCCCGACACACCTCGAAGCGATTTTTTCAAAATTCGAACTATTTTAGGAAATATCGATAAAAACGTATCGCAAAAGGCTAATTTTTGCTTTCCGCCATTTCGTAATTGTAACCCCACAGTGCATTAAGCGACAATTAAGCTTATCTAGGTTGCCACATTCGGCAGTTCATTAAATGATTCAGACTCTTGAAGTAAAAATAAAAGAATAGCGTTTTTTTTTTTATTTTGACTAGATTATTTGTAAGGTTGTTTTTAAATTAAAATATCGTGTGCATGTGAAATCAGAGCGGGAATGAAATGATTTATACTCAAAAGAAAAATAGAATTTGGAAATTTTACGAAAATAAATGTGCAACTTTTTAATTGGGCGAAAAATAAAAGGGGTTGATGTGCGATTTTGAGGAGGATTCTAACGCTTGGCGCTATTTATCGTAATTTAATAGTCTGCTATTTGGGTTATGAATACACCTGCGTATAAGTTGTTGAAATTTTCATTCAGTTGGAATTGTGCATTTTTCTGAGCAGCTTTATTGCATCTATTTCTAATATATTACATCCAGAAAGAAGGATGTTAGAAATATCAATTTTAATTTTGTTTAATCACACTCATGAATAATGATACACTTTCCAACTTAATAAAATAAGGAACGAAAATAGGGAAGACCTATGGATTATAACTCTTTTTATATATAGCACTTTAGTGCGTATTTAAAATCTGAAAGTGTGTCAGATTTTCTATGATTCTAGCGCTTGGCGCAATTTAATGAGAGGGTATTTTTAAAAACAAGGGTAGGTTATCTTATAAATAAAAATGAAATTCTGTTTGTCAATTTGTTGATTTGGGTAGTATACACTTCCACAAAAATGGACCTGTCAGCCTGAAATTTTACACAGATATATGTAAAATAATATAGAATAAAGATAATCCACTTTAAAACTTTGAAAGTCCACCCGTTCCCGGAATTTAAGAGATTTTTTATGTTCTCCACGCAGAAAGCTTTATGTAATTGTAACCCCTGTAGTGAAAGTGTGAAATAAGCATCTTGGTTGCCATGTGTGGCGATTTTGCCGAATAAAATGTTTTAAATTCTTAAAGTGAAAATAAAAGAATAATAATGATTTTTTTAGTTTATATTTGTAAGGTTATTTTTTTAATTATAATACCGTGTGCGCATAAGAAATGAGAGCAGGAATGAAATGTTTTATACGCAAAACAATGAGGATCGAAGATTTCCGAGACTAATATGTAAATTTTTTTAGTTTGGCGAAAAATAAAATGGCTGATAGGCCGAATTTTAGAAAGTGAGTTCTAGCGGTTTGCACAGTTTTAGGCGTTTTGGCGCAATTTACTGAGAGCTTAAGGGAATAGCATTTTTGAAAACAAGTGTATAGGTTTCTTAGAATACAGCATTAAATTTTAACTATCCGTGCAGAAATAATGCAGTTATTAGGACATTTCAAGAGATGTAGCTTCAGAATTCTCGCCAATTGAGTACATTGATTTAACTTGGGGGAAATCCGTCAAATTTCAGAAAATTGAAATCTTCGCATTTAGTACATCGAGGTAACGATGAATAAAACATGTTATAGTTGATAATTTAAAAAATGAGGCTGTATTGAGGGATTCCACTTTTCAAAAAAATGTCTGGCAATCGAACCATTTCCCATTTTGATTGCTGCTAAGTCAATGCTTCGAATGATTCCCTGAAAAAACTCTTGCAAAATGGCGTATGCTGGCACTTTGGCGAGGCTTAGATTTGAAACTGGATTTTACTTGAGACTGGTATATATAATAAGACTGGTGATAGATAAAAATGAATGTTGGTATGTGTGTAGGAGGTTGAAAAACTCAGCACCGTTTCACCGATTACCATGAAATTTGGTTCACCTAAGTCTTATCATTGAGAAGGTTTTTATGCTATACGTTTTCCTCTAACTTGCCACTAGGTGGCGCAGCAGAACGTCGAATTCTATTCCGTTTAGCCGTTTGCTATGCGAATATCGTTCAACCCATTTCGATGAAATTTGGTACACGCGGATATTAGAACACGGAGAATATTTTTCACTATCCATTTTGCTGTAACTTGCCGTTAAATGGCACTGCAACGCATCAACCTCTATACCGTTCGACTGATCGGCATAAAATTTTTTATACTTACACATTTGAGCACAAAAAATATATTCTAACTGTGTTCCTTTTGATGTTACTCGCCATTAGTTGGCACTGCAATGCATTATTGTTTTAACTCGGCACTAGATGACCCTGCAGCAGGCCAAATTCCTGACCATTCAAACGGTCGCTATGAAAATCAGTATACATAGCTCTTTCAACAATGAGAATATTTTGGCGTTATCTATTTTGCTACAACTCGCCACTTGACGGCGCTGTAGCAAATCATTACTTTAATTAATCACTAGATGGTTAACTGACCACTAGATGGTAACTGATTGCTATGAAAATAGGTATACATAGATATTTGAACACGGGGATGAGTTTGGCGCTATCCATTTTCCTATAACTTGCCACTCGATGTTGCGTCCACACATGAACTTCAGGACTATTCAGCCGATCGTCATGAAAATTCGTATACATCGATATCTGAATGCGAAGAATATTTTCGCCATATCCGTTTTGCTAAAACTCGCCACTAGATTGCGCTACGTCGCATCGCCTTCTGCACCGTACAAACGATTGCCTTGAAATTCGGTATGCATGATTATTGAACACAATATAACGCGATATCAATTTTGCTATATCTGTTTATTACAATGAATAGTAATCACCACAAATCGTAATATCAAAAAGTCCATTCATTCCCGTGCGAAGAACGGGTACTTCAGCTAGTTTATTATATTTATTAAGTTTATTAAAGTTAAGTTTATTTATTTATTATATTTATTAAGTTTATTAAAGTTTATATTTATTTTATCTTTTAACACCAGTATTTTGAGTGTTTCTTCGGCAACATAGATACATATTATAGCAATCGATGCATATTTACGACGCGAACGGACAGACAGACAAACAAATCGAAATCATAAACACTTCTAAACTTCACTAAAAAGTATTAAAAAAGAGTCATAAAACATCACCGAACTAAAGTTTCAATCATGCGCTTAGAGTTAACATCATTTTTCTCGATTCCAAAAAATAAATTAAGTATAAAACGCCCTATAATTCAACGAGCGATATGTTTTTTTGTTCATTACCATACTTTCAAGATAAATATTGTATTGGCAAGTAAGTAATGGTAAACAACAAATGACGGCGATGATCCTCCAGTTCTTTGACTGTTTACAGAAAAAAAAAGAGAAAGAAAAAAAATCCTCAGCCAGTTTCCAGGTTTGGCGAATTTTCGCTCTTATCAATGTATTTTCTGCCGTTATCGATCTGCGTAAACTGCACGAGGCTAAACAAAGTTTGGAGTCGTTATACTCTTTGCCTGGGCTTTCAACACTGACTATATCAGAAAAATGATTAAATTTCAAACTAAAGGCAACAAACATTGAGAGGCTATACTGCTTAGTTATGCACTGAAGCATAAAAAACATTTAATCATGAACTGTTAGGTTTCATTTTAAAAATAAATGAATAGAATGTTCTATTCATTTACTTCTTTATTTATACTTGGTGTCCCAAAAAAGGTGGTAACACGCTTTAATTTTTTATCTATTTAAGGGTGTATGCGGGGAAAAAAAAGAACTCTGTTTTTAGTCTTGGTACACAAATTGAAATAAACTAATAGCACCATGGTCTCCAAAAAATGCCAGAAGGTTCATCATGAGCTGCTTTACACACTGCAATAAGCGAAAAAGCTATGGCGTTTGTGAAATTTTCAGAAAAAATTCTTAAACAGGGATCTGAGCTGCAAGATTTTTCGAAGAGTGACACGTTTTGCGAAAATTTACGATTTTTAAGAATTTTTTCTAAAAATTTTGAAACTGATATAGATTGATCGTTTATTTCAGTATGTAGTACAGCTTGTAAAGAGACAGTTTTAAAATTTTGAAGGGTCTGTCATAATTAGTTTATTTGTACTTATGTACCAAAATCACATGATTTTTTCGAACGACACCGTTAAGGTAAATAGGCGATGTAAATTGAAAAAAAAAAAAAAAAACCCGTTCAAAATAAGGTAGAAAAACAAAGACTACATTAAAAAAAATTCCATCGCTAATTTTCGAAAAGTGACACTTTTTAAATTTATATACGACCCCGTACGAAAAAAAATATCAGTCAGTAATACATGTACTATACACTAATGAGGTGATGGGCAAAATTTGAGAATGTTATCCTAAAAAGCGTCAGAGATTATGCAGATAAATACATGCTGATTTAAACCAGTTTTCAACGGCTCTCGAAGGGAAAAAAAAGACGTCGGGTGATTGAGTTTTGAGGGTTGAGCAGAAATTACTAAAGAAAATAATATTTTGCACTCTCGCATTAAGAGATCACATTCAAATTAATATACAGGTCCTGATTATCTTTGAAGATATCTCCGAGACGTGTTTTATGATAATAGGCTGAAATTTTGTCCATCACCTCATTAAGATATGGGGCTCTTTTTACTAATTCAAAAGAAATTTGTACGGGTGCGGTATACAAACTTAAAAAGTTTAACTTTTTGAAAAATAACGAGAGGAATTTTTTTTTATTTTGAACATTCTTTTAATTTACAATGTCCACTTACCTCTAATCGATAATAATAAAAGATCGTTATTATACCTTTTTGGGAAACCGTGTGTTTTACCGAAATTGCTTTGTAAAATTCCACATTTTACCTAATTTATTTTATAAATCAGTTATAATTTGTAAGCCTCTCATTTTACTTCCTTAAAACGTTTATTTAAGATAGTTACAACATTGTTAAAACGACTTCTCTGACATTTTAAATAACTTCACCATTTTTTTTTTAAAAAACAATTGCTTTCTCTTCAGAAAATACTTTTACTCAGATGCTATATAGAAAATCTTGATTTCTCTGAAAACTCACGATATATCACGCTCATTACAGTTTTGATTATCGAACACACTACTTTTCATTCGCCTTGGAACGATTAACACTAATAGACTGTGCATAATCTAAAATGATAATGCCATATAAATATGGGTTATCAATTATTAGTTTTATCAATTTTAATTAAGTGTAAAAATAGTGTAAATATCACGCGAATGTGAAAACAGATGTACAGGGGGTTATAATTAAACTTACCAGCACTTTAAACAAGTTTCTGTAGTTGGGGCACATTTTAATGATTGGAAATTTTTTGTACGGGGCTCATATACAATTTTAAAAAGCGTAATTTTTTGAAAATTAACGAGAGGAATTTCGTCTTAATATGATCTTTTTTCCTACCGTATTTTGAACAATTTTTTAATTTGCATTGTCCACTTATGTGTAATACATGCAGAATTAAAACCTGTGACCAAATGACCACTTTTTTGGGACACTCTGTATATCCGATTTTTGATAAATGGATTGCATATTTTTTACTGGCATTGATTAGTCGACCGCCATATTGCTGGTAGTTAAGCGAAGCTGTTGCAACGGCTCCACTTTTTCAGCATTGGGGATACTTAATCAATTTTCTTTCTTTCTTTCATTTTTCTTTCTTTTTTTTCAACCAGCAGCAAAAACGCTGGAATTAAGTGGCTTCACTGCACGACCACCGCGCGTTAACACTTTGAGGCGCAACCCTTTCCCAATGCTGAAAAAAGGGCAGCCGCTGCCATCGCTCGACTTAACTACCAGCAAGATGGCGGGCGATCGACAGCTGGCTGTGCGCACAGCCAGCTGCCGTCGAAAAAAGGGTTTCTCGATCTGTGGCACGCGATGAAGGTTCCGATTGTCCGCCATCTTGCTGGTAGTTAAGTCGAACGATGGCAACGGCTGTCCTTTTTTCAGCATTAGGCCATGTATCCGGCTGTTCTCGCATTCTTCCATTTTTCAGCAGATGTCAGGGCTGTTAAAAATAATAGTGACAATTTTTTTACGGGAAATGACGTGTTAAAAAGTAAAGGATTCTCGTGGAGCCATGTCACCCGCAACTATTTTTATAGAAATCAAATCTATTCTTCGTGACTGGCAACAGTCAAAACGTCAGAGTTTGGTGTTCCCAGAGCGGGAACACTGCGCGTTAAAGGGTTAAAGGGTTAAGATAATAATAATAAATGCGGATTAAATGAGAGACTCATTTATTAAAAACATTATAAATATGTACATTTTTTAAAGTTAATTTCTCGCCAAAAGTGAGAGAATAATAGAAGATGGCACTACATGTTGTTTAAGATGCATTTATCGGAAAGAAAATTACCTATTTTCTGAGACGAGAGAGGCGTTTAATGAATAATCGACAACAGGTGGCGTTAGTGCTTTGATTCAGCTAATCAGCCATTGTTAGAATAATGATGAGATCTGCAACATGTGTTACTTCTTCAGAACGGAAAATCATTAGCTGAAGAGCTCGGTGGATTCAAATTCCGCTTTCACGTCTCGAAATTCGTTGCAAAGTGCTGAAAACTCACAAAACACGCAATTATTTTTATGCGTTGCAAAATCGAGAAATGTGCAATAAAAAGAAAAATGATAAGCATTTATAATTATGTGGAAATTTATTTAAAATTCCAGCTTGCAGATATTTGCTTATGCGATGTCAGAACTGACACATGCATTTCGTATTTTCAGGATTATACATGATTAATAAAACGTTCTACTAAGTTATATAAAAAAATCTGGAGTGACTCCACTCGACTTTCCGAACACTTACGATTAAGATCATTACCAAGCACTTAAATAAATTTTAATCGATGAATAATTCAAACATATATACCAAATTGAAACTCAATCGAATGCACCGTTTAAACGCTTGCGCACTTTCAAGAATTTCTCCCCATATGCCATTATGCCATAACATAAAAGAAAGATTTGTCGTAGCCCTTTAGGAGAACTACAAGTCCTATACACACCAAAATCAATACCGGTCTTAGGATGGTAGTTTATAACATGTATACCGAATTTGAGCTCAATCGAATGTATCGTTTAAACGCTAGCGCACTTTCAAGAAATTCCCCCCCATAGACCATAATGTAAAAGAAATCTTTGTCGTAGCCCTGTAGAAAAACTATAAGTCCTATACACACCAAAATCAATACCGGTCTTGCAACGGTGGTTTATAACATGTATACCCAATTTGAGCTCAATCGAATCTACCGTTTAAACGCTAGCGCACTTTCAAGAAATTCCCCCCATAGGCCATAATGTAAAAGAAATCTTTGTCGTAGCCCTGTAGAAAAACTATAAGTCCTATACACACCAAAATCAATACCGGTCTTGCGACGGTGGTTTATGACATACATATCCAATTTCAGCTCAATCGAATGCTCCGTTCAGGAGCTATCGTGTTCACTTACATACACACAAACACACATACACACACACACACACATACACACATACATCTCGTAAAAATAGCATAAATGGATTCAGAAGCCCTCAAAACGTGTAAAAACACCAAAATCTCGAAGTCGAATTTTTTCATGATTACAATACTTTCCTTACATGGTACATGTTCGGAAAGTAAAAAAGCCTCTTCTGACAATCAGAATATGCTTATAGGTGGGAAAAAATGATCTCTCAACATTAACTAAATCTGTAGGAGAATATTTGAAGGATGGAATATGAAATGAAGAGTATTATTTGGTATTTTTCATTTGAGATCTTACACTGCAGCACGAAAATGTTTCTTTACATCAATTACATCATCTATGTCAAGAATTTCCTCCCATAGGCCATAATGTAAAAGAAATCTTTGTCGTACCCTGTAGAAAAACTATTAAGTCCTATACACACCAAAATCAATACCGGTCTTGCGATGGTGGTTTATAATATATATACCCAATTTGACCTCAATCGATTATCCCGTTTAGGAGTTATCGAGTTCACTCACACACACAAACACATATACACTAGAGATGAGTTCGGGCTCATTTTTTGAAGCCCGAGCCCGAGCAATATTATTTAAGTCGGAGCCCGAGCCGGCCCGAGCCCGAAATTTCAGTTAAAGATAAAAAAAAAATCCAATGACTTCATTGATAGAATACAATGAATTTTGCCGTTTGTGCAAGTTAAAGACAAATAGAGTTGGAAACTCTCAATGCACTTTCTAATTCTTTATTTATCCATATGTTTATCAACTAATGTCGGATCTCATGACTAACTAATGAATATAAGCCGCCGTTCTGAAATATCCAAAGAGCTTAACGCACCTTCTAGGCGCCAGTGCCGCTATTTTATTACTTTCCGAACATGTACCATGTAAGGAAAGTATTGTAATCATGAAAAAATTCGACTTCGAGATTTTGGTGTTTTTACACATTTTGAGGGCTTCTGAATCCATTTATGCTATTTTTACGAGATGTATGTATGTATGTGTGTATGTGTGTTTGTGTGTATGTGAGTGAACACGATAGCTCCTGAACGGAGCATTCTATTGAGCTCAAATTGGATATATATGTCATAAACCACCGTCGCAAGACCGGTGTTGATTTTGGTGTGTATAGGACTTATAGTTTTTCTACAGGGCTACGACAAAGATTTCTTTTACATTATGGCCTATGCGGGGAATTTCTTGAAAGTGCGCTAGCGTTTAAACGGTACATTCGATTGAGCTCAAATTGGGTATATATGTTACAAACCACCGTTGCAAGACCGGTATTGATTTTTGGTGTGTATAGGACTTATAGTTTTTCTACAGGGCTACGACAAAGATTTATTTTACATTATGGCCTATGGGGGAATTTCTTGAAAGTGCGCTAGCGTTTAAAAAATACATTCGATTGAGCTCAAATTCGGTATACATGTTATAAACCACCATCCTAAGACCGGTATTGATTTTGGTGTGTATAGGACTTATAGTTCTCCTACAGGGCTACGACAAAACTTTCTTTTATGTTATGGCATAATGGCATATGGGGAGAAATTCTTGATAGTGTGCAAGCGTTTGAACGGTGCATTCGATTGAGTTTCAATTTGGTATATATGCTTGAATTATTCATCGATTAAAATTTATTTAAGTGCTTGGTAATGATCTTAATCGTAAGTATTCAGAAAGTCGAGTGGAGTCACTCCAGATTTTTTTTTTATAAGTACAGTCAATTCCGATTATAGTGAACCTGAATATAGTGAACCATCGGCTATAGTGAATGCAAACCATTAGTTCCAATTCACACACAGTATCTCTATCCATCATGAAGACACTTGGGTTTTAGTGAATTTCGGATATAGTGGACGAAATTGGATGGTCCCCAGAGGTTCACTATAACCGGAGTTGACTGTACTTTTATTTTCCTCATGAATCACTTTTTAAAATCTGTTTCAAATAGTATGTTCAATAAAGGAGAAATATTTCACGAGCCCGAGCCCGGTTCGGGCCCGGGCTCGGGCTCGGGATTTCGGGCTCGGGCTGAGCCCGTCTCATCTCTAATATACACACACACGCATACATACATACATACATACATCTCGTAAAAATAGTATAAATAAATTCAGAAGACCTCAAAACGTGTCAATACACGGAAATCTCAAAGTCGAATTTTTTCATGATAACAATACTTTCCTTACATGGTACATGTTCGGAAAGTAAAATGTGTAGGTTTCAAAGAGTGTAAAAATCAATAAATAAAAACGCCAAGAAGTAATTAGTTACGACTGACGAATGAAGGTGGTTCTGCAATGTCAAACGCTCATTTATACTGTTAATGCGGGGAAAAAACTCTTTTCCCGCATTTCTATTAATTCAATAATTGAATTAATAGAAAATTAAATCACTAAATTAACATAAATAAATATTTATATTTATTTACATTTTTAATTCCTTTTACCGTCAACTCCGGAAATAGTGAACCTGGATAGAGTGAACTTTCGGCTATCGTGAACGAATTTCATGAGTCCTGATTCACATACGTTAGAAATGCTTATAGCATTTTTCTGTTTTAGTGAACCATGACTTCGGTTATAGCGAATTAAAAAAAATCTGGAGTGACTCCACTCGACTTTCCGAACACTTACGATTAAGATCATTACCAAGCACTTAAATATATTTTAATCGATGAATAATTCAAACATATATACCAAATGGAAACTCAATCGAATGCACCGTTTAAACGCTTGCGCACTTTCAAGAATTTCTCCCCATATGCCATTATGCCATAACATAAAAGAAAGTTTTGTCGTAGCCCTTTAGGAGAACTATAAGTCCTATACACACCAAAATCAATACCGGTCTTAGGATGGTGGTTTATAACATGTATACCGAATTTGAGCTCAATCGAATGTATCGTTTAAACGCTAGCGCACTTTCAAGAAATTCCCCCCATAGGCCATAATGTAAAAGAAATCTTTGTCGTAGCCCTGTAGAAAAACTATAAGTCCTATACAACCCAAAATCAATACCGGTCTTGCAACGGTGGTGTATAACATGTATACCCAATTTAAGCTCAATCGAATCTACCGTTTAAACGCTAGCGCACTTTCAAGAAACTCCCCCCATAGGCCATAATGTAAAAGAAATCTTTGTCGTAGCCCTGTAGAAAAACTATAAGTCCTATACACACCAAAATCAATACCGGTCTTGCGACGGTGGTTTATGACATATATATCCAATTTGAGCTCAATCGAATGCTCCGTTCAGGAGCTATCGTGTTCACTCACATACACACAAACACACACACATACACACGCGCGCGCGCACACACACACACACACACACACACACACACACACACACACACACACACACACACACACACACACACACACATACATCTCGTAAAAATAGCATAAATGGATTCAGAAGCCCTCAAAACGTGTAAAAACACCAAAATCTCGAAGTCGAATTTTTTCATGATTACAATACTTTCCTTACATGGTACATGTTCGGAAAGTAAAAATTCTGGACGGCAGAGGTGATGTTATTCGATTCCCTACGAAGAGTGTCTGTTTTATGTTCGAGCTCCCGTTTCAAAATATATTTGAATTGCCAGTGTCTAGGCTAACATACTTATGGTAAACAATTTTTGATAGCATTGGTTGAGATTTCTTGCTGTAAGCGTGCTAATCTTTAAAAGCACTCACTAAAAAATGCAGGATACTTTTGGAAGTGAACCAAAAGCGGAAATTTCGCTCGTGACCTTGGATGATTTAATTTTCCAATCTCAGTGCAACATCACAGGTTAAAAACGACAGCACCTTTTGCCAACTGAATGAAAGAAATGTACGTTATTTCTATAAATAAGATTAATTATGCTTGCTTTACTTATAAATATTTCAATAACCATAAATTCGATTCATCATGTTTGATTTACTTAATAAACATTCAGTGTTTGTATAAAATGCTATTTTCTAGTTTTGTATCAAGTTTTATTGTTGAACATGGGGAAGCATGGATTTTAGTGAACTTCAGATATAGTGAACGAAATTTACTAAAACTGGAGGTTTACTATAACTGGAATTGACTGTATTAATTATGTTTTAACAGAAAAAAGCTAAAGAAAACGAGAAAGTAACTAAAAGAAACTAAAAAATTTTGGCTAAAACCGGTAAAATCACAAAAAATATCATCTGAAAAAATTATTTAAATTCTGAATTTATAAATAATTTTTCATTTGCCCCATATCTGGAATGCTCAAAATATGACTTGATGTAAGGTAAAAAAAATGGAAAATGCAGTTTTTTTTTTTTAAATTCAGGGAATAATTAAAAAAAGAGAAAACTGAAATATTGCTTTAGGGTAATATTTTGCATTATAATACATTTTGTTTATAGTCTAAGAGGCAGTGACCAGCAACATAAAAGCAGATTATAAAACCTGAAATTTTGACCAGCGAGTATCTCATACCTGTCACCCATAAGGCGGGGGGGGGGGGTCTCGCTAAAGTCCGGTGAGGGGACCCTTGAGTTACTCGGATGCGCAAGGTATGAAAATTTCACCAACTTAAAAAAAGTATTTTATTAAATCTGATTTTTATATATGCTGTTCATTAGAGTATTAAAAGCTTGTACTTATCTCGGTAGATTCTTTTTCGATGGATAATATCCTGGAAGGCAGCAAAAACTTACCTACTGCCCGAGCATACGCATGTATATTGGCTGTGTAGTCATCTTTTTTACTTTCCGAACATGTACCATGTAAGGAAAGTATTGTAATCATGAAAAAATTCGAATTCGAGATTTTGGTGTATTTACACGTTTTGAGGGCTTCTGAATTCATTTATGCTATTTTTACGAGATGTATGTATGTATGTGTGTATGTGTGTGTGTGTATGTGTGTTTGTGTGTATGTGAGTGAACACGATAGCTCCTGAACGAGGCATGCGATTGAGCTCAAATTGGGTATATATGTTATAAACCACCGTCGCAAGACCGGTATTGATTTTGGTGTGTATAGGACTTACAGTTTTTCTACAGGGCTACGACAAAGATTTCTTTTACATTATGGCCTATGGAGGAAAATTCTTGAAAGTGCGCTAGCGTTTAAACGGTACATT
Organism: Cheiracanthium punctorium; assembly: GCA_038373885.1. NCBI lineage: Eukaryota > Metazoa > Arthropoda > Arachnida > Araneae > Cheiracanthiidae > Cheiracanthium > Cheiracanthium punctorium. The sequence continues at coordinate 283,168 of JAWZYV010000718.1, read as the reverse complement.
CGATTGAGCTCAAATTGGGTATACATGTTATAAACCACCATTGTAAGACCGGTATTGATTTGGTGTGTATAGGACTTATAGTTTTTCTACAGGGCTACGACAAAGATTTCTTTTACATTATGGCCTATGGGGAGAAATTCTTGAAAGTGCGCTAGCGTTTAAACGGTACATTCGATCGAGCTTCAATTTGGTATATATGTTTGAATTATTCATCGATTAAAATTTATTTAAATGCTTGGTAATGATCTTAATCGTAAGTGTTCGGAAAGTCGAGTGGAGTCACTCCAGATTTTTTACTTTCCGAAGACGTATCATGTAAGGAACGTATTGTAATCATGAAGAAATTCGACTTCGAGATTTTGGTGTATTGACACGTTTTGGGGTCTTCTGAATTCATTGATGCTATTTTTACGAGATGTATGTATGTGTGTGTGTGTGTGTGTGTATGTGAGTGAACACGATAGCTCCTAAACGGGTCATTCGATTGAGCTCAAATTGGGTATATATGTTATAAACCACCGTCGCAAGACCGGTATTGATTTTGGTGTGTATAGGACTTATAGTTTTTCTACAGGGCTACGACAAAGATTTCTTTTACATTATGGCCAATGGGGAGAAATTCTTGAAAGTGCGCTAGCGTTTAAACGGTGCATTCGATTGAGCTCAAATTGAAAAAAAGTAAGAATTTTCACTGAATTATTCATCGATTAAAATTCATTTAAATGCTTGGTAATGATCTTAAACGTAAGTGTTCGGAAAATCGAGTGGAGTCACTCCAGATTTTTTTACTTTCCGAACATGTACCATGTAAGGAAAGTATTGTAATCATGAAAAAATTCGACTTCGAGATTTTGGTGTTTTTACACGTTTTGAGGGCTTCTGAATCCATTTATGCTATTTTTACGAGATGTATGTATGTATGTGTGTATGTGTGTGTGTGTGTGTGTGCTTGTGTGTATGTGAGTGAACACGATAGCTCCTGAACGGAGATTTCGATTGAGCTCAAATTGGATATATATGTCATAAACCACCGTCGCAAGACCGGTATTGATTTTGGTGTGAATAGGACTTATAGTTTTTCTACAGGGCTACGACAAAGATTTCTTTTACATTATGGCCTATGGGGGGAATTTCTTGAAAGTGCGCTAGCGTTTAAACGGTAGATTCGATTGAGCTCAAATTGGGTATATATGTTATAAACCACCGTTGCAAGACCGGTATTGATTTTGGTGTGTATAGGACTTATAGTTTTTCTACAGGGCTACGACAAAGATTTCTTTTACATTATGGCCTATGGGGGGAAATTCTTGAAAGTGCGCTAGCGTTTAAACGATACATTCGATTGAGCTCAAATTGGGTATATATGTTATAAACCACCATCCTTAGACTGGTATTGATTTTGGTGTGTATAGGACTTATAGTTCTCCTACAGGGTTACGACAAAAATTTCTTTTACTTTATGGCATACTGGCCTATGGGGGGAAATTCTTGAAAGTGCGCTAGCGTTTAAACGGTGCATTCGATTGAGTTTCAATTTGGTATATATGTTTGAATTATTCATCGATTAAAATTTATTTAAATGCTTGGTAATGATCTTAAACGTAAGTGTTCGGAAAATCGAGTGGAGTCACTCCAATTTTTTTTTTTTCTGTAGTGTTGTCATGCGAAGGTAGTCTATACTATATAGATACCGAATTTGAGCTCAATCGAATGCATTGTTTTGTAGCTATCGTGCTCACTCCCACACACATGTATAAAACATCTCATAAAAATAGTATGAACAAAATCAGAAGACCTCAAAACGTGTAAATACAGCGAAATCTTGAAAATTTTTCATGATTACAATACTTTCTTTACATGGTACGTGCTCAGAAAGTAAATAAGGAATCCGATGCACAATTTACGGGCATTATCACCTAACTTAATCTAATATTCTTTCAGCTCACACGTCCCCAGAATTCCTGTTATGCGTAAACGACCGTAAGCATTGAAATCCAGAAATCGATTTTGGGGCCCGCTTGGAGAGCGTTTAACACACGCGTGTAATGCGGCTGTAATGTTTCCACTAACCGCATTACATGCAGCTTCATGTAACGCGGTTTGTGGAAAAAGGATCCTATATTTCAGATTGCTCATTTCTTTCTAAGATCCACTTTACACGGAAAAATCGATGTTAGGAACAAATAACGCAAGCAAGTTATCAGATGCGTTATTTAACGTGTGACTGTGTTGTTTTTGCGCACCCATTTCCTGGATGTGCTACTGGAAATTTAAAAACCTTCTTGGTATCGGCAGAATAGCTTTTTAACGCTTTAACCCTTGAACGCGCAGTGGTCCCGCTCTGGGATCACCAAACTCTGGCGTTTTGACTGTTGTCAGTCACGAAGAATAGATTTGATTTCTATAAGAATAGTTGCGGGTGACATAGCTCCACGAGAATCCTTAACTTTTTAGCACGTCATTTCCCGTAAAAAGATTTGTCACGATTATTTTTAACAGCAATGACATCTGCTGAAAAATGGGGTGCGAGGAACAGCTGGATAGAAGGCCCAATGCTGAAAAAAGGGCAGCCGTTGCCATCGCTCGACTTAACTACCAGCAAGATGGCGGACGATCGAAACGTTCATCGCGTGCCACAGATCTAGAGACCCTTTTTTTGACGACAGCTGGCTGTGCGCCGGCACAGCCAGCTGTCGTCAAAAAAAGGGTCTCTAGATCTGTGGCAGGCGATGAACGTTTCCATCGTCCGCCATCTTGCTGGTAGTAAAGTCGAGCGATGGCAACGGCTGCCCTTTTTTCAGCATTGGAAAAAGGTTGCGCCTCAAAGGGTTAATGCTTTATCTATTGGAGATAAGTAGGCAATGTTAATTGAAGAAAGGTTCAAAATAAGGCAGGAAAAAATACCAGGTTAAGAAAAATATCCTCTGATTAATTTTTAAAAGATGACACTTTTTAAATTTGCGTATTTACCCAATACAAGAACCACACAGTTAGTAAAATGTGCCCCATGCATTAATGAGGAGATGTACAAAAACTTCACCCTACCATCATAAAACGCCTCATAAATATTTTAAAACCAGGGACTGTATATGAATTTGAATGTAATCGCTTAATGTCACAGTGAACACAATTATTTTCTTTCGCAATTTATGTACGACCCCCGAAATGCGATCTTTCGACATGATTTTTTTTTTCTTCTCGATCCATTGAAAAGGGGTTTAAATCAACAACATAATTATCTCCATAAGTCTGAAAATTTTATGCGTATAACTCTCAAATTTTGAACATTACCTCTTTATTGTACGAGGCACATTTTACCGGCCAACTCTACGGTGTTTATTACAAAGAAAGATCATAGTTTTAGTAAGCGATTTTAATATAGATCTCAATTCCAAAAAAGTGGTGCATTCAGGCGTCTTCTCACTTTAGGCACCTCGAAAATAGGCTATTTTCGCGATTTTTTCGAGGATTTTTGCAAACAATTATGGGATAAAATGGATCCTATATAATAAACACATCTTTCAAGTACAAGAAATTTTTTTTTTTATTTTTTTGAACAATTATTATAATAAAACAGTAGCATCAAAAAATCCGTGTAGAAATGTAATGTTCGTGGCTTGTTGATGGTATCTCCGAGACAGGTCATCTGAAACAAAAAAATAAAACAGTTTTAGATTCAGTATGTCAGTGGCTATAGCGCATATCATCAGATTTTTGATATTCGCGAAAATAACAAAATGGCGCACGTTTTTCGAAAAAGAAAAAAAAAACCGTTTTTTTGCAGTTTTTTGTAAAAAAAAAAAAAATTACTTCAAATCAAAATTTCAAAAATCTGATGATATGCGCTATAGCCATAACTATGAAGAATATGTCATTCAAATTTCATGAGAATCGGCCGGATAGTTTCCGAAATTTCATCAACAAGGCACTGAAAAACCTTGTTTTGAGATAAACGCGTTTAAAGTTTTGGTTGCAGAAAAATCATGAAAAAACCTTACCTCGGGTTAATCAGCGATGCCTGCTCCATACAATGGACCTTCCGATTCTTCGTAGAAGTTGTGCTCGTCCAAAATAGCTTCCCTTCGTCTCGACCTAGTCTCTAACGCTTTTGAACGCCTCCGCTTTTGAAGTCTCTAACGCCTAGTCTCTAACGCTTTGCTCTAACGCTTTTGAAGCGTTAGAGCTGCGGCGGTTCCCTACGCGTACGCGATCACTGTCGCGTTTCTCGGCGTATTGAGCGGCGATAGGGCCAAGTTTGACACCCATCACCTCCAAAATTTTTAAAACAGGTTGTAGCCCTTCGTTATAAATGCATGCTGCTGTTTGACAAGCAATTTCCGCGGTTTTTCTTCCCGTAAAAACGTGTTTCGGTGCCATTGCCCAGACACAGCTGTTGAAACACTCGTTGTTATTTTGGGTATTTCCTCCGATCTTTATGAAATTTTGATATAACATTTTTGATGATATGTACTTTCAAAATTAAAAAAAAAATCGATTTTTTTTAATTTTCAAAGTGAGAAGACGCCTTCATGAAGAATGACACATTTTCCAACTTGATGAAATAAAGAAGAAAAATGGGAACAACACATGGATTACTATACCCTTTTGTTATATAGCACTTTAGTACGTATTTAAAATACGAAAGTGTTTCAAATTTTTAGCACTGCAGTGTTATTTTGTTCGCTTCGATATTTTTTATTATTTCTTTAGTTAAATAAATTTTGAGTTACTAAATTTTAAACGTTGGAACTTGAAGGTTTTTATTATTATATTACTATTATTATAATTATTATTATTTTACGATAACCGGACTTGACGATTTTTTTAGTATTTAATTTAAAAATTCAGTACTATTTTACAAATTATTATTAGCAGACTAAACAATTTTTTGGTAGCTGCGTCACACACAATGTTGCAGACATGTTCAGACTAAGATTTCTAAAATTTATATTTGCTGTGTGCATTAATGGTTGTGAAAAATAACTCATGGGAATAGATTTGCAAGAATGAGCGGATTCTCCCCCCTCCCCCGCCCAAGTTATGCCTTTATACCTAATACTCCCGGGCAACGGCGGGCTACTGCTAGCTATAATAATAATACGAAAATGGATGATAATATTTTATTTTTTATTTTTCACATTATTAGCACTAAGGTGCTATTTAGTTTACGCCCAGATTTTTGTCTAAGCGACTTTGCAGACATGCTTTGTAGACATGAACTGTCACAGTGAAGATGTTCCCAAATGTGTTTGCCAGATAATGTGAGGGGGGGGGTGAGAGAGAGTTAAATGTTGAAAGTTGCACAAGGTTTGCAACTTTTGATAGTTGATTGCCACGTTTGCTGCCAAAAAAAAAAAACCGAACCAAACTTGGCGATATCTTCCGAATTTGGCTAGAAACTAGTTTATTATTATAAAGGAAAAGTATGCTTAGATTATGCCTATCGAAGATTGTAAAATAGTTTTAGTAGGCAATTTTAATATAGATTTCGATTCCAAGTAAGTGTTTTATGGAACAAGGAAGTCAAACACGTCACACTCATGGATTATGATGCACATTTCAAATAGTTTAAAACGGTGAAGTAAAGTTGGAATATGCTTGGCAAAGACTGTGAAACAGTTTTAGTAGGCAATTTATGGTAGATTTCGATACCAAAGATGCGTTTTATGGAACAAGGGAGAAAAATACTGCGCACTCATGAATAATGATACATTTTCCAACAATGTAATAAGGGAAGAAAGTAGGGAAGACTCACGGTTAATGACACGCTTTTAATATATAGCACTTTAGTACACATTTAAAATCGGGAGGTGCTTCAGATTTTCTTTTTTTCTATTTATTTGAATAACATATCATTTAGAATTGATAAATCTACAGTACTTGTGTTTTTTCTCCCCTCAGAGAGTCAACCTACGAAAATAATGATGCTGAAGTAGTCTTCAACTACACAGAGTAAAATAGCCTTATACACTGCTGGCCAAAAGTATTGCAAGTTTGAGAAATCTAACCATCGTTTCAAGAATAAGCCCAGAAAAAGTGGACTGGAAATTTGCCAGATTTAAATACTTTTGAGAATTTATGTAGTATAATTGGAAAGAATACATTTGAAAATCACCAAAAAACAAAATGAGACCTTCAGAAACCAATAATTTAAGTTGCCACCATGAAACACCGAAGGAAGTATTGTAAAACATTGTGGATTCCATATCTAAAGAGCGGCTGTTGTGATCAAAGTCAAGGCTACTCAGCAACACAATAAATGGTCTTTAGTTTAATTGCACTTATTTATTATACTCTTTTTGCAGAATAACTTGAAATTAATTCTTTATTTAATTTTATTCCGCTAGCCAAAATGGATTATGATTTCTATAATAACCTAAGTATTTTTTATGCTATTTTTTTCAATAAATTAAATAATTATTTGTGTTCTTTAACTTAATGTTGTCTTGTCCTTGAGGTAACTAATTTAACATGTTGACATTAAAAAATATCAATTATATTCATTTTTAATTTTAATGGGGAGAGGGGGCTTAATCTTGAAAAAAGGTTAGATTTCTGAAACTTGCAATACTTTTGGCCAGTAGAGTAAGTTGTACCACATAGGATAAATAAGCAAATGACTAAAAATGAACTAACTAGAACTAGAAGAAATTTCATCAGAAACTTCTTATCTAACTTAGTCTAGCTCTACAGTCACGAACGCACTTCCGTGTTTTGCGGCGAAACTCCCAATACAACGGTGCTTAACTTTTTCAAAACAGACCCTCTCTACAGTATAATCTAGCGACAAAAATATCGATCCACTCTAACGACATCCAATTTCTCATAATCTATTTTCTTAGACCACTTATATTTATTCCCCCCTCCCCCTTCAAGATTTATTTCGTGGGGGGTTAACCCTTTGAGGCGCAACCCTTTTCCAATGCTGAAAAAAGGGCAGCCTTTGCCATCGCACTACTTAACTATCAGCAAGAGGGCGGACGATCGAAACGTTCATCGCGTGCCATAGCTCTAGAGACCCTTTTTTTGACGCATCTGGCTGTGCCAGCTGTCGTCAAAAAAGGGTCTCGAGATCTGTGGCACGCGATGAACGTTTCGATCGTCCGCCCTCTTGCTGGTCGTTAAGCCGAGCGATGGCAACGACTGCCCTTTTTTCAGCATTGGGCAATCTATCCTGCTGTTCTCGCATTCTTCCATTTTTCAGCAGATGTCAGTGCTGTTAAAAGTAATCGTGACGATTTTTTTTACGGGAAATGACGCGCTAAAAAGTAAAGGATTTTCGTGGAGCTATGTCACCCGCAACTATTTTTTATAGAAATCAAATCTATTCTTCGTGACTGGTTACAGTCAAAACGTCAGAGTTTGGTGTTCCCAGAGCGGGAACACTGTACGTTAAAGGGTTAACTTTTTTAAAACAGGCCCTCTCTATAGTACAACCCAGCGACAAAAATATCGATCCACTCTAACGACATCTCTATTAATCTATTTTCTTATACCACTTATATGTATTCCCCCCTCCCCCTTCAAAATTTATTCCGTGGGGGGTTAAGAGTGCACTGGCGCACCTCCCTCCCAAGTTCATAACCCGGAGTCTAGCGACCCCGATCAAGAGAAAGAAGCAGAAAGAGAGAGCAGGATCACTGATCTCCATCCTCCCTCCTGCTTGGCGAAGAAATCCTTTTGGCGCCACTCCGTCTGCCGCTGCTTGCGTGTGGCAACCCTCTCCGGCGGAGCTGCCTGCGAGAGCTTCTTTTCCCCTGGTTCAGTGACTCTGCAGACTATGACCCTCATCCGGCGGGCCACGGCTCTCCCATGGCTGAGGAACTGGTGTGCTCCGAGCGGAGGTTACTGCCGCACATCACAAGGGATAGCCTAGTCCAGGTAGGTGGGACGCATTCATCCCATCTCTCCCCACATCCCGCTTTCCCTGTTTGCTTGCTCTCCATCTTCCCGGTGCTGGAGAAACACGGATAAAAAAAAAAATGATATGTTAGAAGAATGCACTTAAGGGTGTTTTAACCTGAAGAGCGATTGTCGTCACAGGGCTTTTCAGCAGCTTTAAAAAACAAATCCATGATGTTAAACTCTCGAAAACATTAATAATGCTTCTTCATACTATGCACTATGGACTGGCGTTAACAGTTAAGCTGCATCTAAAAATTTACATGCCCGGTCGGGTATCTAACCTAAAATTATATATGCCCGAACCCAAAATTTACTTGCCCCCCCCAAAAAAACTATATTTTATTGCTCCATAAGATTTGCATTATTCATATTGTTTGCATTGAAAGAAAAATCGGAAATTCCTTAAACACACGTGAATGTGGGGTTTTTATCTTGGGGTTAATTATTTTGAGACTGACAAAAAAAAAAAAAAAAAAAAAAAAAAATAAGCATAAAAATTGCGTTCGAAAATGGGCAGAAAATTGACGCGTTTTTGGAAATATCGCGAAATTCCGCATGTTTAGCATTTTTTTCCTGACAATTTCGTAGCTCTTATAGGTTTATTTTCAATGTCACTTCACAGTGCATCTTGTAAAGAGACCAGAAGTGCACCCATGGAGGGGGGAGAGGAATGGGGCTAAAGCCCCCTATAGGGGAGTGTTAAAAGTTTGAAGCTTTGAAATATAGAAAATGTCGCTTAGTGATTTGAAATATTTTGTTTTTTAAATTGTTTTCAAGTTATTTCTAAATTTTTTTTACAAGAAAAAAAAAAGAAGAAAAATTATTTAAAAAAAAAATACTTCCAGTTAATATATGAAATACAGTTGAATTCGGTTACAACGTCACAGAAAAGACCAGATAATTATTTACGACTCTAACGAGCTATTTTAATTGGCTTGCGTTCTATGAGCCAGTGGTACAGCATATTTTGACGTTATAAAAAAGTTGTAACTATAACATAGGTCACTACAACCGAGTTCAGGAGTATGTGTAACCTCCCCTAAAATAAAATCTTGGGTGCGCCACTGAAGCACAGACATTCTAAAATTTTCCGAGTCTCTAGTTCAATTATTATTATTTTTTTAAACTGCTCAAAAGTTGCATGATTTTCAAGTGAAACACCCTTAAGCGCATTACAGATGAAAGTTTTTTGGGACATGTGCGCTGCTTACAAAAATATAAATATCCAGAAAGTGGAATACTGTCGAATACATTCATTGCGAAACACTTTCTGGGGACATCTCATTCGTGTTGGTTTCTTTGGTGTTATGTAAAACCTACACGAGGGGCATCTGTGTATAGGGGTGTGCCTTAGTCGGAGCACTTTTTAAGTCACTCTAAAGCGTATCCACATCACACGTAGAGAAAAACGACCTAAACTCCAGACTTTTACGTTCGACAACCGCGCGATGGGCCTGAACCCGGAGCCTTTACGCTTCGGCCGTTTACTATGTCCAGTGCCTTATCCACTCGGCCATGGTAGGGCTTATTCGTGCTGGTCCTGTAGCGCAAAGGGTTGGCAAACAAGTTACAGCCGATAAGCCATTGTTGTTGTTATTACTATTTTTTAATCATTGCCCTTATAGCCTAATCTTGGCTATTCTTCCGTTGACTCCTGTAAAAGAGCTATCAATGCTGCATAAATTGTTTTGGACGAAGTCCAAAGAGATTTTTTAAAGCCCGAGCCCGAAATTTCAGCTAATAGATACATAAAAGTCAATGACTTCATTCATGGAATATCTTAAATTTAGCCGTGTGAGCAAATTAAAGACAAATATAATAGCAAATTCTTAATGCAATTTCTAATTCCTTATGTTCAAGTTCTTACAATAATAAATAATTAGTTTATTTCTCCCATGAATCACTTTCTAACATCTGTTTATAAGGAGTATTGTTCAATATAGGAGAATAGCTCACGAGCCCGAGAATAATCGTGAATTACAGAGCCCGTCTCATCTCGCAAAGCGCATTCTGTTATAAATCTAAAAAATATACAATAGTATTTTTTTTTTCTCTATCGGCGAACTTACCTATAAACCAGGTGGCTATCCTCTGGCGTAGCTAGGCTCGCTGCGAGACTCGACTAATGTCCGTTTCTATAAAAGTTACATGCCTGACATTCTGGAATTGTCAGTCCTTCCAACAAGAGAAAACACGTTCGCTGAAGAGAAATCGGCAAAAAACTTCCTCTTCGAGTTCTTGTATCACCATGGCACAGTGGTTATGTCACTGGAAATGGTAGACGGCAAAGTGTGAAGGTTCCGGGTTCGGGTCTCATCGCGCGCCCGTCGACCTAACCGTTCGGAGTTTTCCTTGGTTTTCTCCGAAACTTATCGTAAATACGGGTTAGGATCCCTTAGAAAGACTCCCACGGAGGGCACCCCCACCCATCGGCCTAGAACCCACGCGTAGCTAATCGGCCGTAATCCCACAAACCAAACCTGTAAAAAGAATACTCATGCTATATCATGGCCTAGAGTATATCAACAACACATACAGGATGTTCCAAAAAATATAATGACAAATATTGAGGGGAATAGGACACTTAATAAGGATTCGAAATCATATATTGCAAAGCGGGTTTTTTTTTTTCCAGTGGGCGGGCACTTTCTGCAACTGCATCTCGTGAAGTTCGCAGTGTCATTTCTCTGCACGTGACGTCCATGATAGTCGCCATGTGATGTCACAAAAGCTGTCCCGCATGGCCATTTATCCTTCGCCACAGCAAGCATGCCACGTAGAGTCACAAAGTCTCAGTGTGACCTGCATGCATACAAGTTGCGACGTCACTGTGCTACGTAGGCTAATTGACTGAAACGAAATGCACAATAAAGCAAAATGCTCCCCTGAAGCAATGCTTTTGGGCAGAAGCTGAAGCCCCCTAGCCCCTCACCTGGATCCGCCATTGGCAACCTTCGTTGCAATGACGCGACGCCTTGGATTCGCCTTCTTTCCCCATCGTTACTTCCCGGCATGGGTCTTTGAAAGCACCGTTGCGACGCAGCCTTGTGTCGTCGTCGTTTTTCTGTATAGCTCTTTGACTGCGCCCCGTTGTAATTCAGCTTCCTGTTAGTAGTATACCGTCATAAATAACGAGACGAGCCTTTTACTCGCAAAAAGACATTTACTGACGGCACATAATTGAAATACATACAATAATTATATATGTAAAGTGATGGATTTTGAAAAAGTGTGGATGGCGGGTTCGCGAAGTCAGGCCTCACAGGACATCCACCAGAGGAAAAGTTACCTCCGTACTTCTCACTCTCTGAAGCAGATCTCTTCTCTCTAGAGCTGTCCATCTGGACCCTGGGTGGGGATCTCAAGTGAATTTCGATCACGTGGGAAGCTTGTTGCAAGTTTCAGAAAGTTATGAGATTCCTCATGTCACTATAGTGTCTAAATCTGGAGAGCCCTTGAAACACTCAGGGATTTATTCATTCTATAACGTCAGAACTGCTCCTTATCAGATATCTATAGCTTCCTATCGAAGACTTTACGAGACCGTTCAGATCAAAGGTTATTTGAGAAATTCAAGTATTGAGGGGTAAAGAAAAAGGAGCATCCCACATATATCTATAAGTACTAATTGTTCGCAATTATTCGGGCAACTTCACTGCAGCAACGCTTTGCCACAGCGGTGCATTCAAACTCATGCCAAAAAGGCAACGACGGCAATGTAAAGGAAGCCTATCCCTCCATGTCTTTACAACGAAGGGAACGAGAGTATGATAAAAGAAATGACTTATTAAAATAATTTTTATAATGTGCTATTTTGTACGCTTATGTATGATAATTTTGTCAGAGATAAATGAACGCATTCGAAATGCAATTTAATAAATGGACTGCCCACAGACCTTAACGTATTGAAAGACTCTCAGAAAAAACAAAAAAACAAAACAAACCAAAAACACTATTCACGCTAGTAGCACTATTTTCAGTGAGTAAATGGTATGATCCATAGCAATAATTTGCATGTATTTCTAAGCAATTAAAGCGTATTTACAGCGGTTAGTACATGGACAGACAGACTGATATCATAAACATTTTTCAACTTTGCTGGAAAATGTCATAAATTAACTGCACAGCAAAATCTGAGTATAGCGAATTCCAAGGGACTAAAGATCACAAATTCGTTGTACTGGAAAATTCGTCATATTGAAGGTTCATTAAAACTAAATTTGTACTCTCAGATTTTCATTTGAATCCAAAACTTTTGGATCCAATTTGGAACGAACAGAGAGTAAAAATTCAGTTTTAATGAAATTTCAATATAACGAATTTGTGAACTTCAGTCCCTTGAAATAATACATTATACTGAGATTTTAATATACTATTTTATTCGTTAATATCAAAGATTCGTTATAACGAGATTTTACTCTGCTGCTATAAAACTAGGGCTCGGCGAAACGGAATCTTACCTTTCGCCTCTGGGAGAGTTAAAAATTTGAAAATTTATCCGTTCCCCTATCTTCTACGACGGTCATGTGATCGGATATTCATTCTCTAGAATGGAATGAGCAAGATATCGATTTTATCTTCCCTGCTACTGTTTAATTCCTCCATTCAAAAAACCTGCTCTCTTTCGAAGCAGTTAATAATGGTACAATAAACAAAATTGAATTTCTGAAATTATGCACACTTTCCATTTTGTTCATTTTTTTTTTTTTTACGGGCAATGCCCGTCAAGTGATTGGCTTAAAGGCTTTTGTCCCGATAAAGAATGAATGCGTTGACTGATTAAATTGCACAATTTGTGTAAATAACGGGCAGGCATAAATATCGGGTTCAATAAAAGAACATTGTTTTTTTCACACAGGAAAACAATTTTAACGTGATCATGTTTATGGAAATTTTTTATTTATATGTAGGTCAAATTAGAATGCTTGTATGTTAATATGAGTATGGTGCAGTTTAACGATTAGTGTCAGTTCTTTATGAACATGCTGTTTACGCACGACAGTTCGTTTAAAAATAAGCATAGATGTACGTATACACACACGCTTTTATAAATATTTACATGCATATTACCTCTTCCGTCATTAAAGTGCATGTACAAGAGTTTTTTATGCCTTTTTTTCTAGACTGTCTGTAAAAACCCTCATTACTTTGATGTTATTGATTTGATAGCATTAATATTTAGAATTTAAATGTACATGCAGACACTTTTTTCTTACAGTGGGGAATTAAATGTATATGCATTATCTGCGAAAAAAAATACATTAATAGCGACATGTACAGATTTACAAATATAGTATAAATAGTACAAGTACAAATTAATAATTAAGGGTTAGTGTAAGAGAGTCGATATATCAAAAGATATAGTAGTTGTCTAAGAGTTGTGAATACTAAGACTTTTATAAGGTGTTTTAGTTTCCTATTTCTAGTTCAAGTAGAATTGTTTGCAGAAGCTAATTACCCATAGGTGTACGTCATTTATATAAAACTTTTTGCATGCCGATTTCGTTCGTTAAAGCACTAAGTAAAACAGATGCGTTAACTCCATTTTAAATTTCACCTGACACTAACAAACATCAGTTCCACGTTTAGAATAATAAACAAATTTAACTCATGCTTTAATATTGTTCTGTTTCCATTATATTTAAACAATAACTGAATAAATGCAGATAACTTATCACAGACAAGTAGCCTGAAAAAAAAATGCGGAAAGTACAAAATGCAAAAAAGGTAGAATTTCCCACAAAAATTGTAGATTTTGTTAACCCTTTGACGATGGTTGAGCCGCGAAACCACCTTACTTCAACGCTTTCACTTCCAGTCGCCGAAATAATACGGTTAAATGGTCCCAACACTGAAAAAATGCAGCCGCTGCCATCGAAGGCAACGACTGCACTTTTTCAATGTTGGGCAGCCCATCCATTTGGTCTTCTATATTGATGTGAAAATGCTTCAGCTTCAGAGGGTTAATATATATATATATACTCTCTCTATGTACATAAATTCCGGAGGGGGGGGGAGGTTCCTTTAGCTAAGTCTCTGACGGGCGATTAATGTTATCGACGGCGACCGAAAATTTTCGCTGTCAGATACATAATAGATGAAAGCTTTTACGTCTAATTCAATAAGTCTGAAAGATCCATTCTGCTAACCATCCCATCACAGAAAGCCAATACAAGTACATTATCTATAGCAAAATATATATTAAATGGCTGCTGGCTAAGCAAGCATACTCCAGGCTACCCTGGTGCGAGTGGTTGACCTAGTTTCTCTTCATCTTCCTTTCTCATCATCTTCCGGACACGCACCTGAGAACGCTTGAAAAGGAAGTGGAGAAATGAGTGATTGGCTCACTGATGATCAGTTTTCAATGCAGCACATCTGTATCGTTTGGTAATTGAAATACGCTTATCATTCCTGATTTTTAGACTTTTAACCCTTTAACGCGCAGCGTTCCCGCCCTGGGAACACCAAACTCTGAAGTTTTGACTGCTGCCAGTCACGGAGAATAGATTTGATTTCTATAAAAAATAGTTGCGGGTGGCATAGCTCCGTGAGAATCCTTTATTTTAGCACGTCATTTCCCGTAAAAAAAAGGGTCACGATTATTTTTAACAGCACTGGCATCTGCTGGAAAATGGAAGAATGCGAGAACAGCTGGATAGATTGCCCAATGCTGAAAAAAGGGCGGCCGTTGCTATCGCTCGACTTAACTGCCAGCAAGAGGGCGGACGATCGAAACGTTCATCGCGTGCCACAGAACTAGAGACTCTTTTTTGACGCAGCTGGCTGTGCGGGCACAGCCAGCTGCGTCAAAAATTTTTCATGGGGGGGGGTTACAACTAGTGCAACTCACATATATGTATACGTGTGTGTGATAAGGGAGTGAAGAATAAACATTTTGTATGGCAAAAAATTCCTCATGGGGGAGTTGTGACCCCCCTCCCCCTATCCCCTTGGCTACGCCACTGTAGTAGTGCATGTATCTTGTGGCTGTGGCAAATAAACTTTCATTGCTAACAGTTTGGATTGAAAAACAATTTTGAAAATCGCATTGGAGTGGCATTTAAGAAATTTTGTGGTGCAGACAGGTAGCCGTTGTTCGGAGATTAGCTCTAATGTGGTGAGTGCTATTTGGAGCTTTCCTTTGTTTGGTGGTTTGCGTTAAAAAAGGAGGTTTCACTCTATAAGCAAAAAAAAAAATATCAATCATTTGAATTTACAAATACTATCGCAAGATAATAAATATTTCTTGTCATCGACCACACATTTTATGCTTTCTACTGACTGTCAAAACGATCAACGACCGTCAGTAAAATATTTTCCATTGGCATGCGGCGGGAAGAAAAGTTTGACATAATACTCTGTCATGAGGATTAATGGTTGAGAACAAGCCAGCTGCTAGGGCAACTAGAAATTTCTAAGAGGATGATGGTGATGTTACCCCCAAACAGTTTGGAAAATTAATGAATATTATAAGTCACTAAAAGTTAGTAGAAAATTCTTCTAACAGGTGGAATGTTGTTTCCCATCGTAAAATATCGACATGTCAAAGGGGTGCTGTTTGGTTTGCACAATTTACGTGATATTGATGTAATATACTAACAATATTATTATGAACTATATTTTAAGAAATGTTAGTTATTCTTAAAATCAAATACGCATTGAAGTTATAAGAATATATTTATCAATATAGTAGTCCTATTTTTTATGAATATTTTTTCAATTTCCTAGCTCTTATCATCGTTGCCTAAAAAGTAAAGCCCAGCAACAATCTACAGCAAATCTAATTATGACTTCAACCAGATCTAATTATGCATATAATTATGTTTCATATAGCTGTCAAAAGCATCTTAAGCTTATGCATCTTAAGCTTATGTATATAGTATCAGGATCGTAGATTGTGCTTTAAAAATACTTTAGGGGTTTTAAAAATACTTTAAAACCCCTACCTTTAAATAAGTTACTCGTAATAAAATAATCATACGAGTAAAATAAATTGTATTTTTTTCATTTTACTGTTTATTTTACGGTTACGTGTGTTTCGAACCTATTTTTTTATTTAATTTGTATTAAATCCAACCCAATTTATAATATTGGAGCTGAACGTTATACTGGAAAGAATGTTTTGTTGGGAATTTTATTTTAATCACCGATTTTTTTTTCTCTAAATGTGACACTATTTTAAGGAGGATTGTCCCCTTTAAAAGTGATGAAAATCGAAGTGCTTTCATGAATATGATTCCATGTTTGCATAATTTATTTACAAGTAAGCACAACTTGTATAGCAATGTAATGGCTTTTACTTTTTACATTAATGTCTCGAAAAAGTTTCCATGTTAAATAGAAAATTTTAGTTAACAGATTAAAAGAAATTATTTTTTATTAGTGGTTCACTGCGTACAGCCTTACACACAAATAATTTTACAGATTCAATTTGTTTCCTACTTTGCAATAATACATTATAATCAAATAATACATTATTAAAATGACGCATTATTATTTAATTTTTAATTTGCAAATGATTTAAATTTCTGAAAAGTGGACATTTTATTTATCTGTTTTTAATTTAAATACCTAGGTATGTAGATTTTATAAAATGACAGGTCATATTATTTTTTGAGAACTTGTTTAGCTTTCATAAAATAGCAACAGTCATCATCTATTGGTCTTTGAGCTCTGCGGGTTCGAAGACCAAAAGATGTTCGTCCACTGTTTTTAAGCAGGTTCACTGTTCATGAAGAGTGAGTGCACACTATGCGGAAAAGCGCACTACGTTTTTTGGAGTGCCTAGCAAAATTTCTTATATTTACATATTGTTAAAAAGCTCTGTGATGACTGTGTTTATGTTTTGGAAAAACAGCCTCACAGCTTTAATGATTTATTGTATATATATTACAATCAATAATTTATTTGAAGCTTTTCACTATCGGCATTCTAAATATCAACATTTCTTTAAGTGAGGAAAATTCTGAAAAATGTTCTTTTGCACTAATATCACGATTCCTGAGACGAGCTGTTGCCGGGACAATCGTGCAAATAAAACGTTCTGATAGCATTAACGTACCCCAAGTAAATATTGGGAAACGGCGCTATTATAGAAATTTCCCCATCCAATCCTTATCTTAGGTGCAAACGTACACACTAGTTTCATTATTCCAATAGTGATACTATTAGAATAGTGAAACCTGCACGGTGAAAGTAGTGAAAGTTGCACGTCACGTAACGTGACACATCACCTCCAATGGCAAGCAAAGTCGTCACCTTAAAGGCCATGTGACATAGTATTTTTAAAGGGTTACAACGAGGAAGAAAGTGCTTTTTGCGTATGTTTTTGTATTGCTTGAAGTCTGTATGTCAATTTCTTCGATGTAAGCTGGTGACGGAATAAAAAACTGCGCCATGATTGTTTGACTGCTATTATTTCGAGACTACTCCTTGACTCTGGCGGGCCGGCTGGTTATTTTTTTCCCATATATATATATATATAAAAGATGGAGAAAAAAGAGGGGTAGTGGTAAAATTTTTCTTTTTCCTTTTTTTTTCCCCACAATCAGTATTCATAATGAGAAAAGTTCACACTTCGACACAGTCAGATAGCGCGCCCGCAGAGATAAAAAGTCTTAGAGGCAACAAGAACCAAAAACAAAAACGCGAACACCCCCAAGGAGCGAGAACTTGGTGAAATTCAAGAATCTGTTAATCTAGTTTATGCCCAAAAGCAAGAGGGAAAAAGAGAAAAGTTTCTTACCTCTTTTTACTTTTTTCTCTCCGACAAAGACCGACTGCGAACAGAAAGAAATACACTCCCACGCTGTCTTGCGACCACAATTATTTTCTGCGTGACGAAATTTATTATATTCCTTTGAGAGGAGAGAAAAATTGATTTATGCATCGTTCTCCGCTCATGTATATATATATTTTTTGTTTGCCTCGAAAATGAATGTAGGTATCTGGAGCATGTCCAATTTGTTATTGTGATGATTGTGAAAAATATACTCATAGGCGAGTAAGAAAGCATATTCTGTTGAAGAATATTAACCCTTTGAGGCGCAACCCTTTCCCAATGCTGAAAAAAGGGCAGCCGTTGCCATAGCTCGACCTAACTACCAGCAAGATGGCGGACGATCTCTTTGCAAATGATTTAAATTTCTGAAAAGTGGACATTTTATTTATCTGTTTTTAAATTAAATACCTAGGTATGTAGATTTAATAAAATGACAGGTCATATTATTTTTTGAGAACTTGTTTAGCTTTCATAAAATAGCAACAGTCATCTATTGGTCTTCGAGCTCTGCGGGCGAGCGATGGCAACGGCCAAAGAGTCGAGCGATGGCAACGGCTGCCCTTTTTTCAGCATTAGGCAATCTATCCAGCTGTTCTCGCATAGTTCCATTTTTCAGCAGATGTCAGTGCTGTTAAAAATAATCGTGACAATTTTTTTACGGAAAATGACGTACTAAAAAGTAAAGGATTCTCGTGGAGCTATGTCACCCGCAACTATTTTTATAGAAATCAAATCTATTCTTCATGACTGGCAACAGTCAACACGTCAAAGTTTGGTGTTCCCAGAGCGGGAACACTGCACGTTGAAGGGTTCATTCGAAATGATGTCCTTGTCGGAGGACTTTTTAAGGGTGTATGTCGAAGAAAAAAAACTCTGTTTTTAGTCTTGGTACACAAATTGAAATAAACTAATAGCACCATGGTCTCCAAAAAATTCCAGATGGTTCTTCATAAACTGCTTTACACACTGCAATAACCGAAAAAGCTGTGCCTTTTGTGAAATTTTCAGAAAAAATTCTTAAACATGGATCTGAGCTGCAAGATTTTTCGAAGAGTGACAGGCTTTGCGAAAATTTCCGATTTTTAAGAATTTCTCCTAAAAATTTTGAAAACGATACAGATTGATCGTTTATTTCAGCATGTAGCACAGCTTGTAAAGAGACAGTTTCAAAATTTTGAAGTGTCTGGCACAATTAGTTTATTCGTACTTATGTACCAAACTCACATGATTTTTTCGAACAACACCATTAAGGGGTTCTAAAACGTATTCACGTTACATCACATCTAGAAAAAACCGTCCAAAACTCCAAAAGTGGTCGATCTTGGCGCTGTTAAAAAAATCTGAAAAGCGTGTCCAGATTTGCAAGCAGAGCAAGTATACTAAAAGCTTATGGAAAAGAGTGACCCTCTGATATGCTTGGTCCTACTTATCGCTTCACCCCCCCCCCAAAGTTTTCTGGATCTGCAGTTGCCTCCCTGATGCCACGACTAAGAAGATAGACAAACCGACCAAACTTATTTTGGAAATTGTTAAAAATGACAGCACGTAAACACGCAATGATTTTCATGACTAGAATACATTCCCGAAACGTTAAAAAGCAACGTCCCAGCAATCATTTCTTCTTCTCAGGACTAGTGATGGGCATGAATATGAATGAAACTATTCCAATCAATCGATTATTAAATGCATTCGAGATAATCGATTTTGAAAAATTCATTCGCTCTCTCATCTTATGGCATTGGAACAGCTCACGAAATTCGAAATCTCGAATACTGAAAGAGCGATTATTGTTCCAATATTCGAATCGTGAAATGGCAATTTCCATACGATTATTCGATTAGTAAAATTGCGAATACTATTCGTAAAGAAAAAATCGCTAATACTATTCTAATAGTAGAATTACGACTATTATTCGAATAGTGAAATCAGGATTTCTATACGATTATTCAAATAGTGAAATTGTGAATACTATTTGTATAGTAAAAATCGCGAATACTGTTCGGATAGTAAAATCACGATTATCATTCGAATAGGGAAATCGGGATTTCTATACGAATATTCGAATAGTGAAATTGTGAATGCCATTCGTATAGTAAAAATCGCGAATACTATTAGAATAGTGAAACTGCGAATACCATTCGAACAGAAATTGCGAACACTACTCGAATAGTGAAAATCGCAAATACTATTAGAGTAGTGAAATCGCAAGTACCATTAGAATAGAAATCGCAAATGCTATTACAGTAGTGAAAATCGCGAATATTCACTATTCGATTAATCGATTATTGATTCTGTTCGAACGGTGCTAATCGATTACAAATATCATTCGAATGGCGCTTCACAACGTAAGACATGCTCCGAAATGATGATTTCTCCTCCTACCCCCTCTTGTCATAATGTGCAGACTCCATTTCTTTACTCTAGTCCGGAGACTTGAGCGGGCGAAACACCCTCATCAACAGGAGAAGATGGAGAGAAAACTAGGTCATCCACTCTTCACGCCCGGCTTAACGTCCTAGAGTACACACACACAAGACTCAAGGAATATTAGTTCCGCTGCAGCTAACAGCTCCGTTCAATTGCCCTCCGGCGAGATAACGTTTTTTTTTTGCGTGGAATAATACGGTGCAGTGTTAGTACTCTTGTGTTGTAAGATTGAGGTATTAACCCTCTGAGGCGCGACCCTTTCCCAATGCTGAAAAAAGGGCAGCCGTTGCCATCGCTCGACTTAACTACCAGCAAGATGGCGGACGATCGAAACGTTCATCGCGTGCCACAGATCTAGAGATCCTTTTCTAACGACAACTGGCTGTGTTCGCGCACAGCCAACTGCGTCAAAAAAGGGTCTCTAGATCTGTGTCACGCGATGAACGTTTCGATCGTCCGCCATCTTGCTGGTAGTTAAGTCGAGCGATGGCAACGGCTGGCCTTTTTTCAGCATTGGGCAATCTATCCGGATGTTCTCGCATTCTTCCATTTTTCTGCAGATGTCAGTGGTGTTAAAAATAATCGTGACCATTTTTTTACGGGAAATGACGTGCTAAAAAGTAAAGGATTCTCGTGGAGCTCTGTCACCCGCAACTATTTTTATAGAAATCAAATCCATTGTTCCTGACTGGCAACAGTCAAAACGTCAGAGTTGGGTGTTCCCAGTGCGGGAACACTGCGCGTTAAAGTGTAATAATCGTGACCATTTTTTACGGGAAATGACGTGCTTAAAGCATAAAGGATTCTCGTGGAGCTCTGTCACCCTTTTTTGACGACAGCTGGCTGTGCCTCACAGTCAGCTGTCGTCAAAAAAGGGTCTCTAGATGTATGGGCACTGAACACGGTAGATGGCCGAAGTGTGTAGATCCAGGGTTCTGGCCTGTAGCTCGCCTGTCGATCTACAGTCTGTCAATTAAATAACCAAATGTCGGAACCGTATATGAACAATACAGTTGTTGGGACATTTTTTTTTTTTTGACTTCCCCCACAACCCCCTTCCCCCAATTCTATTTAAAAAAAAAAAATAGTTATGGGTGATATAAATCCACGAGAATCCTTTACTTTTTTTGAATTATGTTATTTCTCGTCAACAATGAACAACATAAAATTATAACAAATGCAATGTAACTCTTTAAGGTATAACCCTTTCCTTTCCTCATCTCCCCCACCTCCTCACATTGACCCAAGCAATGCTAAAAAAAAGGCAGCTGTTTTATCATAAATACCAGCTAGATGGCATATGATCAAAATGTTCATTGCATACCATGCCACTTATATATTTGTTAAATATATGTAGTGAATCGAACCCGATTCTATTTAAATAATAATAATAATAATAATAATAATAATAATAATAATAATATTTATGGATTATATAGCTCCACGAGAATCCTTTACTTTTTTTTAACTGGAAAGGACATGCTAAAATATATTTGTTAAATATATGTAGTGAATCAAACCCAATTCTAATTTTTTTTTTTTAAATATTTATGGGTGATATAACTCCACGAAAATCCTTTACTTTTTTTAAACTGGAAAGAATATGCTAAAAAAGTAAAGAATTCTCGTGGAACTATATCACCTGCAGGGAATCAACCAACTCTGACGTTCTTTTGATTATTACCAATCACAAAGAATAGATTGGATTTCTATTTTTTTTTTTTAAATAAATAAATATATAAATAAAATAAAATAAATAAATAAATAATAATAATAGTTGCAGGTGATATAGTTCCACGAGAATTCTTTACTTTTTTAGCATTACCAGTTTAAAAAAGTAAAGGATTTTCGTGGAGTTATATCACCCATAAATATTTAAAAAAAAAAAAATAATTAGAATTGGGTTTGATTCACTACATATATTTAACAAATATATTTTAGCATGTCCTTTCCAGTTAAAAAAAAGTAAAGGATTCTCGTGGAGCTATATAATCCATAAATATTATTATTATTATTATTATTATTATTATTATTATTATTATTATTTAAATAGAATCGGGTTCGATTCACTACATATATTTAACAAATATATAAGTGGCATGGTATGCAATGAACATTTTGATCATATGCCATCTAGCTGGTATTTATGATAAAACAGCTGCCTTTTTTTTAGCATTGCTTGGGTCAATGTGAGGAGGTGGGGGAGATGAGGAAAGGAAAGGGTTATACCTTAAAGAGTTACATTGCATTTGTTATAATTTTATGTTGTTCATTGTTGACGAGAAATAACATAATTCAAAAAAAGTAAAGGATTCTCGTAGATTTATATCACCCATAACTATTTTTTTTTTTTTAAATAGAATTGGGGGAAGGGGGTTGTGGGGGAAGTCAAAAAAAAAATGTCCCAACAACTGTATTGTTCATATACGGTTCCGACATTTGGTTATTTAATTGACAGACTGTATGTAAAGTTTTGGGCGGTTTTCGCCAGATGTAACGTGACTATGCTTTAGAACCCCTTAAAATGTCCTCTGTCCAAGGCATACTCCCTCTTAAGCAGATAGTCCTGATAGTTCTGGCTTAAGCACAAAACCAAATAAAATCAACCCTTCCAGACTCTACCGCGTTAAGTGCATTTCCGCGAAGAATACGAATCTTCATTTTGTAAGTCGAATATTTTCGTAGTCGGGGCGTAGAAATCCCATTTATGACCAAAACACGTATAAAAAATAACAACATTATTAGAGTTTGTACAAATCAATTTTCTGCATATTGGACATTACCGATATTATTTTATTATTCAAGTTTAATTACAAATGACCGCTAACTTACGAAAATATCACAAGAAGAGCAAGCTTCTTCTACTGAAGAATCTCCAAACTTTACAGCACAAAGGTCCTCACTGACTCCTCCATTGAGTCCCAAGTGCCCAGAACTACGGTGGTTTATCAATGTATGTAACTTACCATAAGTTTTTAGGAAATAAATTTATACAGATAAAATGTTCAATTTCATGATGTACTTCAACTGGTTTGTATGATTATTTTACAAGATAATGAAAAGTTTGAAGATCTCCTCCCCCTACCTTAAATAAAACTTTGTTCCAAATAGAACTGTTTTATTACAAAACTTTTTTTTTCATATATTTTTTTTGCAACTAAACAAAAAATCGTACACGGCAAGGCATTTAAACTATCCATGCCGGGAAGCAACGATTGGCACAGAAGGGGGATCCCTAAAAGAAATTACTCGCAACAATTAGATTAAATAGGTTAAAGCAGACGAGACACTGAAGTGTTATTTTAATCACGGCCCTTAGAACCTAAATGTGTGATAGCTCTTATCCTCGTAAAATTGCAAAATCAATGTTACATGCACTATTTTTGATGAAGATCACTTTTAAAATAAATTTATCAAATATATTAATTTTGTTGTCCAAAATAAATTAAGTTTCTAAAATTCATTTTAACCCTTTCGGACTTGATGATATAAAATAACTTTTCTTGGGCCTTGGCCTGGGCCGGGGACCTCGGCGATCGCCGACCAGCCGATGTGGTCAGTCCGGGCCTGAAAAAAAAATATACAAAAATTTAAATGATTTCCTGAAAGAACAGCCTTAACCTTTTAACGCGCAGTGTTCGCGCTGCGGGAACACCAAACTCTGACGTTTTGACTGTTGCCAGTCACGAAGAATAGATTGGATTTCTATAAAAATAGTTGCGGGTGACATAGCTCCATGAGAATCCTTTACTTTTGAGCACGTCCTTTCCCGTAAAAAAAAAATGTCACGATTATTTTTAACAGCACTGACATCTTCTGAAAAATGGAAGAACGCGAGAACAGCTGGACAGATTGCCCAATACTGAAAAAAGGACAGCCGTTGCCATCGCTCGACTTAACGACCAGCAAGATGGCAGACGATCGAAACGTTCATCGCGTGCCACAGATCTAGAGACCCTTTTTTGACGACAGCTGGCTGTGCCGGGCACAGCCAGCTGTCGTCATAATAAGAGTCTCTGTATCTGGTCTGGCAGGCGATGAACGTTTCGATCGTCCGCCATCTTGCTGGTCGTTAAGTCGAGCGATGGCAACGGCTGCCCTTTTTTCAGCATTGGGAAAGGGTTGCGCCTCAAAGGGTTAAACATTCAGGAAACGTATTTTTATTGAATGACGGGGGGCGCGTTCGAGCAACGCCTGCTGTCTGTCACTCGCGCGGTATTTTCATACGTCACTGTAATTCGAAAGAGGGTGTGAGAAGACATCCAGAATCGAGACGGCTTCTTGAAAAAAGACAAGAGGGTTACTCAAACACACAGGCGGGAGCACGGAGAGGGGATCAACGGCTTGGGTTTACTCCTATCTCCGAAATCCCTTCTTGCGAAAAATAAGTATTGTTAAGTTCAAAGACTCATCCGTTCCAATGTAAAGAGAGAGAGAGAGAGCAGGCAGCAAAAACAACACAACTCTTCTTCACGGTTAGGTTTGGCGTTGCAGAGCTTTGTGGCGATTTTTTTCTTTCTCTTTTTTGTTATCGGAAGTCTCTCTCTGGCTTGTCAAAGATAAGCAGGATCGGAAGCAAGACGTGCTGAACCTTGGCGCATAACCCAGACGGCTGAGGCTGTTTCTTTTTTTTTTTTTGTGTTTTGTTTTTATGGTTTGGGAACATTGATGTTTTAAAAGATCTGTCCCGTTTGTTTTGGAGCGTTTGAGAGATAGCGTAGAAATGCAGTTTTGAAACGGTTCAAGATGGAGAAAAGTGTGCGTCTGGTCCGTTGCACGTTAGAGGTCCGTGCTGCTTGCTCGTAGGCAAAATTCAAATCTGCTGATCGCGGAGTGTTCCTTTTACTTTTATGTCTCCACGCCCCACGCCTCCCCCCCTTTAACCCATTTGTGCCTGGATATTTTTGCGACTTTATTCGATTTTTACTGATAACAAAAATAATATATAAATTTCTGATGTCAACTTCTTGAACAAGGGATGATTTCTTTTAAAATCATTATGCATAAAAATCGAAATTTCAACATCCTACTTGCTCATTTTAAAATATTTTGTAGAGTTGAGGCTCAATACTCATGAACAAAGGCTAGGAAAAATAAATAACGTTTTCGACTAATAGCGAAAATGCCGTCCCAATAAAGGGACACTAGGCAGAAATGGGTTAAGTTTAAAAAATTGTAAATTTTGATTTTAATTTAAAATAAGAGAGAGAGAATCTAATTTTATGAAAAAAAATAATAATAATTACTCTGTTGCTATTTCATAACGCCAGCGTTATATCCACAACTATGTTCAGCTAAACTACAAAGTCTCGGGTAATATTTCAGCATACTTCATCAATTAGGCTTGGCCTGTGGGACGCTGATCACGAGGAACCATGGAAATGATTTTCAATTGGAACATATAAAAGAAAATAGCTTCCTAATAAGAACGGGCGAGGTGAAGATCTATTCCATAATAAATATAAATGATCTGGTGTAAACATTAGGAAAATAAATACGAAAATAGTGTGGAACAAGTTACTTGAAAAATATGGAATGAAATGAACGATTGAAAATTAAATAATTGAAATATAATTATTCTTCATAATATAATGATTATCGAACTCGTGTGTAAATACATTTTAAAATGGCTGAGGGGAAAAGAAGACATCTGTATTAGCTGTAAACCGCCTACGATTAAAGGAAAAGAAATAAAATGCCACCTTCCAAGTTATCCAAGAGACTGGAACGGATTAACCGCGATATAAAAGAGGGCCGACTGAATTTTATATTCCTCATTAGAGAAGGAAGTCGCTTGAACAACAGTTCCAACATTCGATACTGGCTGTTAGGCTTATGTTTAAAATTATTCTTTTTCCCCCCTTTCACATTCGCTAGCCCAGTGCCCGATGCGTTTACACCTTTTACAAATTATTCTTGATGCATCCTTAATTTTATGAGTCCATGTTTTATGTTTCCATGTTTCGTAATTATCTTTATTCAGCGTTTCGATTCGCCAAGTTCCAGTTGCCATTTTGAGGATGAATGATGCAGCCTTGAAACGAACGTTAAAAATCAGCAAATAAATAAATTAATCCGTCTGGTGTCCATAACCTTTTAGAAATATTAGCAGAGTTATGGCACAAACATAGTAAGCGTGGGATTTTAACATAACATTTAGTTTATTAAATTAGGACGGAAGAAACAGGCACATCACATAACATCAAGAAGGTAACACCATAAAGTAACATCCAGAAGGAAAAATGTATAGTAGAAACAAAAAGAATGCATGCGAGAGCACAGTTACAGTTAAGTAGATAAATGTTTATTGAGGGATACAGAATTCAGGAGAATAAGACATTGCACAGTAAAATAATAAACAATTCAATACTCAATAATTTATTCTTACTTTTATGTCGCATTTTTGGGACAATTTTCAATAAAGGGAGTGAGCGATAAAATAAAATTGTCATTTATATATATGGAGGCAGTCAAGTTAACTGTCATGTCACATAGACAATAACGATATCCATAAGTGCTACTTGATATGTGCACTTCAGTAGAAAAACATTTCCTGTATGTATGCATATAACATTTCTCTTCTTCCTCCAATTGAAATTTCGCCTGCCCGAAATACAGTTTCAAATATTGTTTTTGGTGGAAAATGGCAAAAAAAGAAGGAAACATGTGTATGCGTTTGTGTGTGAGGGAATGGGGAGAGAGGTACATATGATTTCTTGGAAATGGCTGCGTTCAGATCGATTTCGTTTTGCTTTTCCCGCCAATTTGCGGAAAAGGTGCGTGTGACTTTGAACTTTCGTACTTGCCCCGGTTGTTGTTGTTGCGAGTCCAAGTGCTATCGATTACGAATGAAACCGATATTCGTAAATCTTTTTTTTTATGTTAGATGAAAAGTG
This sequence comes from Cheiracanthium punctorium, assembly GCA_038373885.1. Classification (NCBI taxonomy): domain Eukaryota; kingdom Metazoa; phylum Arthropoda; class Arachnida; order Araneae; family Cheiracanthiidae; genus Cheiracanthium; species Cheiracanthium punctorium. The sequence goes on along the minus strand of JAWZYV010000718.1, from coordinate 256,156 downwards.
GTGATGTTCTTTCTTTCTTTTAATTCTTTTCAACTCGATTTAATATGAAACGCGCGAACATGAAACGCTTATTTTTTTTTTTTTTTTAAGAGGTCTTAATAAAATGCATGCAGCTTCAAAATTTCTAAGGCATCGGAACTGTTGATGAAAGTTTGTAAGCTTTATGCATGAGTTAACTCTTTAAAGACCTGGGCTTAAAATATTAGAGCCACAAAATTTGTCCACGGATGTCAAGGAATTAATTCATCAGTGTACAATTTTGATGGAAAGAAAATAAAATATTTCATTTTGTAGGAAAATCTGAAAAGAAGATTTCACCTTCTGAAAGCGAAATCAGTTTCCAAACAAAATGAGGAGTTAATTCCGATCAATACATTGATCCCGAAAATGTGGACACAAGGAAGGTCGTACCCAGGAGGTAGGCCCAGTGGACAAGAACCCCCCCCTCTCCCCTGCACTGAAATTTAGTTTTTTTTTGTTAACTAAATGGTAATGAAGAAAAATCTCTTTTTAAAAGGAATTTTGATGCAACGATAATGAAAAAGAATCTTTTTGTAAAAAATAAAAATAAATAAAAATGCCCTTTTCACCATTTGGACTATGCCAGAACTTTTTCTGCTGGGTGTGGACCTGCACACAAGTGCTATTTGACTGTCTTAAAAGTTTTTAAAATACCATTTAATGATTAATGACTGAATTACAGGAAACATTCATATGAAAAACAGTTATTATCACAAAATGTGTACTCTTCTTCACTCGTTTTCTTCTCTTTTTTCCCTTTTTCACATATTGAACAAAAATTTTCATGTTTAACAGTTAACTTGAAACACTCAACACATTGCGACGAGGTTAAAGTTTAGCTTACCACGACCATCATTTGTAATTTAGGCACATAAATGAGTAAGGTATATATGATGAAATGTGAAGGATCATCGAAACTTTTGACATGAACTCTCCGCGAAATTGCAATTTTCTATAAAAGATTATAGAGAATAATAAAATAGTTGTAAGTAAATAGATATAAAAAGAAAAGGAAGGAAAAAATCATAATAAATAAGAATAAATACAAAAAGTAATAATGTAACTTTATAACTACTCCTTAATAATTTAAAGGACTCATTTTTGAGCCCAATATACGTTTTAGGAAACAATATGTAGCTTTTATGTATTTTTTAACACAGTTAATTACTTCAGACTGAAAATTATACAGTTGAAACTTTTAGGAGGGGTAGGATACACCTAAATGACTCTGAATGACATTGGAATGTAGGGTAGCAAACGTTGTCTTCGTGTACCTATTAATTATCACTTTAAAAAAAAAAGTGAAGAAGGGTTAGTCAAATTCCTTGCTTACGTTTCCTAATCAAGGGACTTACATTCCAACCATTGCATCATAGAAATAAAAAATGATTTTTAAACTGTGAATTGAAGTAAATATCTTTTTTCTAAAAGATCAATTGGTCTTTTCCAAACTATAATCGGAAAATTGATTATTACTTCAACATGGTGAATAGCATGACATTCCTTTGTGATTCCGAGTTATCTTGATGTACCCTACCTCCTCCTAGAAGCAGAGCCTTATTATCGCATGGGCAAATCGGGACTTTGGCCAGGGCCCCTGACTCGAAAGGGCCCCCAATATCAAATGTTGTTCTGAAATTTTTTTTTATAGCAAAATTTTATGAAAAATAAAACAAATTTCATAGATGGGGCCCCCAAATTCATCAGTGCCCCTGTTGGTCATAATCAGGCTCTGCCTAGAAGTTTCGAATTGCATAATTTACAGTGGGAAGTAATTAACCATGCTCATAGTTAAAAGCTACATATTTCTTTTCTAAAACGTACATTATGAGCAAAAACTGCTCATTTAAATTATTTTGACAAGCTTTGAAATCGAGTGTTTGGAACCCATACCAGATAATTCAAGTGAATCGAGATTCTTCTGGAGAAGAATTCCAGTTATTTAGAAGATCTGAAATTCTGGTGAAGAATTTTACTTCTAGTGAATTTCTGTACAAGCACCAGTTAGTTCAAACGAATTTTGAATTCGAGAGAAAATTTTCTTAATTCAGCATACAAGTATTATGATTTATAATCCGTGAAAGTGGATTCCCGGGAACAGCGTTCCTGATAGCTTTGTGGGAGAATTTCCACTTAGTGGGCGTAGTATTCCAGCGATACTGCTTCCTAGGGTACTGGGGATGTTCACCCACTATTATATGCGCGTTAAAGGTAACAACTATATTAGACACCGCGTCCTGGGTTTTAGTTTTCCTCGCGGCATCTTTTTGATCGATATCTCGCGCAAGAAGTTTTGTTTGTCGAGCGTGGGCGTTAAGGAGCAAGAAGTGCGTGGGACGATGCTGGTGCCTATATGCAGTGCTCTGTTAAACTGCCATATATACTGTGCCAGAAGTGCTTTCACGAGGTGAAGTGTCGAAAAACGTTTTCACGAGCAGACGCGAGATGAGATGTGTTCCCTGGTGATCGCGGAGTACGAGTCCGAAAAGTACACTCGCCTGGTCAGGTCCGGCAGCACCAACAACAGGAAGAGGAGCGAGAAGTTCCGGACTTTCCGGCTGAAGCTTCAGAAGGTTGAGGTAACTAACGGCCTTATTCACCAAACGATTGAATTAATCCGAACACGTGCGTTGAAAGTCATGGGTGAGATATCTTACAGACGACTTTAACCCTTTGAGGCGCAACCCTTTCCCAACACTGAAAAAAGGGGTAGCCGTTGCCATCGCTCGATTTAACTACCAGCAAGATGGCGGACGATCGAAATGCTCATCGCGTGCCACAGATCTAGAGACCCCTTTTTGACGACAGCTGGCTGTGCGGCAAAAATTTTTGTCCAGTTGATGATTGGAAAGTGGCGTGAAATTATAATAATGTAATTTATTTTTCAGTTTCAATCCCGCGGGATTAAGGCCGTAATCCCGCGGGACTAGTCCCACAAATATTTGTGCGGGATCGGGATTGCATTCCCTAGTATCAGTCCCTTGGTAATAAAAGTCTGATTAAGTACCAGCCAGATAAATTCGTTCTTCTTTTGCACGTTCTAAGTGATTCCCTGCAGTGTTGCAATCCTGAATTTGAAAAGCGCTGGTTCATAATCCTAATATTTGAGAGGTAACTCTAAAAACACTTAAAGAACTAGATATTTCACATAGCTAGTTTCCGATATACGCAGGCACTCCTCCTTCTCTGCCAGTCGTTTCTTCCCGGCATGGTGGCCCGTCTTTGAATCCCTCACTGTGACTCGCATACAAAGACTCGCGTAACAACGGGCACAGTCGGGAAAATCTCCACCTTTGTGTCTTTTCAATGATGTGAACGAGCGGGTTAAACCTGCGTTCGTAGAGATAGGAATATAAACTCTGTAGCAACTCTTGTTCCTTGCGAAAAACATGAGCATGCTGCTGAGTGAAAACAACAATGTCGCCCTTTTCCCGAGAGGATCAAAGACAGCTCGTTTACCATGGAAAATCCAATTCAACAGACACTCCCTGTTTCCTTTCCAGCAGGCTTGGGCACGTCCATTTTTATGGTATTATTCGGGAAAGTTTAACTTGACCAGGAAGAATAGAAAGCCGTAACAGTTTTATGAGCCCGTAAAAACGTTGTTCAGTGAAAGGACGTGTTGTAGAAAGACAGATGATTTGCAACTGCAACTTGTGTCCATTTATCTTTCGGGGGGCAGACACGCGTTGCGTGACCTGCGCTTCTGATGGAGCTCTTCGCTGATCGGTATATGTTTTGCTTTAGTCCGTGGAGGAGTATTGTACAGAGCTTTCATTTTAGTCTCATTTAAAGTCATTTTAGTTTCAATTTAGTCAAATGAATGCTCTGAAACTAAAATTTCGTTTTAGTTTCGGAGCTGTCATTATCGAAATGTCTTCCGACTTCAACCTTTTATATGTTTGTTGTGTTGAGGCGGAGCTACGCATGGGCTATCTGGGTGCCGTGGCTGGAGGACTTTTTAAGGGTTTGTAGCGCGTATTCACGTTACATCTGGAGAAAACTGAGCAAAAGTGCAGGCCGTTAGATCGGCATCCGAGTGGTAGGCAAGAAAGTTGCACCTTCACGCATCGACCATCTATCGTGTTCAGTCGTTTATCCAAGTCTGGAACAAATTAACCGCGATAAACGACTGTACTTTATATTTATCATTACAGGTTTGACTGTGCTTTATATTTCTAATTAGAAAAGCGCGCAAGCGACAGAGCTACGACAACGACAGAGCAACAGCGACAACGCTACAACAAGCGACAAAGCTACGCAAGTCGCTTGTTGTTGTTGTTGTTATAGCAAAGCTACGCATGGGCTATCTGCCTATAAGATGGGGGGGTGCCTCGATCGAAGGACTTGCTAAGGGGTTCTAACGCGTATTCACGTAACATCTGGAGAAAACTACTCAAACTCCGACAGTTGAATCGACATCCGCGACACGGGCCAGAATCCGGCACCTTCACACTTCAGCAGTTTACCATTTTGAGTGGATCATCCACTCGGACATGGCAGGGAGGAAGGAAGTCGCTTGAACAACAGTTTCGCCTTTGGCTAACCTGTATGAATTTGTTTCCAATAAAAATTACTTTCTCACCTTTTTCCATCAAGATGATGACAGTAATAATAAACTTTGTTTGTAAATACAAAGCAGTATTTTATCTGACATCCGATCTCGATGGAAAATGATGAATATTACCATGTTCAGTGACTTTATCCACTCGGCGATGGTGGGGTCCTTCAAACTTTTAAACATTTCCAACAAAAGCGAAAATGCTATGATTACGGTTTGTCTGCCTATCCGTGCTCGGTCAGGCAGAGCCTTATTATCGCATGGGCAAATCGGGACTTTGCAAAGGTCCCCCCCCCCAAATTCATTAATGCCCGGGTACACTGTTGGTCATAATTGGGCAGTGCGGTCAGGCATCGATAGTTTTCAAATTTATGTATACGCATTGCGATAGATATGCCTCGGAGCCCATCTTTGACTTCTAAGATAAATAAATAATTATTATTAAATTAAGTGACCGTATGATGATGAGGTCACTGACAAATGATGAGGCAAATTTTAAGGGGAAGTAGGGCACATGATGAGGAATCAGAATCACACAGGAATGTCGGGTAATGTCGGCACACAGGAATGTCGGGTAAAAAGAAAGCCGGTTTCATTTACCTGTTAATAATACCTTTGGGAAAAGTAAGAGCTCGTTTAATTTCTTAACCAAGTTTGACATAACTATGGGCTTGTCACCAAAGATTTCACCGGTGAAATGAAATAGAATTTTTGAAACTATTAACTTTAATCACGTGTTTTCTGTGAAAGATACATTAGTTCTTGACAAACATCGGTCAGAAAGTTCACTATTACTTCAGCACTTATTCCGTGAGTGATTATTACTGTCTAGTAGAGATGAGTTCGGGCTCATTTTTTGAAGCCCGAGCCCGCCCGAGCCCGAAGACTTTTAATCCGAGCCCGCCCGAGCCCGAGCAATATTATTAAAGTTGGAGCCCGAGCCCGCCCGAGCCCGAAATGTCAGCTAAAGACAAATAAAATGAACTACTTCATTAATAGGATACAATAAATTTTGGAGCTTCACACACCTTCTAGTCCCCCGTGCCGCTATTTTTTTAAATAAGTACGTCTATTTATCCCATAAATCACTTTTTAAAATTTGTTTCAAGGAGTATGTTCAACAAAGGAGAAATTTTTCACGAGCCCGAGCCCGAACGCAATCGTGAATTACAGAGCCCGAGCCCGAGTCGGGCCCGGGCTCGGGCTTTCGGGCTCGGGCTGAGCCCGTCTCATCTCTACTATCTACACGAACACTTAGGGAATGCAACCCCACACTGTGCAAACTTGCGACCCTACATTGCTATGTTATTCTGAATCCTTATGACGTACCCCATCTCACCTTCAAGTTTTTGTCCCAATCATTATGGGACACCCTGTATATTCTCACAACGGGCTAATTTAGCCCTGCTATGTGGTATATCCTATGTAACGTGCCCGTTTATGATGTGCGATGTATGGACCATTGCGTTGTTCCATGCGGATCCAATTTGTGGAGGGCTGATTTAACTGCTGTGTGTAAAGTTGTAACATTTTGATTAGTTAAATCCAAAAAGTAGAAGACATATCTTGAAATAATAGACATATGTAATAGTAATTGTATGTGAAGTAGTCCATCTTTAATCAATTAGAATTGAGTGAGCGTCAAAAACATTCCGCTAATATACTAATACGCATCTGTTTTTAGAGCGTTGCAACATGTTATAAATAATTTTACCTCACTTCATTAATAAATACCACTGAGATTCTAAACGAGGAAAAATTTAAAATACTTTAGTTTGATTTTCACACATACTCTCTACTTATTTTACAAACATTTCTGCGGCTTTTTAAATGAACGGGCGTCGTAATAAACCTGTAAAAAAAGTTATGACGTCATAAAATTCTTACAAGAACATGAAAAGAACTATTTTACACCCATAAAAAAACCGCTCGTGTCATAAAAAGTTTAAATGATCCTTTGATCTTCTGAGATACTCTTAAAAATTACAAGTAAAAAAAAGAAGCCTTACAGAATAGATTAAAAATTTAGTAGATTAATTAAAGCAAGAAAGAAATAAAAGAAAGAAATAAATAAAAGAAAGAAAGAAATAAAAGAAAAAAAGAAAAAAAGAAACTATTCAGTTGTAGGCATCTCCTATTGTTTTTTCCCTTAAGCCAATCGAAAAGGAATTTCAGATATTTTTCTTTGAAGGTATGCATTCGAGAATAGACCGTGATTGCTTAAAATAATGTCTATTGCTTACAGTTATAGTAAAAAATTTCGTAACTTTCCAGTGAAATAAAACCCATTTTTGTTTCCTGTGAAAATTGAGCAGCGTATAGAAAAAAAACATACATAGCACGAAACAACGCACGAATGATGAAAATTGGCGTCCTAAAACATTTGCAAAGGAAAGCACTGTAAAGGACCAATGACAACACAAGAAGGGAGAGGGAATTAAAAAAAAAATGAAATTTCAAGTTTTCAATGCCCTATTCTTACTTTAATATTTTAATTATCCGTCCCTGTGAATTATGAAAATTATACATGCACCTGCTGCCAGTGTAGCCTTTAATTTTGTTGCTATGCCTTCTTTCTCTTTCTCTCTTGCTTTTTTCTTTTCTTTCTTTATTTTTGCGAATGTTTTACGCTGCCAATTTTTGTCATATGTGTATTATTCTAACCCCATTTATAATTCTTGAATATGCAGATCAATTTTCACAGAAAAAAAGGGATTATTGCTGTTGAAAAAAACGTGGCTGCATTTTAACGAACATTTTAAAGGATATGATTTGTTTTGAATATTTCATTCCACGGAAATAAAACCCACAAAAATTAGATTTTGTACTGTTTATGGCAAAGCATTTATAACTTTCCACCAGAGAAAACTTGTAATAAAATTGTGTTGTGAGTCGACAGGATATATTCCGGAAGTTGAAGTTGTAACTTCAGGAACATAAACTAATGTTCGAGGCAGGGACCCAGGAAAGAATTTTGGAGGGGGTCCAAACGGTGAAAAAGGCAGAATTTTTCTCATAAAGACGTCATCATTCTTATTTTGTTAACAAAAACTGAAATTTCGGGGGGGTCCAGACCCCCTGGACCACTCCCCTGGGTATGTCCTTGGTTTGAGGTTAGTCCACCTGTAGGCCGCTACTTAGTTCACTCAATGTGCAGTGAAGCGCTAATACTATGTGTGTAGAAATGTATATATATATATATATATAAAAAGGTAATTTGGGTTTTACTAGTTTGGGTATTGTTCAAGCGGGTACTTTCACTGTAAGTTTTGCTTTCCTGTCATACTTGCCACGCGCGCTCTGGAGCTATGTTTTATTTATTTTGTTATTTGTTAGACATCGGGCCGTCGATTCTGAGTTCTTTAGATGTACACGTGTCCCCACGCCTTTGTAGCCCCGGATGCGGGTCATGTTGGTAAATGTGTGTGGTTCGATCGAGATAAGAGAGAGGCGGAGTTATGTCTTCGCAAACCACGTGGTGTGGTAAGCGTAATCGAAAATCGAGAGATTTCTGCCACTGGAACTGCTTAATTAGTCCACGCTGATTTTTGTACCCGTCTTCCCTCTCCTCTTCTCAATCTATACTGTAACTTAAAGATAATGTTTAATAAACCGTTTTACCTGCCTTAACCCTGGAACTTTACTGAAATATCTGACGTCTCATATATATATATATATATATATATATATATATATATATATATATATATATATATAAAATGCATGTAAATATGTGTAATTCATAAAAATTTCTATAGCTGCAAAAGCAAAACCGTCATATGTCTTTAAAGGTAATTTTGCAACGGTGGAGAAGTTATTGATAAATTTGTTGAAAACTGCTATCAAAAACCATGCTGTTGATTGATATGATGTATTCCAGGTCATACATACCTCTGCAGTAAATTATACAGGAAACCTCTCTGTCAGTGTCGTAGACAACGGGGTGGTTGAAAGTTTGCCCCGCCCCGGTATAGAAAAAAAAGTTCCACACATTTTTCCTTCTTAACATAAAGACCCTCCTTCTACCATTAAAAGACGTCTGTAAAGGCCACCTTCCATCTCCTCCTGGAAAAACGCGGAAATGAATGAATAAGTAATTACTTCTTTTGAAATCTTTTTAAACGTACCTTCATTTCGCTCTTCTCTTTTGCGTATTAAAGGGGGAAAAAAAAAAGATAAATCTTAACAAATTGAACCGAACCCTCCTAACCCATTGAATGCAAAATATACATCATCAGGCTTCACCAGAAAACGAACGCTACATCCTCTGTTTCAGAAATTCTATAGCTCGGTTGATTTCCCTTCACTTCATCTCGAAATGAGCTGTAATGCGCGAGGAGCTGTATGCGCACAAAAGGCAAACACGGTCTGTACGTTCTCTCTTCTGATGGCAAAATAAAAATGGCTCCGGAGGAAATATTTGGAGTACCAGGGGAAAGAAATCAAGATCGATTCTTTTAGTATATGTAACGTTGATTTCCCAACCCCCCCCCCTCCCCAAGCACAGTTTTGTGTGTGTGCATGCAACATTAATGTGCATCTTGAGGGAGAAATTTTTCGGAGGGGGTTTTTCGTTGCTGTGATTGGTTGAAGTGGAACCGAAACGAAATCTTTTCTGTCTTTCTCTTTTTCATTCCTCTTCTCAGAATTTGTTGTCTGCAATTTTTCTCCCCTGATGTAACAGTACATTTATTTATTTTTATGCTATCATTCGGCTGTTCAAAAAACAGTTCTTTATAAATCATTCGCGAGGTGTTTTGCGAAGATAAAGACTGTAATTTTCTTCGCTCATGAAAACTCTGTTCCGCAAAATTGAAAAGAAACTAGTGTTAGTTTTCACAGTTGGTTAACCAAAATAGCACAGAATGATCGACGAGAGTGTTAAAAATTTGAGATTAAATCTTTTAAAACTTAGATATGTTATTTTTAATTTCTCAGATTTGTATTGAGTTTTAAGAATTTTTCTTATTTTATCTCTTCTAAATATGCAGGGTGTCCCCAAAACATTGATTTACATTTTTATTTCTTAAATATTTATCATAGACACATGCAATAAGTTGCAAAGTTGTTGCCATAAAATTCATGTACTTTTTTTACGTAGCTTTGTAATTTATTTTATACGCCTATGATGCATGGGCACCGGCAGAATATTTCTCAGGGAGGGGCAAAGACTACTTCAACGAATGGTTACCATGTTGAAAAGAACAAAAAAGCAAGGGAAAACACTGCATACAAAAATCCAGCCGCCCTTGCCCTATGCTGCTTGCGCCCATGCTATGACGAATATTTAAGGAATAAAAGGGCAATTGTGTGTTTTTGGAACACCCTGTATAGTAATTACTGCGAGATGTTCGCTGAAATCTAATGCATTCTCCACCACAGTGAACTTTTTGATGTCGAATCCTGGATAATCGATGCATTTAAAAGCAAATTAATAAACAATCTTCAATGATTTAAAATAGAATAAGACTTTTTACCATAATTTAAATTTTATGCCTGCACTGATTACAATAATTAATTTGTTTGATTTGCATGTGGGGTGGGGATACGATCACCCAACAACATTTTACTTTTTCCTCCTATAGCTTTTAAAAATATGAGACATTTCTTTTTTTAAATACTTTTCATTTTTGTTTTTTGTTTTCTTGAACTCTTAACTGATTTAAAGTTCTGACATTTTCTTTAATTCTTGTAAAAAATCAACAGCAAACTTGTTCCTTACTTTCACTGCCTGGAACACTGCTTTTTATGCAGGAGCATATATATGTATGAAAGCATAGTGTTCATATTTGTTTATTTTACTAATATTATTAGTGTAACACGTTTTAATGCATAGGCTTTTTAAATTGAAGATGTGTTCAAAATTTATAGTACCGGGGTTAAGGTGATTAAATAATTAAATAAATGAAGGATGAGAAAATTATCTTCGAGTTAAAAATAGTTATAGATTGAAAATTTTTAAATATTTTAATTGAAACTACATTTGCTCCAAACTGTCAATTTAGAGATTAATGCATGATAAATTCTTTTAAAAAAACTTTTTTAATCAGCTTTTGTTTACAGTTTTAAAGACATTTGTGAATTTAGCCAATATACATATTATATACCATTTTTACAACAGACATTTTCTAAATAAAGTTTTTTTTCCATTCACGCAATCTGCAAATACAAGTTTTTGAGGTTTCACAAATTCCCGATAATCTAATTTTAGTGCACTGCTATTGATGTAAAATATTAGTAACTATCCCAAAGTGTATGCTAATAGCAAGGTTTAAAAAAAAAAAAAAAACCCACTAAAAATAAGGGACCGGTTCATGAGTGTTAATAAGCAATAAGGGATGGGTTTTATAAACTGTCAAGTAGTGGTAATTTTTTTTATTATGTATATAAAGAGAAAAAAAACTAATTATTTCTGAATTTATCTCATACATTAATTCAAACTGAAAGAAGTATAAAAATAACGAATGAATAATCAAATCAGTTATTTTATGTATATTTATTATTTACTAAAGTTTCTTTGTCTTTAAAAATTGGAATGGAGTTACTCAAACTGAGTCTAGAGATAATGAATTAATAATCCGTTACTAAAAGTTTCTTCAGAATGTTGGTTTCTTGGTCTTTTTATTTTGTTAATTTTGTTTCGCAGTTCAACAGTTTATTCCGACACACAGTCAGACAAACAGCGAGCGTAATTGTACTGCACGTCTGTGTCGCTTTTGCCCGGACAGAGGGACTACCTGGGATAGGCGATTTTAAAGTCATTATTGTATTAGGTAAATTTGTCATTTAAGCAAAATACGGGACTTTTGCCGTCCCGTATTGAAAGCTCCTCGGGAAGCTGGACAAAATCATAAAATGAGGGGCTGTCACTTAAAATACGGGACACTTGTCAACCCTGGCTCATAGTTACGAAATAACTAAAATTTCAGTTGAGAACAAATACACTTTTTGTTATAAACACAAGAGACTGGTTAAAAATGAGTGTATCAACAAAACATAGTGCCAAAAACAATACTTTTGATTAAATATATAAGTTCGGCAATATAAAAAAAAAAACTAGTTTACAAAATCAGATATTCTAATCACTAGATCAGACTTAGCTTTTTCTTTGAAATGTAATTTTTGCTAGATCGATGAGCCAGTAACCGAGATTCATTCCAATAACGGCCGTATTCACCAAGTATTTGAAAGCCGGTGTTAACACCTTCAGACGTTAAATAGACACCAAATATGCATCCATTCGACATCTGACCCTCGTTTCGGTGGATTAACATGGGTGTCAAGTACTTGGTGAATACGGCCGTTTATGTATTAAAATGAGGTATGCATGCATAATAAATATTTTCTAAATTTTATATATACGGGGGTCATCCGGAAAGTAAGTTGTCCACGGCCAATAAAAAGTTACAAAACATTATTACCTAGAAAAATTGATTGAAAAAGATACAGTAATATTTCAGGTACTTCTCCACATAAGAATAATCTAAACTGTCATACAGGCCACTTTTCCCCTGATGAGGACTGCAGATAACTGTGACACTCTGGCTCATTTCTCAGGCGGCAGACTTCTATGACACTGCACTACAAAAACTTATCCCTCCGTATGACGGTTCAGATTATTCTTGTATTGAGAAGCAGTTGAAATATTGCTGTATCTTTTACAATCAAATTTGCCAGGTAATAACGTTTTGTTCCTTTTTATTGGCCATGGGAATCTTACTTTTTGGACGACCCTCGTACAACTGAATAAATTTTGATTGTTACACTACTGGTCAAATGTATTGCAAGTTTGAGAAATCTAACCATCGTTTCAAAAATAAGCCCAGAAAAAATGAACAGGAAATTTGCCAGATTTAATATTTTTGAGAACTTATGCAGTATAATTGGAAAGAATACATCTGAAAATCACCAAAACACAAAATGGGAGCTTCTGGAACCAATAATTTAAGTTGGCACCATGAAACACCGATGAAGTGCTGTAAAACATTGTGGATTGCATATCTAAAAGAGTGGCTGTTGTGATCAAAGTCAAGGCTGCTCAGCAACATAATAAATAATCTTTAGTTCAATTGCATTTATTTATTATCCTCTTTTTGCAGAATAAGCTTGAAATTAATTCTTTATTTAATTTTATTCCGGCTAGCCAAAATCGATTATGATTTCTATAAAAACCTATATATTTTTTATGCTATTTTTTTCAATAAATTAAATAATTATTTTTCTTCTTTAACTTAATGCTATGTTGTCTTCGAAGTTATTAATTCAACATATTGGCATTAAAAATATCAATTATATTGATTTTTTATTTTGACGATGGAGAGGGGGCTTAATCTTGAAAAGGGTTAGATTACTGAAACTTGCAATACTTTTGGCTCGTAGTGTAAACTGTAGTCAGAAGTTCATTAATAAAAATGTACATAGGCTAGAAAAATCTTTTAAAATGAGCAATAAAAACATTTGAAGTAAACAGACTGAAACAGGTTTTGAATGAATTAGTACGAAACAGGAACACAAAAAGTCATATGAAAGTTGCTTGTGAGTTTCACTTTCGATTGTATTGTTAAACGAGCTCAAAAAGGAAATATGTCGTGTATGCAATACTTCTTTTCTTTTTAATAATCATACACGTTTCGCTTTCCATCTACACGGTTGGTTTTGTAATATTTTACGAAATTGAGTTCTGTGTGTTAGATTCATGGATAATCTATTGTAATTTTCAAGCTTTCTTTAGAAGACATTGTTTTTCGTTTATAAGTACACTAATAAAATTATAATTTTACCTGTAATACTTGTTTCTAGGAGTTTTACTTACATTCTAAATGTTGATTAGTATACTTTATTGTACGAAGTAAAAGGAAGTAATGTGATCGCGAACAGGGGCGTAGCCAGGGGGGGGGGATATCGGGATATATCCCCCCCCGAAATGTTTGGATTAGTGATGAAATTCCGTCTATTTATACACATATAAGTTCATATCCCCCCCCGAAAAATTTTCCAGGCGCATATCCCCCCCCCCCCGAAAAATTTTCCTGGCTACGCGCCTGATCGCGAATCCAGGTTCTGACTGCCTTTAAATTTACTTTTAAGAGTTTTTGCGAGACATCTCCTCGTACACATGTATGTGTGTTCATATAAATGCGTGTACAATCCATTTTGACCGACCGCAAGTCCATTTTGAACAGTTTTTCCCTGACGTCTGTGCATATGTGTTTTACACGCGTATCTCAAAAACAATTAGTCGTAGAATGTTGAAATTTTATATTTAGGATTGTTGTAACATCTAGTTGTGCACCTCCCTTTTTGGTTCCAATCTATAGGATTACTTACAGGGCCACCCAAAGGAATTTCCATACATTACACTCTATGGTCAGAAATTCGTATTTAAGAGATGTAAAGCGTATTTTAGAGATATTAAGTTATAAATGAGTCAAAAGTGACCCCATACCGTTAAAAATTACAAAATAAATATCTTCATCGAAAATAGTGTCGTTATCATTTACAGTTCTTCCATACACTAAAAAAATTCCAACACATTACGGTCAAAGACAGTTTTAGAGACATTCATCCATTTCAAGCACAATACAATCCTACCATTTTGTTAGATAATGGTCCGACGATGGTCATGTGTCTCCCCCAAAAACTGTGCAAAAAGGCGCCACGTTTATCGACTTTTGGTGTACATATGCTTGTATGTAACTCGCCTATCTCTAAACTATTAGCAGTAGATTGTTGAAATTTTTTATATACGATTATTGTAACATCTATTTGTGCTCCTCGATTTTTGATACCAAAATACTGGAGAGTTTATTTACAGGACTACCGAAAAGAATTTCGATACATTAATGTTTAAGGACATCTTCAATATATTACGTCTGATGTCAGGCAATGTTTGGTCCGTGCCCAAAATTTCCATATTTGCCATCGACCTTGGTGTTTAGAGTTTAGAGTTTGCTGAAATATCGCCAAATTTGGCGCAAGAGATAATTACATATTTCGTGTGACTCTATATGTTTACAGCAGAACGTTTACCGTAGAATGAGACTTTGTATTTAGAACTGCAACATACAATTGTGCATTTCTTATTTGATACTCAATACATTAAGATCTATGGATACCTCGAATTCATTAAAAGTCTGTGATGAATCACTATTTCGGCTATGACCAAAATCTATCTAACTATCTCAAGTTTGTCGGCTTTTGGAGAAATATTGCCCATTTAAGCACCAAAAACAAATCTTTCAAACTGAGCCCACCTTGGCGATATCTCAACTATTTGGTTAGAAATCGCTAAACCTTAATATTATTGCATTATTTTATCTCTTTCAAGCAAAAAAAAAGTTTAGATGAAGTGCACCGGAACTATTTTTGATTTAACAGGCGTGCAAGGAAGTCATGTGATGTCCACGTGCGATTTTTTCTTTTAATAGACAAATGCGATTACTGACAGACGTGACGGACAAACTATTTATTTATTGTTCTTCTATTTCATTTTACTTTTGCATTAGCTTAGAGATTTCTATATATTTATACTTAGAGATTTCTATCTGCTTAGAGATTTCTATATATTTTATAGTTTCGTGTGCTTGGATTTCAATGAAGGAGAAAGAAACCCAATCCCACCCCCTTATTTTTTAAACATTAGCTTTCATAAATAAGATTAAAGTCTGGAAATCTGCTTTTGCCTCCACACTATACATAATGAGGGCTTGTGATGAGTTTTGCAAAAGTTATGAAGCCTGCAAGTAAATTGGAACAGATTTTCCCCAGAACAATTAATATTTAAGCATTGGACTTTATCAAGAAAACTTTTTAATTATTAGATCTTTAAAAAGAAACCTCTCAAAGAATTGAATGCTTGCTATTCTCTTAAGTTTCATATGGAACAAAAGGAAAGAAAATTATAGAGTTGAAGTGAAACAGTTTTCTAAGTCGCTTCAAAATTAAAAACTTCAATATTATTAAGAATTCGCCTGTTTCACTGTCGTTTATGCATGTCTTTCCGGTTAATATTAGTGAAGAGAGACAATGAACTACCACAGAAATTTTTTCCATAAGGATGTACAAGATGTGGGCGAACAAAGAATAATTTAATAGAAGTTCCTGCCAGTTGAAAATTCGTAATCAGAACAAGCTTGACCCTGCTATGAAGGCTGATTAAATATGGCTTCCAAAAAGGCATGATGCAACTTAGAACAATAACAACAACAAAAAAGTGATTCTACTCATAAGCAGACGTATTAAAATTAAATATTTGGAAATTTAACTAAAATATCTGGAGTACTCCAATTGCCTCTCCGAATACTTGATCTTGACCAAGCGTAGTTGATTTAACTCAGTCGGATGTAGCGTTCAGACGCTAGTGCACTTCAAATAATTTGAGTGTATAGGCCGCATTGTAGAAGAATACTTTCTTGCATCCCTGTAAATAACTGTTAGCCCGACGCACACCAAACTCTATACAGTATGCAAGGTAATGACCTATAATATACATATCCAATTTATGCTCAGTCGAATTCACCGTTTAGACGTAGCGCACTTTCAATAATTTCCGTCCATAGGCCATAAGTAAAAGAATTCATTTTTGCAGCCCTGTAAAAAAAAATAAGTCCTATACACATTAAAATCAGTACCGGTCGTGGGAGGGTGGCCAATTTGAGCTCAATCGACTGCATCGTTTAGAAGCTATCGTGTTTACTCACATACATTCATGCACGCACATGCATATATCAGTGTAAAAATAGTATAAAATAATTCAGAAGACTACAAAACGTGTAACACAATCAGAATGTCTGGCAATTTTTTTCCTTGATTACAGTATTCTTCTTATATGGTACATGTTCGCAAAGTAAAAATGATAATGGATTTCAAATTTCCTGTAATTGCTTGCATGAAGTGAAATGTATTACTATCAGGGACGTAGACAAAGGGATATCATGGGGTCCTGGACACAAATTCCTAAATTTTTGATTTTCTTAATTGGATATCAATAAATCAAGCATTTGCATGAGAAATCCTACCTTTTCCCTCTTTGGGTACCCCTTGAAATTTTTTTCTGATTATTAATATATACTTCATTGTACGTACCTGATGACAAATTGCTGTCGTGTCGATAGTTTTATGGTCGGGAGATCGTATTATGTAGTTATGTAAAAAAGGAAAGTTTTTAAAAGAGCCTTGTTTTTGAGTTGCTATACTGACGTAAAGCACGTGCTCAAAAATATAAAAGAAAATAATATAAAACCTAAACCTATAAAGAAATAATATAAATAACCAGTGTTTAAAAGAAACAAAGTATCAGAGGTCTTTCAGATATCCGATGTCTTTCATCTGACATGTTTAAACAGCTGAAAAATATAACAATAAAATAAAATAAGGAGGCAATTATTGGTCTGATCAAAATACACAGTTCTTTCCAATATTCCCTTCTTTAACGGTTTTTCACTGAACACTTTCTTTAAAAATATACTTTAAAAGCTTTTACAAAATCAAGAAATTTCATAAAAATGCTTGTAATATAGATTACCTAAATGAAGACTATAAAAAATTTAAGCCGAAAATGTTCGAGTATGTTACATACTAGAATTTTTTCTTAAGATTAATTGCATCCATTTTTACGTCACGGATATAAATTGTTACTGACGTGAGATTTTCAGAACTTTTTTTCTTCTTTTTCCAATAACAAAATTTCGGAAACTGTAATTATTTCACACGCCATTTGATATACTTGGATGGTTCTTTTCTTGTTAATTTTGTTTATTCGTATAAAAAAAGGATAACAGGGGTCGATGTAGACGAAAATTGGGTCTGTTTTGCGCCCCCTTCACAAAATTACAATCGATTAAAATGGCCCCTTCAGATAATTACAATCGATTTAAACGGCTCCTTCACAAAAATACAATCTATTAAAACGGCACTTCATTGGCATTTCTCCCTACATTTTGATCTATTTTATGGATTATTTTAACGAAAAGGTGACTTTCATTAAAAATTGGTATGAAAATTCATAAAATTAAGTATTAAAATTCACAAAAATCAGCAATTTTCATTAAAATTTTTCCCTTGGAAAAAATTCCTGTATCGGCCCCTGGATAAGTCTCTGTTCGTGTTTAAAAAATTTTACATACAGGTTGATTCTATGCTCACGGAACAACTTACACTACGTTACTCAGTGACATATCAGAATCACATAGCAGTGGTTGGTCGGAAATGTAGGTACCTGTTAATAATCACTTCTAGAGGAAGAAGAATTGACGTGTTTGTTTAGTTTCTGTGTCTTAAAATTCTCTGACACTTTTGAAGAGCCATGATCGGAACGTTTACTATTATTTTAACACTTCTTCGAAAGTGATTATTAGGAGGTGCATGAAGACGACGTTTCCGACTCAACATTCCTATGTTCGGTTTGTCTTTGAGCACGGGCGTACTATATCTTTCTAATGGGAGGAGCCCAGCTAAGCGGAAGGGGGTGGAGGGGGAACATTTTTACTATAAAAATCGATTGACAGTAAATTTTACTATAAATATCTAGTGCAAAATTTCAAGACCACTAAAATTTTTTAAATTCTTTATAGTAAATTGTGTTTCGTACTCACTGAATTATAAAATGTTCAAAATTAATATAATTTTTTAAATATTCATATAAAGTTTTTGAAATTTATATAAAAGTTAAATCTTTTTTCACCGTGTACTCTTTTGCGCGATGGATTCAAAAGATGAATTTGCTACGCACAAGGATATAATTAGCGTTTGTGCGTAGACTAAGAGGGTGTGTGTGTGTGTACAGACATCCCAAATCTCCCCTTACATACGTCCGTGTCTAAATAACTTACTCACCACAGAAGTTTGTCCCATAATCCTAGAATTACCTTGTATATACACTACGGGACTATACGGGAATTGTTGAAGAGCCCATGAAAAGTGCACCATTTGTTTTGACTTTATAAAACTTGCAGCTGATAAATTTTTACTTATTCCTCCCTATTTAAGCATTAAATAAGCTATATTCTGTGTTAACGCCTTATTACACGAACAAAATTTCGAGCAACTTGGTTGCCGCAGCCAGTTGCGGAAATTCGTTCCGGCCAGTCGATGAGCATGCAGAGTTGCCATAATAAACTAATTTAGATGTGCTCATAAACTCCAGAGGTTCGCCGAATTGGCGATTGCTAGAGCATGTAATTATAGATAGCATATCGCCTCAGAAACCTTTTTAAATCTTTGGGATCTGGAGGGTTCCATAAATGTGGAATTTTATCAATGATTTCAATGAGATCTATTTCCATATTGCTATTCCATTGAAGAGACATTTTTTCCTCGCTTAGCTCTACGATCAGTATCACTGAGTCTCCCGCCATCTTGTGACGTAGAAATAGGAAGCACTACGATTGGCTGGCATTCCAGCAGCCAGCAATATTTTCGCGTCTGAACGAAAAAGTTAGAGTTGACCGTTTCCTAGGTAACAGAGGAGAATTTCTAGGAAAGGTGTTTCCGCAACTGGTTGCGGTAATCCCATTGCTCGAAATTTTGTTCGTGCAATGAGGCCTTAAACTGCAAAGCGACTATAATTATTTCATGTCTTTGAGAGTTTTTCAAGAAATTTGCATTTATGAATACAAGAGAAAAAAAAATCCAAAACGTAATTATTTATCGGAACAAGAGAAAAATGTTGAATAATCAAACATAATTTTTCTGTACTCCAACTAAAAGAAAGTACTTTTTTCAGAATGCCATAAGCTTGCAAGAAAATTTGATACCATTTAATTGGTGCAATTTTAGAGCTTTACTCTTTTTGTAAAATGTTTTACACAATACTAGGTTTTTCGTAACAATATCGTTACTGCTTCCCAATTTTTCAATCAGAGAAAAATAATTAAAAAAATTCTTTTGTTTTGTTTGTTTTATTAGACTAACGTGATTATTTAGAAACATCCAGTTTCCAATAATATAAGATAACATAGGAAAAGTCGCTCTCAGCATATTTATAAAATATAATATCTTAAAATATCTCTAGTTTCATACAGCTATTTCTTTCGAAACAGAATGTCTTTATAGATCTCCAGTTACATTTTCTACTTAATAAGTGCTTCGTACACGAGAGAAATAACATATTTTACGTAAGTGTAGGAAACATGATGTTAATATCATTTTTCGCAATTGCTGCATGAATTTTTTTATTTTTTTTATCTGTACTGCTGAAATGAAAGCTATTGGGGGAAAAAAAAAAATGTATGAATGTAATACTTCTCTTTTGAGAATAGCACGATAAATTTTATCCACGTACATTTTCATTTAGTTACACGGTATCTACGTCATTTTTGATTTATGCTCGGTTTCATTTTGTCGATGAAAGTACTTGTATTGCCTGAGGACTCAAGGGGAGTGACATTTTTTTGTTTAAAAATTCTTAAGTAGAATGTTTTTTTCTTTTCCTTCTGAGTTGTTTTATTGTATAGGCAGTCATACCTGGGTATTTACCTAAGAACAATTTACAAATTGTTGTTGTTGTTGTTAATGTTGTTGTTTCTTATGCCCTTTGGCAACCGTGAAGGGATGCCAGATCCTCCATGAAGGACGGCGATGGCAGAAAGGAGACGGCTTCCATTTTAATGAGCTCCAGTGGGAGGCAGTCCGACTTGCTCAGGGTCTCTTAATTTTGAACCATTTTCAAATGAGAGACCCAGCACCTGAAATCGGCACCCCCCAGAGGTATCATTTGAACATGGAGGACACATTGGAGCCTCGAACAGATTTTACGAGAACCAGCTCACATTGGCGAACATGGTTCCACAGCAGCCCAGTCGAGAGAGATTTTCACCCTCCCAAGTACTAGCCAATCTGGATCCTGCTTCACTTTCTGTGTTCTTATGGGAACGGATCTTAGCGACTAGGAACCTGAGGGATATCAAACTTTTTTAAAAAGAGTGTACGATGATCAGCTGTTTATAATGCAGTTACATTTCACGATAACTGATGAATTTAATTATTGAAGACTATTTAATTGAAATATATTTATCAATTGAATGCTCAGCTTATTTTCCTGTTCATATAAATTTTAAATAAAACTGGAAAATGATTAAAAGTAGAGGCATTTGACAAACATTACAGTTTAAAAATGTAAGACAAAGATTATATTTTTTGATTTAACTATATGATAGAAATATGTGTGTATTCTATTAAAATCGACTACAGTATTGCCTGCCCTGTAAAAATGAAGTACTACCAATAAATTTTTAAGAAGAATTTTCAAACCACAAATATTAACATTATCAATATTCCAATCAGCATTTATGTTCTACATCCATATGCAGAAAGAGTCTGTATAGCTGGGTAATGCTTTATATTTCTCAATTTTATCGGTGATTAGTTAAGCATAATAATAAAAACTAAGATGGTCTGTTTTTCTTTGAAATCCATAATCAATCTACATAGGTATTTTACTGAAAATATATCATGAATTGTGACATATATATATTTGCATACTGCCATACTCGCCACAGACAAAGCTATAAATATTGCATTTATTTTAAATTATATACATATAATAGAAATTTATTCTTTATTATAAGCAGTTAACTTTTCACAAAAAGGAAAACTAAATTTGTTCTTGCTTTAAAATTAAAGTATTATTATTATAAAAATTGTAATTATTTATAAAAAAAATATATCATTTTGTTTGAACGCAGCCAAAGGAAAAAAAAATTTAATATTTAAGAAAATTTGTAGAATCCCACACTAAAACTAGTATTTAAAAAGAGAGAAAATTCATAATGAAGTCCTATAAATAATATCAATAAGTAATTTGAGAGCTAGAAGAATTTATGTCAATATTACCTCTCTATTCAAGCTCAAAAACTTTGTTCGTCAGCTGTTTGAGAAGAACCTTTTAGTTATCGATCGTCTTTCCTGTTGTCTTCATTCATTTATATTCTTATTATTTTCTTGTTTCAAAAGTAAGGGGTGTAGGAGAAAGAAAAACCCTTGTAAGACCTGTCTGTTGGAAGATTGATCACTGCAACCGTTGAAAATTTCTCTGGGAGTTCCTTTAGTTTGTGAGAGTTGTAGAAAAGATACAAACAAACAAAGATCGTTGGATATAAGTTTTGCTTTCCCTTTTCACGTTTGGGACAGTTTAGTTTGAGATTAGAAATTCCCTTAGTTTTGGATGGTAAAAAATCAAGTTTTTTACGCATTTCCAGTTTTCAGGGGGGGAAAAAAAAAGTGAAAAGTTTGAGATAAATTTACAGATATGTTTTGTTTCCACATGGAAAACGATAGCGTAACTTAACATTTTTTTTTCTTTCTTTCCTTGCCATGTGGCCATTCATGGTGACCTTGCCAATAAATCATTTCTTAATTTTCAACTCATTCCAGATGAGAATCAGTAGCAACAGCGGTTTTCACCGGGGGGTGGGTGTCAAAATCTACAATGTAGGAAGTATAGAAATGCGAAAGCCCTGTAATTGTTTTGTTTTTGTTTTGCTTTTTGTCGAGGGCCGCTACATATGTTTCGCCCAGGGCCGCTAAAACTGTAAGCTCGTCCCTTGGCGTCAGTAGCATAGGGCAAGGGGGCATTTGTCCCTCCCTGGATTTTTGCATGCACTGTTTTCCCTGCTTTTTTGTTCTTTCCAACAGGGTAACCACGTTTTGAAGTAATCTTTGCCCCTCCCTGGAAAATATTCTGCCGACATCCATGTCTGTGATGAAAAGAAACGCACTGATATTTACTGTTCGATGTGCAATAGCTGTATAGGCGGCTGTTGCACCAACAAAATGGAGGGGGGGGGGTCAGAAAATATGCTTGGTGACTAAAGCTGATTTTTTTTTTCTAAATAGGCTATATTAATGGATTTTAACGTCATTATTGATTAAATAACCTTATCTAATTATTATTGATTAAATGACCTTCAGAGACGAACTCTTGCTAGCTCGCCCTGATTTTTTTTCTCTCGGTTTGTGTATTCGGTTCTCTCTCCATCATTCTTCGATGGACCGTTGCTTCCGAACATTAAAAAGTAAGAAGACAAGGCCTCTTTACTTATGGAAATGTACACGCTTAATTCAAACGAGCGAAGTTCGATCAGTCGAAGCGAATTTTCGATTCTTTATGTACTTGAAAGTGCACTTCTCCTTTAGAAGCGTTTTTCGATCACAGAGCGGAGCGAAATATGAGGGGCGAACGATATCAGTATTTTGGTAAACAGGGAGCGGAGCGTGGATTTCTGGGAAAAAGAGTACTTAAAGAGCATTTTTGCGTTAATACTGTGGGTTTCGATGTAAAAAGGTCGAAACAGACAGTTTTTCCTTTTAACCCGTCTTTGATCGTTATTTTCGCTCCCTTGAATTAACCCTTTAACGCGCAGTGTTCCCGCTCTGGGAACACCCAACTCTGACGTTTTGACTGTTGCCAGTCACGAAGAATAGATTTGATTTCTATAAAAGTAGTTCTGGGTGGCATAGCTCCACGCGAATCCTTTACTTTTTAGCACGTCATTTCCGGTAAAAAAAATGGTCACGATTATTTTTAACAGCACTGACATCTGCTGAAAAATGGAAGAATGCGAGAACAGCTGGATAGAATGTCCAATGCTGAAAAAAAGGCATCCGTTGCCATCGCTCGACTTAACTACCAGCAAGATGGAGGGCGATCGAAACGTTCATCGCGTGCCGTCTGTCGTCTGCCAGCTGTCGTCAAAAAAGGGTCTCTAGATCTGTGACACGCGATGAACGTTTCGATTGTCCTCCATCTTGCTGGTAGTTAAGTCGAGCGATGGCAACGGCTGCCCTTTTTTCAGCATTGGGAAAGGGCTGCGCCTCAAAGGGTTAAGCGTGTATGTATTACTTATGAAGTGTACTATGCAATAGCTCATGGGTAAGTGGAAACGTGTTGGAAAAGTGTTTCATAGCCGATGCGTCCGGCATGATTTCCGCTTCTCGTCTAACTTATACCTGCGGAGAACGATCACTGCGACTTCTCATTGCTTTCGCCGTCTGTCAATAACAGCAAGTATCTCATCCGCTAACAAGCGCGCTTCTCTCCTTACATACATAAACGCTACGCAATATCGATTTCCCTTTTTACTTCGGGACAAAAATATGTTCTCCGAAATACACATATTATGTGTCTTCTCCTCTCGTTTTTCCCGGTTTCGCTTGCATTTTTGACGTTACCACTGGAAACCATGATTGTGCAACTGGAATTGTTTCCTTAAACAAATGCAACTTAGCTCTTCCAACTGCGAGGGAAGGAATGGAAGCGGAGGTTTCCCCCCCCCCTCCTTTTCGTCTCATTTTCCAGCTCTGTAAGTCTTCTCCGAAAACCTTTTCCTGGACGGTTGAGTTGAGTTGAGTACTCATTTAAGCACGCCCCCCTCTCACCCCTTTTCGAGTAAAATTTTCCGATATATAGCGAACCGCTTAATCAATGATGCCTCTCGAGAGGCACGTTCGTTCTCTCTTTCCGACTCCCATTCTGAAATGGGATACTTCAAACAAAAGATTTTATGAATATGGATTTTTAGCGTGGGGAATATTCTGGAATATAAGTAATATGGCTCTCTGCCTTTTTTTTTTTTTTTAACTGTTATTAGGTGACAATCGAAAAGTTCGCTTTCAATTCGCCTCTTCCTGGAAATGGATCGTTGAGGTAGCAACGGTAAATGTTTCCTTGCGAGCTGCGTTGTGTGGTATGAGTGTATATTCCGGTATGCGATGAAAATAGTACGACACGGAAGTGTAAAGTGTAGAATTTTCATAACTGTAGTTCCAGGAATGGACATCTAAGCAATAAAGAACAAACAGTATTACGAGGGCAGATCAAAAAGTAAGTTGCACTTCCAAGTTATGGCCGTTTATTAAATAACTTGCATAAAAGCAACACGGCTATGGCAGCATATAGTGTTAAGTTCACTTTTCCACATAGTTCCCAATAGACTCTAAGCATTTCTCCGAACGGACAATCAAGTTTTCGATTGCAGCTGCATAGAAATTTGGAATAAGCATAGAATCGTAGGATGTTGCCATATCTCCCACTTGAATCGCTACAGCAGTTCGCGCGCATCCTCCATACAGTCCTGATTTAGCGCCAGGTGGTTTTCATGTTTTCGGCAAGCTCAAAAAGGATCTCGGTGGACAACGATTCCTGAAATGATGAGGAGGTAAAAGCAGCTGTCTCCGTGTGGTTACATAGCGCTGGAGGAGATTTCTATGCAGCCAGAATCAAAAAGTTGGTTGTCCGTCCGGAGAAACGTTTAGAGTCTCTTGGGAACTATATGGAAAAGTGAACTTACATTGTATGCTGCCACATCCGTGTTGCTTTTGTACAAATTATTTATTTAATAAAGGTCATTTCTTGGAAGTGCACCTTACTTTTCGATCTGCCCTCGTATTTTGCACATTGCAAAGCTATATTCCTCTCCTTCCAAAGATACATTTCTGCCATGTACGCGTACGGTAAACACATCATTCACAGACGGGATTTAAAATTTCATATTTCTTCTCAGCCACTGAGAGTCGTGTAGCTGTTGAAGAACCTTTAACCGTACCATGTGACTGGGTTCGAATCCCGGCAGAAGCTTAGGTGTCATTTCATCCATCCCTTCATAGGAGGTAGCATGGGTCCACTTATTAGGTGCCAATAAAGTGACCAAAATTTCGGCCTTTATATTGATCAATGCCTGTAAACGGCTAGTACCCGCCACTGGAAAATAACATTTCTTTTCATTATCAGAAGCGTATCTAGGGTTTTCTGCGCCAGGGGACAACTGGAGATTTTGCGCCCATTCCTACTTGTCAAAATGCAATTATATAGCTTTTATACACAATTTAGCGCCCCTTGGGTTCTGGGACCAGGGCAGATGCCCTTCCTTGCTCTTCCCTAGCTACGCAACTGGGTGACAGTTGTAGCCGATTAAAATATTTCAGAACTGGTTCGTGACTTCCTTTCCAGAGAAAACTTCTAAAATGAATTTTGTGGGACACACCGAATTCTCTTTGCACCCCCCCCCCTTCTCCCCTTGTGCAAAGAATACTTTTGCATGATGGCATGTTGCGTCTACTTATTTAGTCTTATTAATGCTTTTATGCTGTTTTCTTTTAATAGAGCAGGGGTCCATCCAGGATTTTTTTCCAGTGTCCCATTTTTGTTAAAATTGTTTATTTTTGTGAGTTGCAATACTTAATTCTGCGAATTTCAACACTTGGTTTTGTGAATTTTCATGTGAATTTTTAATATATCACTTTTATTTTTTTAAATAATTAATAAACAGATAGAAATGTAGGGCAAAATGCCAATGAAGGGCCGTTTTTAATCGGTTTTAATTTTGTGCAGATCTCGCAAAACGGATCCGATTTTTGTCAGCATCGATCCCTGTAAGAGTGTAAACTATTTCAATCAGTCTGAGACCCCTGCAACTCGGGAGCACCAGTCCAAGGCCTAGTTGGCCTGTGCCATAATCACTCGTTTGCTAATGGAGTAGGAAACCACCCAGCAAACTTTTTTTTTTGGGACCCGTTCGGAAGATGCTTTCGTAAGAAAAAAAAAAAGAAAAAAGAAAGAACTTCAACACGACGCAAGAGAAGTAAGCAATTTACTGCTCGCAAAGTCGAAACAACCTTCGTTCTCTGGGATTTTTTTACTTTTCGGGTAACGACTCTGGATCACGCGGGCGAATCAGAGGGCGGCGTAAGGGAACAAAACACGGCCTCCCCCCACACACCCCTTCTCCCGTTTTGTTTCCAGAAATATCTGCCTTCTTCCTCGTCTATTTCTTTTCATTTCCCACGTGGTGAATGACTTTTTTCGAGAGAGAAACCGAGGAGGCACAAAATGCGTGTTTGCTCCAGCAATTGCGCGGAGTTGAAGAAATTGATATAGAAAAAAAAATTGTTTAGTTCTTCCTTGGAGTAATTATAGAGAAATGGATGGTAAGAGCTGTAATCAGAGTGATTGCATAAAAATTTGGCTCGTGAGATTGAAAATCTCAGTGCGAAATTCTCTCTGTTTAACCCTTTAACGCTCAGTGTTCCCGCTCTGGGAACACCAAAACTCTGACGTTTTGACTGTTGCCAGTCACGAAGAATAGATTTGATTTCTATAAAAATAGTTGCGGGTGACAGAGCTCCGCAAGAGATCCTTTACTTTTTAGCATGCCATTTCCCGTAAAAAAATGGTCTCGATTCTTTTTAACAGCACTGACATCTGCTGAAAAATGGAAGAATGCGAGAACAGCTGGATAGATTGCCCAATGCTGAAAAAAGGGCAGCCGTTGCCATCGCTCGACTTAACTACCAGCAAGATGGCGGACGATCGAAACGTTCATCGCGTTCCACAGATCTAGAGACCCTTTTTTGACTCAGCTGGCTGTGCCAAGATGGCGGACGATCGAAACGTTCATCGCGTGCCACTGATCTAGAGACCCTTTTTTTGACGCAGCTAGCTGTGCCGGCACAGCCAGCTGAGTCAAAAAAGGGTCTCTAGATCTGTGGCACGTGATGAACGTTTCGATCGTCCGCCCTCTTGCTGGTAGTTAAGTCGAGCGATGGCAACGGCTTCCCTTTTTTCAGCATTGGGAAAGGGTTGCGCCTCAAAGGGTTAACGAGACAGGCATATAGTGAACCCCCGCCAGTTTTGTTGACGATCATTGATAAGGTCGTGAATCAATATTTAAGGTGATGCATCATCTAAGGCATTGGTTCCCGACCTTTTTCTCCCCGAATTTTCTCTAAAATCTGAAGGAATTTGGCGAACCCCTTGTGTATTCGTTGTATATTAGTAGTAGATTTTTTCCGCGAACCCCCTTGTACACCTTGCTAACTCCTTTAAGTTCGCGAACCACCGTTTGGGAATCGACGATCTAAGGAACTAAATCTCTCAAAATGGTCCCTATTTTTCCAGCTATAGATGTCGCTGCTTCTGGAAATGTTACCACACTTGCGAAGTAAACGAAATGCAAAATATCTGGAATATAACACTTTTTTTTTTTAAAGCCAATAAGTGGATGTTCTACTTGTCTCATATTTATGTATTTTTATTTTCTAAGAACTCTAGAAATTACTTCAGTTAGTCATTGGTTCTAGAATTCAAAAGCTTAAATGGCAATAATGAATTCTATTCCTACTGTAACTATATAATCTTAAAAATATAATGTAAAATTTATTAATTGATTTTAAGTAGACAAAAAAGTGGAATGTCTCGAGTGCGGTTTTAATTTACGTAATACAAATATAAATTATTTTGTTCACACAAGAGTGCTTTTTTTTCAATTACTACTATTAGTTCAATCTCTCCCTATATTTATATATCTTGTTCAAACTTTCAATTGGTAATAAAATACTTTTTATTTATCCACTCAAGTTCAAATACATTTTTTTTTTAAAACTTGCAGTGGATGACACTTGATGTTAATATAGTTTTTTCAAATATTATTTCATTAGTTAAATTAAATTAATTAATTTTAGATCATATTACGTGGGATTAAAAATGAATGAAAACAATAAACTAAACAAACTGGATTAACGGTATCGACCCTTGCCTCACAAACGGCCCTGCAGCAATTAATAATTACTTAATCAATTAAATTTAATAAAAAGTAACTAAAATAAAATTTTTCTTTGTTGACCTAAGTAGGAACTGACTTTAATTTTTTATATTACTTGTTTACATCACAGGTCATAAAAAACCTGTCAGGGAAGGTGTCATCTGTTGTCAGATTATTTGAGATCACTTTTATGTTCTTTTACTACTATGATACTTATCCTTGTATTAGATCTATGCATATGGTTTTAGCAACGTACTTATAGACGTTACTACTGGCTAATTATTGTGAGAGGGGGGATAAATAATAACTATAATTATTCCATGTTTAGATCACGAAAGCCAGATTCACATTTAGAATAAGAAAAAGTAAATTGCAATACTTCGCAATTACATGCAATATAATTGCGAATACTTCGTTGGCAATACTTCATTTTATTTTGATCAAACAGCAAAGTAAAACAATGTAACTGAAAAAGAAAATCACCTAATATTGGCACACTTATAGCAATTATATACTTTTTTAAACGTCAACTTAACATTGCTACCAAAATATTTGTTATTCATTGCATTTTTTGTGTAAAATTTATTGAAATATTTATTTTTAATTCTTTTAAATTATATTAAATTCTTTAAAAAATTGAGCACGCAAACAAAACGTGTCGTGTTACTTATACAACAAAGCAGTTTATATAAGTTTAGACGGTTTAAATAACAGCTGTGCATAGTTTAAAATTTTTCTTTCTACTAACTTCTTTCACTGTTAAAGAAGACATCTTATGAAAAGCAAAGAAGTTTAAACACATTTTGGTTAACTAAATGTATGGTCATGAAGCCTAATCACCTGCATAAAATAGTTCGAAAATGTCTGGAGGCGATGATCGATCCATAAAAATTTGGACTCAACCGAAAATTTTACTAATTTTAGCAAAAGAATAAAGTATTACTTTTATTGAGAAAATATTTTGCCTCTTCCGTCATTTCTTCCTCTCCTTCCCCCCTTTAGGGCCTGCTTAATGATTTGATAGTATGATGATGTTTAGAGCAAACGATGCAGAAATCATTGCGTAGGATCATTTACATGAAATAGTGTGAGAATGTGCAATATCATTTGAATGAAAGTAATTAAGGATTCTACTGAGTAGAATTTTTTTAAGATTTGAAAAATTGCCTTCTTATGTGTATTATGCTATAGAATATAGCTAAAAGCTCTTAATAACACGTGAAAAATATGCATATTTAAAATATGCATCATAATTGCTGCAAAATGCTACTTTTGCAAAAACATCTAGACTAAAATTTAAATAACGATATTTTTATTTCTTAAATTTTATTTTGACGTTTTAAACCTCCTTGAGGAAATATGCTCGTCTTGTAACTTTAAATATTTTATTTGAACTAGTTAGAAGTTAAGGAAAAAAAAGTTAACGCATTTACGTTCAGAAAAATGATAAAAATATATGACTATTCATAACATCAAATAACTAAAAAATGAAATATAACAGGTTTGTTCTCGAAATCAACTTCATTAGAGTGTTTTACCTAGGTTTGATAATTTTTACAATGATAATTTTTTGAGTTAAGATGTTTTGTGATAAGTCGAATTAAAAAAAACTCATTTTGAGAAAAAAATTGTACTTAAATACTAGGCTTTACCTGTGAAATAACTGTTAATACAATTCCTGTAATTCAAGTTCTATGAGCAAAATAATAAGAAAATTCAAACCGATTCATAAAGATAAAACATTTAGGTTTTGTATTAAAATAAAAACGGAAAATCAGATTTTCGTCCCAATAGGTGCCCCCTAGAATAAAATGGCCAACATCTCTGGACCTCGTATCGGCCAAGCCTATAGTAAACAGGTGACCGGCTGTTGGAAAGAGCTGTAGGGGAAAAAAGGTGTGAAATTTTGCTTTTTTTTTGTTTTTATCATCTAATTACTGTTCTTGAGTCTATGTTAGATAAACGTAAATCTTGGAAAATAATTCTATTGTCATACCACGTGCGTGAAAAATCTACTTCGTAAAGTATTTCAAAAAGTTGCGTTTTTTTTTTCTTTTTTTCAATAGATAGACATATTTTTATATTAACATACCATTTACCTACAAAATAAATAAAGAAAATAAAATCCAAACCCATAATGTTTGCTTAACACTACTGCGATACATACGCTCTGAATTTTTTTAAAAAATGCCTGCTAAATGCATTTACGAAATTCCACTGTAAAAGAGAATTTTTTTTTTTCTTCACTCCTTTTCTTACATCATGCATAACAAAACAGTTATTATACACACATAAAGGCTATTTTGGACGTCTCGGATCTGAGACTGCATAATTTAAATTTTTCTTTCTCTAGACTTCTTTTATCTTTTGGAAAAAGAAAATAAAATAAAATGCTTATGAAAAGAAAACTGGTTTAGATGCGTTTTGGTAAGATTAAATGAAATGAAAAAAAAGATTCGCTAAATAATAGTTATGAGGAAAACGCGAGGTGAAGGTCCTGTTCGGCAAAATATTTCCTGCTCCAAGCTTGTCGGAAGAAAAAAAAAAAAAAAAAAAAGTGCTGTCACATGTAATTTCAGAGAACTGTCCGGAGAAGGTAGAAATTAGCCTATTCGGAGGGGTAGAGGCGTTTGAGAAAATTCATGCGCGGGATCGAAGAAAACGGGGGAATGACTCGGCTGAAATGTTTATTGCAAGGGGGACTGGAAATTATATAAATAAATATGCCATCGTTGCTGTGGTAAGCGAAAGAATTATATCTTGCGACGTAACCGGCAATTTATTCTAACACAACACTAAGTTTTTTTTTTTTTTTTTTACTTCTTTTCGTTCCTTTTTCTTTCTTTTTTTTTTTTTTTTGTGCCTGTGTGTGCTTTGTAATAGTAAGATCTGGTCGTAAACTTTTTGTGTCATCCAGCAATTTCTAATTTTTGTGTCCTAACGAATGAGTATCTAAGAAGCTATACAGTAATACCCTTTTCGAAAAGAAGCAATCCTCCCCCCCCCCCCAGGGGCGTAGCCAGAAATTTTTCTTGGGGGGTTACGACTACTGCAACTCACATACATGCATACATGTGTGTGATAAGGGAGTGAAGAATATACATTTTGTATAGCAAAAAATTCCTCATGGGGGGATTATGACCCCCCCCTAACCCCCCCCACTTGGCTACGCCCCTGCCCCCCCTTTTTAATAACAGGAACTGATGGTCGTAACATATTTGTGCTCTTCTTCAATTTTTAATTTTTGCTGTTTCAACGAATCAGCACTCCAGAAATCATGCAGTAGTGCATACGTGCCCAACGACACGTTTATTACCCCATTTACATTCAGCTATTCCCAATTCTCTTCTCGCTGCAGCTTTTTTTTTTCTTTTCCAGGAAATACATTGCGTCAACTCCAAAGGGTTTTACATTCTGTTATACTACCATTCCCTGCTATGCTTTTCTGCTGTATTTCTCTCATCGCTGGATTCAAAAATCCCTTCAAGAGGGAGCGCGGACAGCAGGAATGGCAGCCAGAAAGGTCATGGCATGAGCAGGAAGAGTGAGGGGTTCAGATTCTTACTTTCTATTTCTCCTGCTTATTGCCGCGGAAGTGGACTGGGTGTAAACGAGTCGTATGGTGGTAGCAAAGCAGCTGATCTCTTCTCTAAAATAAAATAAATAAAAACTTTGTGTAAAGAAACACACCTATAATTATAGTTATAACAAGATACGATTGTTTCGACTAAAAATTTGTTCAGTCATCAGTCGTAACCCTTCGTCTGATCTCTTCTTTGACCTCGAGGTTATGTATGGAGAGAAGGAGGGAGACGTTTCTGGGGAAACGTGTAAATTCCAATTATTTTCCAGACTCTTTACTCTCCAGTCACGGTTCTTTGTGACTCCTGCTGTAAACGACATTGACAGGCTTCCATTTTGAAAGGTTATGCAGAACACTGAGGTGGAAAAGGTAGGTCATATCGCAAATAAATCAGTAAATATATAATCTATATAAATAAAGCAATGTGTAAACTGTCCGTTAGTTAGTTTGTTTGTCTGTGTCCCGCGTAGCTCCGAAACGGGTGATCGTAGACTTACCACATTTTGTATGGAAATTCTCCAGGACGGGTCCCGACATACCTCGAAGCGATTTTTTCGAAATTCGAATTATTTTAGGAGATATCGATAAAAAACGTATCGCAAAAGGCTCATTTTTTCGCTTCGCCATTTCGCAATTGTAACCCCGCAGTGGAATGAGTGAGAATTTAAGCATATCTAGGTTGCCATATTTGGCATGTTTATTAAATGATTCAGACTCTTGAAGTAAAAATAAAAGAATAACGATTTTTTTTGTTTAGATTATTTGTAAGGTTGTTTTTTAATTAAAATATCGTGTGCATGTGACATCAGAGCAGGAATGAAATGTTTTATACTCAAAAGAAAAATAGGATTTGGAAATTTTCCGAGACTAAAATGTGCAACTTTTTAATTTGGCGAAAAATAAAATGGTTGATGTGCGATTTTGAGGAGATGATTCTAACGCTTGGCGCAATTTATTGTAATTTTATCGTCTGTTGAATACATCTGAGAATAAGTTTTTGAAATTTTCATTCAGTTGGAATTGTGCATTTTTCTGCGCAGCTTTTCTCCATCTATTTCTAATGTATTACATCCAGAAAAAGGATGTTAGAAATATCAATTTTAATTTTGTTTAACCACACTCATGAATAATGATATACTTTCCAAATTAATGAAAGAAGGAATGAAAATAGGGATGACCCATGGATTATGCGTATTTAAAATCTGAAAGTGTTTCAGATTTTCTTACTTTTTTTTTTTCCTTTCCGTTTTTTGATAAAATCCAATATATCCAGAAGCTCTTCAGAATCAATATAGGACGAAAATAATTTGTTTCTTTTTGTAGGTTTTTATCATTTAACCATCCGGGGCGGCCCGAAACAGTAAGCATCGCATCTGGGCGCCGGCTTCGAAGGGGCGTCATTTCGAACACAAAAACTAAGTAGAGCATAAAAAGGGCGTCTTTTTTATATTAGCAGAGGGGGGGGGACACTTACCGTAGGGTCACTCCTGTTTGTAACCATCTTAATTTTAAATTCCATTCAGAATGTGAGAGATTTCAGTGCCTAGGAAGCCGGTGAGGAACAGGATTCTCTCCGAACAAGATTTATTAAGATGGCGAACCAACTGGTCGGCGGAGGCAGCTAGTAATAAGTAAGTAAAGAGATGAAAATGAACTTCAAGAGAAGTAATTTCGGCAGTGGAGGGATCGTCAATTTAAACGGAGACGGAAGGACTCTTAATTTGTAGTTGTTAAGGTCCGGATTCTGTCATGTGAGTCAAAATACATGGTTAGGGTATATTTTAACAGGAAAATATAAATATTTATAAACAAATATTAATTTATAGTTTCAATATCAAACTCTCAGGTTTCAATAGTTTAACAAAATGTGACGTAAATTTATATGACAAAAATGCAGACATTTATGTCTCTTTAATCATGATAAGGTAACATTTTTTACCTTATCATGATTAAAGAGACTACTTACTTTATTAATTATATCATATGTACTTTATTAATTACTGTACTTTATTAATTATTAAGCCTCCCGGGTTGCGTAATTGCTACAGAACCATTCTGCCACACCACGGTCCAGGTTCGATTCCCGGCATGAGCTTGGTCCGTCTTTTCATAAGAAGCAATGCTCTCCACCTTTTAGGGGTCTCCATAATAAAGTGACCAGTACCTCTTGCCTAGTAGTGACCAATGGCTATAAACTTCAAGTGCCCGCCATTAGAAAAAAAATTATTATTCCAAAATAATTTTTCGAATACAAAATGATTTTAACATTTAAAATGAACACAAGAAAATATATAAAATATCCCTACACAGCGCTAACAAAAAATATAATTTAATGACAATTACAATACATTTGACTTAAATTTCTTAATGTGCTCCCATTTTTGCTGCAAAGTTGTTAGAAAAGCAATAAAAATGTTTTTTTTTTCCCTTACGCACTACTTACCAGACTAACAATGAAACTACTGTCCCTTACGCACTACTACCAGACTAACAATGAAAGAATAATTAAAGAGAGAGCCATAGTAAGAGCAATGTAATTTACAACAAGTTGTTTAAGATGCATTTATCGAAAAGGGAATTACTTATTTTCCCACACTAGAGAGGCGTTTAATGAACAACAGATAATAGAAGCAGTCCGTGCTATGCAGCGCTTTAATTCCGTTAATCAGCCATTGTTAGAATAGTAAGGAAGCTGCAACATGTGTTACTTCTTCACAGAGTGGAAAATCATTGCATAAAGTGCTCGGCCTCAAATCAAATTCCACTCTCACGCCTCAGAACTCACTTGCCATGTCCAAGTAATTAGGAAGCGTGATTTCACGCACATAACCCGCGGCTTACATGTATGCATCACGACGAATAACAGTTGTTCAAATTAAACAGATTTTTACTGAAACGGTACAGATGGCATTAATTAGAGATGGGGCAAGCTTGGTCTCGGGTTGAAATTTTCACTTTTGAAAAGAAATTTACTATGGATACCACACGACATCCGTGCACGGCTATTAAAATACATAAATTTTTTGACGCACGCCATTCAAAGTTATCTAATTTTGAATTAAGATACGATACTTCGATAAAAGTAAGGTTTAGGCGATTTCTTGCCAAAGGTAAGAGATATCGCAGAGCTGGATTCAGTTTTCGGAACTTATTTTTAGGCCGCTTAAATTTGGCGGCGTTTCGCGAAAAGTTGACAAGCGTGGTGGCAGTTGACGAGATTTTAGTTATGGTTTAAACCATATGTGGGCAATCTCCTGCCCGCCAGGGTGTGGGGCAAGGCAGGAGGGTCGTGGCCACCTTGGCTTTTGATACAACCCTTGGAACACCATATAAAAGCCATATAAACCACTTAAAATCTCATTAAACCCCAGTTATACAGCTCGCGACTTCGCTAATATCCCAAAGTTTGGCCCGCAATTTTCCAAAGG
Source organism: Cheiracanthium punctorium (assembly GCA_038373885.1). Lineage (NCBI taxonomy): Eukaryota > Metazoa > Arthropoda > Arachnida > Araneae > Cheiracanthiidae > Cheiracanthium > Cheiracanthium punctorium. The sequence continues at coordinate 221,029 of JAWZYV010000718.1, read as the reverse complement.
TTGTCCATACTTGGCCTAAACAATGTTTTATCATAGACTTTTAATGCTTTGAAGATTGATTTTAATGTATTGAAAGTCTTTTGGGTGACCCTCAGAATAAATTACCCAGTCAAATGCATTAAAAAGAAAAGGCTCACTGAACATTGAACAGCCTTAATATATTTCTTTATTCTGGCAAGCTTTAACAATTCAAGCGTATAGACAGACTCTTTCTATTTTATCTTCAAGTTAAAATAAAACTAATAAATAATCTTAGCTAAACAAAAAGCTTTAAAATAAAGAAATACTGTATTGGTCATTCCTCTCTTACACAGTATTTACCAAATAAAATATATTTTACATTAATAACACTAGTTTAATTGCCGTAATTTATTGCTAATTACGCATTTAAAAAGTAATAGTGTTAAAAATAATTTTCTCATTAGAGAATCATGCTGCTCAGCTTACCTGATAAGATCGACCAGCAAAGAAACATATTTCGTGAAATTAGCATGTAAATGTATGTTTATTCTTCACAGAGAGATTTTGTTATCCATGCGCATTAAACCCACATTTATTTATCTTAAACTGTAATAACACAAATGGGCAACCTGTGTGGCCCGCCACAGCTTTTGATCCAGCCCGCGGCAAATTTCATATTCCCACATAAACCATTCAAAATGCCATAAAAATCCCATTTATACAGCCCACGCCGCTAACATCCTAAAGTTTGGTCCTCAACCTGGCCAAAGGTTGGCCATGTCTGCTGCACAATAAAGACACATGTTTAACCCTCCGAGTGTCTTATAGAACGGGGCAAGAAAATAAAATTATTTTCATTGCATAATAATGCGTGCAGAAAAGTTGTGTGAGGTTTAAAAAAAATATGTGTATATTGGGAGGGTATGGGAATAAATCTCCCCCTTCCCTTCAACAACAGGGTTCGAACACTCCCTGAAAAGTCCTTGAAAATAACAAATAGTATCTGAAAAGGTAATACTGTGCATTTAACTTTCGTAAATGTTTCTATTTTCAGTCCTTGAAAAATATTGATTAGCTTTGAATAGTCTTCGATATTTTTCTTTGGAAATGTGTACAGAACTTGAAGCCAGTTCAACCTGTTAATTTTCAACGTTGAGCGGATAACAATCGAGGATCCTGCATTTGTGCCGAGCATTTTTTTTGTTTGTTTGTTTTGTTTCTTTTCTTTTATGAAAATAAATGCAGGATTATGGGTTGGAAAAAAAGAAAGAAAAAAGAAAAAGAAAAAAAAAAAAGATGAAGGGGGGTGGAAAGAAAGACGACCCTCAAAAAATTCTGTCGTTGTTACAATTTTAGCAATACATAAATTAATAAATCTTGGAATATCCTAAACTCTACTTTAAAGTTTTACATTTAAAAAATAGTTTACGTTACGCTTTATTTATTTTTTTAAGTACGTGCAGCTGCAGTTCAATGAACTAAGTTTTACATCTCAGCCACTCATAGGGTTAAATAGTAAACACAAAACTAGTTTTGGCTAGTATGAAGAAATGAGATCCTAGATCGGCTGTGCACTTTTCCCCCATGAAATCTATCGCATTTTTTAAATAAGGCTCAAACCTGCATGCAACAACTATTGGATTTTTGACGTTATGTTTATCACCATGGTAATAGTTAAAGGAAAATAATGCTTTATGAAAAAAGAATATTAAAAAGAAAAAACTGTGTATATCAGTTAAGGTCAATCAGTTGTCCTAGACATGCAACACACAGTCCACATTATTTAACAACTTCGGTTTATTCCTTTAACCTTCAACAGGTTAGGATGCAAAATGGCTATGTTTTGTAGGTGTGTTTTATTTTTAAAAGATCAATGTACTCTTTTACGAGCCTTCACACGTTGCATTTATTTGGTTTTTGTGGGTGTTTATTGTATAAAATCAGTAGTATAGAGGAACGACGGAAAATTTAGAAAATATTTCTATTTTTATCACACTGTAAATCATTGATGCGTTGCTGTTAGCTATCATATTTTTAAAAATATTTTTGTGTGTAACTTTGAAAATAATGTAAAACACACTTCCTGATAACAGCTCATAATGATTCCAATATTTTCTTTTGAAATAGACCTTTTGACGCAAGGCTTTTTAAAAATATTTATATTTAATAATTACTCGTTTTTACACCTAAACTTTTAAAAAAGAAAATCATCAGAAACTGATACGTTGACTACTTTAATAGAAATCATTGGATTCTTCCTCTGTCTCACTTTTTGTGTGAGTGTGCGTGTTTTTCACTAGTTATTTTTCTGTTTTTACAGTCAGAATAAAACATAGAAAACGTGTCTTTTTATTCTGTTTAAAAATTGACATACAACTAAGGCAAATAATAAATTAGTACTTCATTTAGACATTTCCGACTATATTAAAAGAGCTCTTAAATACATTTTAAACTAACTCATCACTATTTTCCATGAGCAGTTTTGTTTCTAGTTTTAACAGCCAGATGATTTTTTAGAAATTTCATTCCGGTAGCAGCAATGAACCTATACTTTAATCAGAGGACTGAGTTGGGAGGACAGATGTCTGTAAAATCCAGTGTCTCCGATGTACAGGGTCCAGAACTCAGAACTTTATGTTTACTGTGCTTTAAAGTTCATTGGTTTGCATGCCTGTAGCAGAAGGTATTTTATTAGTCCTTCGGCTAGATTTTTTTAATTTAATTACCGATGCAAATGACCAGCAAAACGTGGCAGTCTAATGCATTTTAAAAGGTGGAAAGATCTTTATCTCTTACCTTTCGTCTTTGATATCGGAACACGTACTATATAATTTGCTGGTTAATTCACATGCATTGGTTAATACATTAAACGAAATAAAATAACAGAAAATAGTCTTAAACACTGTAATGGGGTTATTTGGCATACGGAGTCAACTTGCCCCTTATTCAGTGCGTCTACTAATCCCAAATACTTTTTTTTCCCACAAAATGAGAGACATAGCATTATAAACTTAAACAATCGAAGTAAGTTATGCATGGAGTCGAAAGAGTTCATCTATATCCTTTGAAAAACTAAACGTTAAATCCCAATGAGTATTGGAAAAATAGAGAAGCAGCAAAAAATTACTTGCCTATGAAAATAAAAGGGAAAATCGTTGTTAACATCCTTTGCACGTATAACACGTGGGGTAACGCTGCAAAACTACAATAGTGATTAGAAAATACATTCTGTGACTTATTAAACAATCTATTCGCAAACAGGAGAGTTAACGAGGACTGCGCCTACTTAGCTCTGCAGCGAACTGGCCTGTGCCTCCCCTACTCTGCTAAATAATATTTAAAAAAATGTTCAAAGTGCTACACCACAGAAAATGTTGGAGAAACCTCGACTGAGGAGATAGATGCTTTATAAAGTTTGTTGGTTAAAATGAGAAAAAAAAAAAAACAGTGCATGCTTTTATGTTGTTTAATGTGTGGCAGTCTTAAAAAATGAGAAGGAAGAAAAATAAAAAAACATGCTCCCGTCTGAAATCTGTGAAAAGTTCACACTAAAATACTCAGAAAAAAAATCGCTAATCTATCTGACGATAGCACTCCGTTTGATGGTCTAATTAACTAGAGAATACGTTAATACAGTAAATAAATAAATAAATATTAGATAAAAAAAATAAAAAAAATAGAGGAACTGCTGTCGGTTTCTAGGCCTGATATTTTTCTGGACTATTCTTAAGTTCAGATTTTCTTAGGAACAGCAAAAAGAAATGAAATAATAAAATAGTAAAAAATATAAACAAAAATATTTTTTTAAGTGTCTAGTGATGCTGTCTAAAAATCAGCAGTTGATGTCTTAATTTATACCCACCTGAACATTAACAAATGCTATACTTGATCGATATTTTCTGTGCTTTTTGGAATAGCATAACTAATAATTCTTATAGTTGATCTGCAGAACGTTTTGACGGAGAGCAGTTTATACTTGCGTATATACAGTGTGTACCCAAAAAGTGGTGACGCTCTTTAATTCTTTATCTATTAGAAATAAGTGGGGAATGTAAATTGAAAAAATGCTCAAAATAATGTAGGAATAAAGACTACTTTGAAAAAATAATTTATCTCTGTAATTTATAAAAAAAATACACACTTTTAAATCAGTATAATTATTTGTATTTTATTTTTTTTTTAAGTGTAGATATTTTGTATCAGCTCCGCAAAAACCAGAATTTTATAAAACGGCCGAAATTATTCTCAAAAGAATATAGTTATATTCAATTCATAAATTCCTGCATTTTACAAGTACATTTACTTGCTTACTGTACTCTTAAGGGAAAAGAAAAAGTACATCTGCAATATGCATAACAGCGAAAAAATTGCTTACCAATTCCACTCCAGCAAACCTTCCCCTTTTTTTTCAAATCCTCTCCAATTTTTGAAAGCTTTCGTGAATTCTGTTGCAGAAAGAATTTTGTAAAATCATGAAGTAATATTTTTTTAGAGAGAAAGAGAGGAAAAAAACCCTCTTTTTTCCCTTTTACAAATTTTATCGTGCATGTATCGGATGATTTTTTCTTTTCTCCCCCCATGCGAAATTTTTATAATATTCCCTCGTGTCGTGATTCTGATATAAAGAATAAATCTTTCTATATTTTATAGAAGGATAAAAAAATATGCATTTATTTCAAGCTGAATGAGTTGAAAGTCGAATATCTGTAATTCAAATTCGGTTTGAAATTTTCTTTCATCTTTATGCAGGAAAACTCTAAATAGAATTTTAATTCTATATGTTTGTTCTAAATTTAACATACATAAATAAATGCAGTCATCAAAAGCATGTGTGATATTTTCCACTCTAAACATTTTAAAAATCTTTCAAAATTGTAATGTTCTTGTCCATATTAGATATTCAGAACATTACAATTTTGAAAGATTTAAAAAAAGTTTAGAGTGGAATATATCACACATGCTTTTGATGACTGCATTTATTTATGTATGTTAAAGTTAGAACAAATATATAGAATTAAAATTCTATTTAGAGTTTTCCTGCATAAAGATGAAATATATTAGATTGGTCATAGTGACTGAATAGACATTTTTTCATTTTCTTTTTTTCCCCCGTTAAATATTTCTCCTCTTGGGTTATACAGTTAAGCTTATTTTTCAAATGAACCTGAACAAACAGATTTTTAAATTCCCGTTGGAATTGCAGATGCTTACTGGCAGTAACAGTTATTTTTGACCTCCAAAACTAATAAATAGCTCAAGATAGGGCCTAGGTAAGAGTTCGCAGAGTTTAACGTAATCCAGTTTCATAACTTCCCACTATTTATTTCTTAGCGCGAATTTTTAGAAAAAACTGTACAACTTCGGAAGCTAAAATAAGATAAGAAATCCCGTAATAGAAATAATGTGACAACTTAACTAAAAAACATTGCTGAACAGCTGAGTCTGCTGACAAACTGCGTATTACCTCATAAAGTCAAAATGCTCTCCCTTTCTATGAAAAAAAAAATAAAAAATAATCGTATATTAAAAAAAGAAAACATACTCAAATCCCTTTCCCTCATACGTCATGAGATGAGTCACCTTACCATAAATGAATCTTGTATGATTTCATACGTTTTACGTATTTTGCTCGTATTTTTCATTATACGTATGCTTAAAATGTCCGACAGAAATACTCTGTAACTAATTATTTTTTTATGTCGTACAATTTGCACCCATCATTAAACATTCATTTTAAAAGCATTTAGGTAACGGTAAGTGTGACTCAGCGTTAAACGGATATTCAAATTTAAAAAAAAAGTTATTTTAATTAAACAAATTTTTAAAAAATTAAGGAATGCTATTTCACAATTTTAAAAGACGAGCTTCATTGAATTCACAAGTTTTTTCTATCTTCAATAAATAATTTCAACATTTTCTTTTATTTATTTGCATTGAGCGAAAATGCACTAGAATTTCAGCGAATGCCTGTAGAATTGTGGGTACTGGCTATAACTTTGGCGACAATTTTTTTATGACTGTATCCTTCATATAAGCAATAGGATCCATTCTTTTAAAACTTCAACAACCAGTCTTTAAGAACTTGTATTAATAAATTACTGATATTTCGCATAAACTCTTTCATTTTGAAGGGACTCTTATTCTAGTAATATAGTAGAACATTTTTTTCTACTCTTTGAATTTGTTTTTCAGGAAAAGAATATAAGCATATACTACCCTTCAGTGGCGTAGCCAGAAATTTTTCATGGGAGTTACGAATACTGCAACTCACATATATGTATACGTGTGTGAAATAAGGGAGTGAAGAATATGCATTTTATATGGCAAAACATTCCTCACGGGGGGAGGTGACCCCCACTATCTCACCCCCTTGGCTACGACACTGCCGCCCTTTAAAAATATTTCTTCAATTTCTTGGGCATAGGATAATAGTAGCAAACTTGAATAAAGGAACCTTATTGACTGATTGACGTACTTACGTACAAATTTATACCTGACTTGTCAGCCACTATCATTATATTAAGCATTTGAAAATTACTCGCATTTTTTTAAAAACTGCAATGCCCTTAAAAAATGCTTTAAACTGAAGCCCTTTAATTTGAACACACGCACATTAGCCGTCTCAAAGATTCAACAATTAAGTTCTAACATATTCACTGTTTTTAATCGTTTTTAAACCATTGAGTGTAAAGTAAATGTAATTATTAAGACCCATAAATTTTTATTCTGCTGTCTTTTGAAAATTAACAACAATTCGATCTCACATTTAAAACCCTGTATACTACAAATACATCCAAAAAAGTTGCATGTATGACAAACATCAAAACTTGTAAATTTACGATCCTACACGGTACCAACTATTTGGAATGGTGAATTTAAACGATCAATTTCATGAATCAAACTCATTCGTCGATGTCTTTTCGTAAGTCTAATACCAAAGTTAATAACGAATTTATTCCAAATTGCAAGGTTTGTCGTCGGCCTCAACCTAACTATCAAATCGAACGTGATCTTGACTAATGTTACACTAATGGCTACCTGCCAGTTGTACGAGAAATGAATCATAACTTCATTCGGAGAAGCTTTCTGCCGAAGCCGTAAGAAACTGTAACCGTACTCGGAAATTTCGCTCAAGTAATCCCCCTTAATACGTACCTGAATAAATAATCGTGGAAGTTCGCGAATATGACGTCTCTTTATTCGTGCATGATTCATTTGCTGCGTGTATCGTCTTGCCGAGAGTATACGAGAATTGAAGGTGTTAAGTGTAATTAGTTCTGACTGCTGAAGTCATTTGGCCCGGTTCCATTCGATTTGCCTCGAAGAAGACAATGGAATCGGTAGATTTTATAAGTTCAGTCTGACGGCAGTGATGCAGTCATTAATCTTCTCTTAACTTGAGAAGCCTTTCACTTGATACTTGTTACTACAAAGAAATTAAAAGATTAAAAATATTAATTACATTAAACATTTTTAATCTAATAAATGTTTCAATTAACTCAATTTAAATTTAACTGGTGACAATTTGGGATGAGAGTTCTGGCCAAAACCTGTCATAAAAATTATTAGTAAACACCACTATTATACGCGATCTGTTTGTAATAGCATATTGCTGTATATGTATTTTTAGTGAAAAGACGTTAAGTAGAACAGAAATTTTTTAGTGACTCGATTTTGTTCTTTATGGTCGTTTTCTTTACTCGTTGAAATGAGTAACCTTCTATATTTCATGATTTTTTAAAAAAGAATCATGAAAAATACACACACTTTTTATATTTTGTGTTTATTTTGATTTTTAAGAGTATTACTTGAAGACACAGCTTACTTTTCTTAGTATGGCTTATCATGTGCGACCATATGATTGTTGATAAGCCTTGACTCTGAAATATACATTTTTTTTTAGCTTTAAACAAGTTCTACACTATACCAATATGCAAATCTTTACGGTAATATATTAGAGGATCAAAAGTATGGCTACACTTTCAAAAATTATCTACAAATAAAGAAATATATTTATTTTCGGATTTTTATGCTCCACTAAGAAAATATAAAAAAATATTGTTTGCAGTGTTTTATTGAACGATTTCAGTGTGAACACTACTATTTGCGAGTATCACATAGAGTCTATACGAGATTTCAAGTCACGTTCTATGAATCACGCTCTATTGCAAGTTCAACTATCTGAATGTCCGCTGTGATTTCAGTTCATCAGTGCCACAAATTGAAGATTGTTAACCCTTTAAGATGCAACCCTTTCCCAATGCTGAAAAAAGGGCAGCCGTTGCCATCGCTCGAATTAACTACCAGCAAGATGGCGGACGATTGAAACGTTCATCGCGTGCCCTTTTTTTTGACGGCAGCTGGCTTTGCCGGCACAGCCAGCTCTTCATTCAGCATTGGGCAATCTACCCGGCTGTTCTCGTATTCTTCCATTTTTCAGCAGATGTCAGTGCTATTAAAAAGAATCGTGAGCAATATTTTTACGGGAAATGACGTGCTAAAAAGTAAAGGATTCTCGTGAAACTATGTCACCCGCAACTATACTTTTTATAGAAATCAAGTCTATTCTTCGTGACTGGCAACAGTCAAAACGTCAGAGTTGGGTGTTCCCAGAGCGGGAACACTGCGCGTTAAAGGGTTAAATAGTGTTTTTCACGTATCCCTTGTAAGATGTCCCCAACGGTGTTATGTCTGGAGATTTAGGTGGCCACAGTATTGGACCTAGATCATCCCTCCAGTTTTCATTTCATTAAAAAGAAATTTTAATCTTTTCTTTATGGAACATAAAAATCATAAGTGAAAATGTTTCTTTATTTTTAATTTATTTTTTAAAGTTAAGCCATTCTTTTCGGAAACCTTGTATAATATGGCTCCTCTCCTGCCCATAGGAATGGGTGCCCATGTGGCTCATTAAATCTCTGCTAAAAGAGAAGCAGATCTGCTAAAGATCTTAAAAGATAAAATTCAGACTGGGTCGGTCTACTGAATGTGGTGCATCTTAAGCTGAAAAATTACCTGAACAGACTTTTTGAAAAGTGGAAAGTGAAATTAAATACAATTACTATTTGTACGTGCAATTGTCGTACTCGCCATTGCTTGAAGTTAATTTGTAAATTGACAACTAGGAAAAAACATTCCAAACAGTTACCTCGTGTTATACAATCTAGTAACAGTGACTGCAATTATTACATCCTCAGCAGTCGTTTTAGACTGCTATTTATTGTTCACTTTATTGACTCAGAAATACTGCGCATTTGGAAATTTATAATATGAAATTCGCACGTTTATAAAACGCATGTTTTTTGTCTTTTTAAAAGTATATGCAGAAATTGCATTAAGTGCAAATAAATTAAAATATACTGTTGCACGTAATAATCATAATATACTTCTATGGTGTTCTACTAAGCCCTTTCAAATATATTTACATTAACGATTTAAAACACGTATACCAATCCTCAATTTTAATGGTCAGAAAGTGTAGAATTTCACAAATGTTTATTTTTAAAGTTTGCAAAGTTTGCTGAGATTAACACGTTGTGTAATTTGTAATTTTACGTAAATATTGGCATATAACTTACATTTTATTCCACATCATAAGAAAGGAAATTCGCAACTCGGAAAATCTTAAGAGGTATTTTGTTTTATTAGGGAAATGTTAAGAGGTGAGTGGGTTAAGTGCTTAACGAGAAGCCTTTCACTAGAAACTGACCCATTCACCTTTGCGTTTTGCACAAGATAAAACCATAAAAACTCCAACCAATCAGACCAAAAAACAATACCGGACGACTCATTACACTGGCCTATGTGTTGTTAACTCGTTTATTAAAGACCTTCTCTTTAGCATGCATCCGACAGAGATCAAACCTAGGTTGCTGCATGGTAAACGTACGCACATCCTTCCTTCACAAAAATCAGATTTAAAACTTATATTGTAAAACTATCTTAAAAACGTATTGGCGCAGTTTATGCTCAATATTTTTTAGGATTTTATTCATATTATTAAAATTAAAAATAGTCCTAAACTTTTTTCACAATGTGAACCATGGTTTAAACCAGTGTTTCCCAACTTTTGATCGGTGGAACGGTGCCGGTTCAAAAAACTTTACTGACTGTCCACGTATCAAATTTATTAAATAATAATCAATAGCAGATCTCTTACTAAGTAAAAATGATATGTGAACAACACTTGACTCGATAAATGAAATACACGCTTATATATATTTATTATATTTGGCTAAGGCTGGCCCACGAAATATTTTTTTTTTTTTTTTTTTTTTTTGCAGGTCTGCAGGAGTAAAAAGGTTGAGAAATACTGGTTTAAATCAAATTTTTATGGAAATTGTATTTAAAGTTTATTGTCTTTAGTGCTGTTTCGTTTATCTATTAACAATTACACTTTAAACATGTAATTTGTTTCGTAACATAAAATAATTCAAGGTTAAGTGATGCAATATTGTTATTATTGTTTGAATAATAGAAGCGACATTTAAAAACAATAGGCATTATTTTCGCAATAAGCCTATTCTAAATCAGTTTTCCACTCCAAACACAGCAACAAACTGATTAAGAAACATTTAAAAAATCCACTTCTAGCAGAGAAATACATTTCAACCTTGTCATGTCCCCCACATTTTCCTATTATTTAACCCTTTGAAGCGCAGTGTTCCCGCTCTGGGAACACCAAACTCTGACGCTTTGACTGTTGCCAGTCACGAAGAATAGATTTGATTTCTATAAAAATAGTTGCGGGTGACATAGCTCCACGAGAATCCTTTACTTTTTAGCACGTCATTTCCCTTAAAAAATGGTCACGATTCTTTTTAACAGCACGGACATCTGCTGAAAAATGGAAGAATACGAGAACGGCTGGATAGATTGCCCCATGCTGAAAAAAGGGCAGCCGTACGCCTTTCGAAAGGCCATCGCTCGACTTAACTATCGTGCCCGGCACAGCCAGCTGTTGTCAAAAAAGGGTCTCTAGATCTGTGGCACGCGATGAACGTTTCAATCGTCCGCCATCTTGCTGATAGTTAAGTCGAGCGATGGCAACGGCTGCCCTTTTTTCAGCATTGGGAAAGGGTGCGACTCAAAGGGCTAACACATATTTCAAATAGAAATGCACTTCAAAATGATTTGTATCAATTACGGAGAATATATCTTTTTAACCAAGTGCAACACTCTCCGCAGATGTCGAGTTGAGCTGTCTTTTTTGATAGACATCTCTCCATTTAAAGTATAAGCACCGAGCCGGTCACAAAACGTGTTTGCATCTTTATTGATTTTGTTTTAGCTCGTAAGTTCGTAGCTACGACAATGGCGAGTAGTTAGCGAATCACGTCGATGTGAACTTGGAAACGGTAGCTCCAGTGCCCTAGAAATTTGTCCATGTGTAAATATATTTCGTCTGAAGAGTAGAAAATTGTGTATATGTGCGCGAGGGTTTAGAGAAAGAATGGTTTTAGTTACGAAATCTTTATTTTTTCACACAACATATTAGATATATGCAGAGCTGCGAACTTTACGGAATACAGTTAACCTCTTTTCTTTTTAAACAGTAAACTTTTTTCAACAAACGTTCTCATACGTTAAACTGAAAAGTTCTTTTGTATGTTCTAAGCTGAGAATTATTGTTAACAAAAAGTGGTTAGTCCTGTTATTGTTAACAAAAAAGAGGTTAGTAGCCAAGCCAAAATAGTCCACTTGAATTATTATGAGCATGTTTTAGAACCCGTTTTATCCCCTATAATATTATACTAGTGGGACCGGAAAGTAATTTTGGCTTTTCGTATATCAACATTTCCCCTGGCGGAAGCTACTGAAACTAATAAAATAAAACTAATGTACATAAAATTTAAAAAACTAATAACGCTTTAATCATTATCATTAGTACTATTATATTAATTAGTACTACTAATTATTACAATTACTATATAGTATAATTATACTAATTATTATTTATATATATATAATAAAATATATAATTATACTACAAGTCGTGTAATTAGTATGAATTATAACATAATTAGTACTATTATATTAATATGCTTATTTATTAAGTATTATAGTACTTAATGAACAGTACAATTTTTGATTTTGATTTGTGGGATTACGGCCGATTATGTACTCTTGGGATCTAGGCCGAAGGGGTGGGGTGCCCTCCGTGGAAGACGGAAGGTGCCTAGTTCGGAACCGGGTCGCGTCCACCGACCTAACTGTTCGGAGTTTTCCGTGGTTTCCTCCGAAACGTAGCGTAAAATACGGGTTAAGACCCCTTAGAAAGACCCCATCGGAGGGCACCGCACCCATAGGCATAGATCCCTCGTGCAGATAATTGGCCTTAATCCCACTACAACAACAACAAAACCAATAGTATATGAAACTAATAAATACTCGTGAAATTGGTTTGTAACGTAGGTGCTCGAAAAGAGGATTTACCAAAATTCGTAGCCTATAGAAAGTAAGGGAGACAAAACTTTTTTTTCACATTTCCCTTTCTATTTCAAAGAAAAAAAAGAGAGAGATCCATAAGATTCTTGCTGTAAAATGTAACGCAGGCGAATACCCAAAAATGAATTTCAGGACATTTAGGAATTCACTCTTAGGAATTCTCGAAGAGGGGAGTGGCCACCCTTCCCGTTTTTTTTACATACCTTTCTTTAAAGAAAGAAAAACAGTTATCTGTGATAGTCTTGTTTTAAAATGTAAAAGTATGAATCCATTGCCTGGTCACAACTCATTTGTCTTTAAAAACTTTTTAAACATTTTATTTGTTTGAATTTATTGTAAAAGAAAAGAAATACGACTTTACTTTTCGATACACAATAGTAATAGTATAATTTCGAAAAAAAATTTCAAAACATAAGACATTAAAATTTTACAGACGATTGGAAAGCTGATATCCTGCATACAATTTTGGAGAACTCTACAGAAAGAAACAATTTAAACTTTAAACACTGTACTGATGTATACGATGCCGTTATAACCCCAGCTTGAACAAAAATCTGAGGGGAAAAACAAAAACAAAAAAACTCACGAATTTTGCGAGAGATCATCACCCTGACATTATCGTAACTGATTATTGTTCTTGTTATTATTATTATTATTATTATTATTATTGTCATTTTAAACAGTTAAAGTGAACAGTTGAAGTGACCCTTAACGCGTCTACGCGTAAGATCACGCGTCACGTGATTTTAAAAAGATGAATATTAGACATTCCAAAAGATATTAGTAATTGCTTAATTTAGTTTAATGATACCCGATGGACGAGGTTAAAGTTATTTTCTAATGATGATTCACTGGCTAGAATATAATTAGGTAAAATCAAGGTTATTCATACTGGACCAATTTGAAAGATTCAGAGCCATCTGGAATACTTTGTCTTTCATCATTGTAATATAAAACAATTAAAAAAACTGGGATAAATTATTTTAGAAATATTATTTACTGTATAATATACAAAACTTATGTTAATTCACAATTGACTAGATGCATGTAGCATGCGTTTATACACAATTAATTTCAAAACATATTTTGTAGCGTGCTGTTTAATCAGTGAAAACTTATCAGTTAAACATTCATTTTAATCAGATAAATGTTTGACTAATTGTATATCAATACTAATGAATTGTTTGACTAATAATACATCCGTATAAACACATTATAGCACGCTTAACTGATAAAACCTGTAATTCTATCAGTACCCTTACTTTGTTGATTTAATTAAAGTGCTCCCTCCCGATATGTGATACTCAATTAATGCCACTCAAACTATCTCCCAGAATTCACTGCTTAGTATAGTTCAGTAACCTAATCAACGCTTTTACTGGCACACAAAGTTCCGAAACATCATTCATTGTTTAAAAACAACGATAATTACATAACAGGATTATTAACGGTGCATAATTTTATTCCGCTGAAATAATAACTTCGTTATCGGTTCAAGCTTTGCCTCGTAATTTCTCGTTTTAAAAGCCCCAAACTGCCTTGGGGGAAACTGATAGCTCATTTTATGTTCTAAAACTTAAAGCGTATTTTAATTTTGGGTGCAAGGGAAGGAATACAAGACCGAAACAATGGCACTTATTATGGTAAAAACAAAGTGCAAAGCCGCTGCCAAAAGGCGGTTACAAATTTACGGCTACGGTGAGGAAGAAAAGGCGTTCATTTTTCAGTTTGATGGTTCCGTTAAATGGAATTTTAAGCTATGTGGCGTTAAAACCATATCGACGGTGTAAGGCGCTTTAAATTTACGTGAGGCCGAAATATTTTAGGGATGAAGTAATTCTCGAAAATGTCGTTCACATGCATGGGCGCCGCTAGAATTTTTTTTTTTTTTTTTTTTTTTTATAAGAGTGGGCAAAATGTCAGAGAAGACGCGTACGCACATATACACGCGTTATAGTATTTTCGCAGATTTTTACTCTGTGATGTATTTAAGTAAAATTCCTGGTTTGCTTAACTTAAAACAAAATCCCATTTCGAATTTTGTATAAATGTTTATAATTTTGCGTGACTTTCTATTTATAATTTTGTGTGATTTTCTATTTATAATTCTGCGTGATTGTGTGAAAGGGTGGGCATTTGTCCACCCTTGTCCATAGCTGCCAGAACCCATGTTTACATGTGTGTGTGTGTGTGTGTGTGTGTGTGTGTTTCGTGGATTATTTGGGATGTTATGTCATTAAATACATCACAAGTAAGTTCGGAAACCAGTTTAGTAGTTTTTCTCACCATTTTAAAAACATCTTTTAAAAGTTTCGGAATTATGTAGAAGGATGCGATTATTTATTACTAAATAGTCCCGTTATAATTGTGTGAAATTGAACAAGTAACAGTTCACACAGTGCACATTTCTTCCGCGCTTAAGGTTTTTATATTCTTTTATTTTTGCTTAATTCTGCAGGACTCGATATATTTTTCTGTGCCTGAAATAAATATATGTCATGATGTTAGTGAGGAAAAATAATAACTAAATGCTTTACTAGTTAATGCATAGAAAATCACTGTTTTATTTCCGTTACGTATGTGGCACACTGAGGCTTAACAATTCCTTTTCAGCATTTATTTTGAAATTTTATTTTCACATTATTTCTTACTATGACGAACTCCCAAGCACACTATTTTTTTCTAGGTCAAAATTCTTCGCTGACTATTTTTGTTAATTATCTAAAATGAACGAGATGACGCACGAAAGATTACGGTTTAAATTTCAATCTATTCTGACAGTTATGGGGACAGTAAGTACATCTACACGCAATAGCCTGAATTATATCGTTGCTATCTATGTATAAATACTCTTAAAAATCGATAGATGTCTATGCTAGTATTTTATAGACGTAGAGGAATAATTAAAAGGGTTGTTCCACATATGGTAATAGAGGCGCCTTGTAGGGTTAACAGGCGGATCAAATTTCACGAAGGGTTTATAACTGTGAATATTTTTTTTTATTTATTTATCAATCATTTTTCAATGATATTTCACAGACTTAAAGGCCAGCAATGGAAGATTGTTTGCACTTATATGTGGCAATGGTGTAAAATAGCAGGTAATATTCGGGGGACAACATATAAAATTGGGAGGGGGGGGTGTTTCCTACTGTAGAAAATACCATTTTCAAATAGGTTTATTTGAATTTTCTTGAATTTTAGGGGGGGATGGGGCAATCGCCCCCTCTTGCCCATAGTAAATTACGCCTGTGATATGTGGAATATAATCTCTGGCAAATGTGCGCTGTTATGGACTTCGCAGATACCAGTCTTATGCAGCTCATGATTAATGACAGGGGTCATTAGAAATAATTAATGACCGAACAAACTATCGCAGATTGTACATTAGAACCATTAGTGTAAACAATTTCCCATCCTTGGTGTTTAAGTATGTAAGATGTCAGTGGTAACTTATGATAAATTCAAATGTTGTTTGCTGTCATAAGCAGGGCTCGAAATTTACAGTGGTCCGAAGCAGCGAAAATATATAACGGACCGTTCGAGTACAAAATTTGTTGGTCCGTCGGACCAGTGACGTTTTATTTACATTTTTCTCATGCAAACTTTCCTCATTTAGTC